>CM035440.1:54194755-54729755 GCA_020310875.1 Ceratopteris richardii
GTTAATACAATTTTTAGTATTTACATGCAAAATCATTGATAATTGTTCACACACAATGTCCGATTCACTTGAGTACCCACATAACACAATTTGATCCAAGAGTTTGAGCAAACTTGGAGTTCATCTCTACCCCTATATGTGTGACAATTTGGAGACTTCTTCAAATGGAATAACATGGAGAAGTATTTCTCATTTTCGACCTTAGTATTTCAATCTCAACCTCAAAAATTATTTGTGGAATTTTTTAACCTTTGGTCTCAGCCACTTTTGGTAGACATGTTCAGCTTTCAACAACAATCACCTCTGGTGGATAATTTCTAAGCCTTCAGCCATTGTTTTTGAAGGGTATTAGAGATCAATTTCAGCTTCAACCTCAAACCTAACTTTGACAAAATATTTTCAGCTCATGTTCAGCTTTTGTAAATATATAAACAGCCCATGCTCATAGAGCTTATGTAATTTCAGGTTTTGTATATGAGCTCAACTTTGCACATTGAGTTTTATATTCTCTATTCTGCAGTCTTATCTGTCATGTATTCTAAGATCTTGTGTGAACAAAACCCAAAATGCTTCAGATCACCATCGACGCACCACATATTTGTTGGAACCTTCTGTCAACAAGTATCAGTTCATCTGCAGCAAGTGCATGGAACATGGTTAGGGTTTCAACTCCAACCAAACAAAGAATTGCAGGGAAGATTCATTTCATATTCATATATCCAGCAGCTCATATCAATGCATTGGTGACTTGTAAAGCATATACTGGATACATCATGGGCTATAGCACATAAGTTCACACATGACACTGACCTGTATACTGTCAAAAAGTCTGAATCCAAAAAGTTACATGATACATCATACATCTTACATCAATTGATTCATGGTAAGATAAACATTTGTTAAAAAGTCTGACTCATCGTACATTTGATGTCATATATGTTAGATAGTGGGGCCTGGGCATAAGTCACTCTCTCTCTAGATCATTTATGCCAAAGGTCTCCTCTCATGATTAAAGAGAAATATCGCTTGAGGTAATGACATTCCCATCATTTCACAATAGGAACCATCTTTGCAAACTCATGATCCTTTGGTGCATCCTCGATAATGCCCTCAAGCTCTTCCTTTGATACAATGGGCTCGCCTCTACGTCGACGACATCTTGTGTCTCCTAGTATAAACTGGTGCCACACTCATGGATGGACCCAGCTCCTCGAGTGGATCTCTCTTATGCCTAACAATAACACGTGATCGTGCTCTCATCACCCTCATGTTCATGCTCTCAAGCTCTATATGAAGCATCATGTAGATCTCATCTTGCTCATCACAAATGGATGCTTGTATGCTTTCCTCTTATGTGAAAGCACTCTCAAAAACAATAGGTGAATTCTGAAAAAACAAACCAATAAATTTAATAAGTATTACAGTTTGATATATTAAAATAACTAAGCAAATATTTAGACAAATCACAATTATCAATATTATTATCTTCCTAGGCCCTTTAAGAGATCATAATGTACGTAAAAGTCATAACTTGACCTTACAAAAGACCGCACAATGCAACTGCTCTACATTCAAACAATTGAAAACCTTGGTGTAAAATAACGATAATGCACTCCAATTCTGCTCACAAAGGTTGGCAGCCCAATCCTACAATTATCGTTGATCAATAATCATTATTATCCATGAACACTGGACTATAATTATGTAACAAATCACAAATGATAAATTGAATTTCAATATATATGTGACAAGACCCTTATCGCGGATGCTGCAATGGCAAGATGACCATATCTGTAATGATTCCACCACTCAAGAGGTCTAGATATGACATCTCGCATCAATGAGGTAGATATAGCATAGCCAATACCAACATTGCCCATGTAGGCTTGTCACTATTAAATGCCATCGGCTCATCAAAACTCATAGTTCACTCCATGTATAAGTCCCTCATGCCGCATGCGTGGCTTCAATCATAAACATGGACCCTTCAAGTAAAGGTGAAGAAGTGTAGCGAAACCATGAATCGGTCCCGATAAGAACTCCCATCATGACTCCACTAGCTCCATCACATCATTAAGACTACATTTAAAATTAAAAGCAAAAATCAATTATATTTTCTAATTCACGAATTTGCAAAATCCAAGCACCTATACGATCATCACGTGCAATCACAAATAATTAGAAATTCAAATATACCTAGAAGATGATAAAGTTGTCACAGATGAAAGGGCATCCCACATCCATGTGTACATATGACATAAACGATCGAGTGTCGTACTACTAAATGAATCGGCCGCAAGACAAGCATGATATCCTAAATTCGTGCCCTGAAGTCCATGTCAAGAATCTTCCATTGCACATAATTTGTTGGCTCTATGCCTCCTCTCACCATGCCCTCCATCACGAGTCTACAACTGTCATGTGTAATGCATCCATGCATAAATGTAGTCTAGCAAAGGAATGGTAGATGTAGCCAAATCAAGTCTCTACTAGACGAATTGACTCTCACTATGACTCCGAAAAAATAGCTAATGCTTGGTGATTCTTACGTAGGAAAGAAATCACCTTTCTTGCATCATTGACCACGGGGGATAGCCAAGGGAGCTTCCCTATATCCTCAATCAATAAATCTAAGCAATGTGTAGAGCATGGAATCCACACAATGCTAGGAAACTCAGCCTCTACCTACCTCCCATTCTCTTATGATTTGAGGCATTATCAGTGACAACTTATACTACATTTTGCACATCAATTTCCTCAATGGCACCTTTATTAGTGCTCAAATATAAACTCTCTAGTGATGTGTATGCAAGCTCTCGACTACAATGTCTCTAAAAAAATAAGTGTCCAAACAACTAGAGACAATTATGTTTATGATATGGCGACGTTGAATCTCACTCCATCCACTGGATAGAATGGAGCATTCCATATATCTAACACCGGTGACCCCAACCTAATGGGCTCTAGAAGTTTCTCAATTCTCTCTTTCTCTTCTATGATCACGAAGGTATACAACCTCTTACAATCAACTCCATGCCAATCAACTGAAAAGCCTACTTGAGCTATTGCTTTTACCATTCTCTTCCATGTATTTGTGCGGACAACATTGAAGGGAATGTTGTTAATATGCAACGCTCTATCTCTATGTCAACTACTCTTTGGCATCGCGCATGCAAACCAATGGATAAATAAGTGGATTGAAGAGAGAATTGTGATGCTTTAAGAAGATGAATGTTTTGCATCTTTGAGATGAATGTCCTCTTAATGGAATAGACTCTTCATTCTCATCACGTTGAGAAGAGGTTGAGAGGAGGTGCAGTTTCTTGTGTGCTAGCACTAAGTCCTGTATCCTCAACTCCCTCTAATATATTTTCCTTGTCAAATTAGATTTCTAGTTGTAGTACAAAAGGACTTACCACAATACTTACATAACTATCTCCTCGTAAATCCGATCTAGTAGTATTCACCAACTCATTGTTAGTGGTGTGAATACTCCATAGTGGTTAAATACCGCAAGGCATGATGATACTTTGCTCTCCCTCTTAATGTATGTGTGGCTAATAAGTTTTAACCGATAGGCTGAAAGCTCTCTCAATCTTTCTATATCTCAAGACTCAAGAATCAACGTATATGGGACAACGGGCTATTAGAATTTAGCTAATAGTCAGACAACGAGCTATTAGAATTTAGCTAATAGTCGGACAATGGGCTATTAGAATTTAGCTAATAGTCTCTCTCTCTCTCTCTCTCTCTCTCTCTCTCTCTCTCTCTCTCTCTCTCTCTCTCTCTCTCTCTCTCTCTCTCTCTCTCTCTCTCTCTCTCTCTGGAGCATGATTGAAGCCTCTTGACTAAGCTCATGGCTGATGGCAAAGGGCACAATGGAAGAGTCTATGGTAGGGCTGAAGGTGAAGTGCTCAAGGGAAGATGGAGGGTTTAGGGCTACAGATCTACATGGTGATATATTTAGGTAGTGATGTGTGTGAACACACTAGGACTATCGGGGCACTTTTTTCCCTCTTTAAGAGGTTTTTCCCCCCTAGCTTGTATATACGCCTATAACCCTAACGGGTCACTTATCTTCATACATTCTAGTCGTAATACATTCAGTGTTGTGTGTTGTGCTCCAAGCTTCTTCTTCTTCCTTGTGTAGTTTGCGTGCTTCCGCAGACCTAACAATTGGTATCAAAGCGGGTCGCCGCTTCATCTAGGGCATCGTCGACACCCCTCCGGTCATAGTTTCAGAATCGCACGAAAATTGGTGAGCATACTCAAGCTGATTAGCAGTTCAAAATTGCTTCGTTCTATGGTGTCGAAATCGTCTTTTTGTGCCAAAGATATATACAGGTTTTGGTTCACCAATATAAGCGTCTCAAAGTCTGCTACAGGTATAGCAGAACTCGACAAGGTAGCTCTGTTCAACTTTTTGAGATACAGTCATTTTGGTATTTTAGTCACTGGCCATGGCTAAATGCAATGATGTATTCTGTATGTTGGCTCTAGAGGATAAGTTGGATGGTACTAATCACCCATTATGGGCTTATATGGTGCGTCATGTATTGGTTGCAAAAGGAATGTGGAATATTGTGCAAGGTGTTGAAAAACGTCCTATTACACCTGCAAACACAATTGTTGAAGGTGATGCAAACGGCATTGAAGATCGTGATATTTTTCAGATTCCTGTTCATGCTTCGGTTCATGCTACACCTACTGCAGAGCAACTTTGATGGGATGGAAGAGATGCTCAAGCACATGCATTGATAGCCTTATGTGTCAAACGTACCATTATTCCCCACATTCGCTCTTGCAAAATAGCAACGGATGCTTGGGATACATTAACCACTTTGTACTAGGCAAGGAATGAGGCTCATATTGCTTACCTTCGAAAACAGTTGGAGAGTGAGCACATAAATGAAGGAGATTCCATGGACAGTTTTTGATAAAGATTAAAGATTTGAAGGAGGAGTTGATTTCTGCTGATGAAGTCTTGCCTGACAGTTCACTTGTGCAGACTGTTCTGAATTGTCTTCCAGGTTCATATCAGAGTTTTGCTTCTACTCTTCGATTGATGAGGAAAGGCAACCCAAATGCCTTAACATTTGAGGAGTTAGTCTCTGTTCTGTTGACAAAGCCGGAACATAAAGAGAACCTGACAAAGGAAATATAGAAATACCTGAAATAGGAATACCTGTAGGTATGACTCTGCATTCTTTCACATATGGCTGAAAATAAGTCTTCATGTTCCATCACCCCTTGGATGACTTAACACTAGTATCCAGAATTCTTCAAATATATAAGACTTTATAAATCTGGAAGGTCTTCCTTCCTTCAATAAATCTGATCTTCAATGATCAATATCTATATTTGAAACAAAAATCTCTGAACCCTTTTTATTAGCATTGCAGTTGCCAATAGCTTTCATTATTACTTCCTGAGCTTCCCATATTATAGTAAGGTTAGCTGATCCTAACATAACAAAACCTTGCTGAAAGCATTTTAGGATTCATAATCTTCTGCAACATAACAAGTATCTTTTTCTATTCCTCTGCAACCCTAATCTGATAGAATCTGAATCTTTGACTTACGTCTTCTAATGTTAAGAATCTGTGTAGAATCTGCTCTCATCAAACCTTCATGACCGAATGTTTGATTTGCTACCTGAATGTCTCTAAGTGTCCATCCTTCTCACAAAGTTGTAAAACTTTTCTTTAACCAAATACTTTCCAAGAATCTGCAACTCCTACTTGAAACATAAGTGGACAAACTTCTCACCTTCAGAACTTCAAAAGTTGCAAGTTGACACTTCATCTCTTCATATTCTACCCGGGTGAAATGTGATAGTACCTGTTTGATTTTCTTTTGGCTTACTCCACTTCTCAATCAAGTGTTAGGATTTAATGGAACACCTTTTTGAATACAAGCATGTATCCAAAAAACAAGACAATCATAGAAAGTAGATTCTTTAACTGATTAGTACATCAAAAATTAGAATTTTCTAAAGTTTTCTGAAAATACTGAATATGAGGTAACCTTTCCAAACACAAAACCTCAACTCAACCCCCAAGTCTTCAACATCTTCCACAATAAACTCTTTTACCTTAAGAGTTAGATAAAGAAGAAATATACTTCTCTGCAACTTGTCATTATACCAAGTAGCTTTGTATTGACACTCCAAGAATTCTTTGAGGGAACATATCAACTGCCTGCTCAATATCTTCAACTTATACATAACTCATACATATATGAGTCAAAACATATAAGCTTCCTTTCTTTCTCTCAATGCAATTCTTTGTCATAACCTACTAAAACATGACCAAGTATAGTGAAAAACAAGAAACTGCTTCTTTTTCACACAAGATGTTTTCGTAGACTTGTCTTTGGATGTAGAGGATTATATAAGAAAAATAAAATATGAG
Source organism: Ceratopteris richardii (assembly GCA_020310875.1). Taxonomy (NCBI): domain Eukaryota; kingdom Viridiplantae; phylum Streptophyta; class Polypodiopsida; order Polypodiales; family Pteridaceae; genus Ceratopteris; species Ceratopteris richardii. Next base: position 54,201,169 of record CM035440.1, read on the forward strand.
AAAAGGAAGTCTTACTTTTCTTTTGGAAATATTGGACTTTCTTCTTCTGCATCTTTCTTCCACATGATGATGTCAACATCTTCAAACTTCTCTTCCATACCTTTTGTTCTCTTCATCTTGAAGTAGCAAGTACTCTTAACTTCTTCAAATGAACTTTTTCTCTTCCTCTAATGCTAAGAGTAAGAGACAAAACAAACATGGTATACAAATGGAAGTGAACATAGAATCATGTTTTGAACATAGAATCATATTTTATCATCTCCTCATATTCTGCTTCAAATGTCTGAAATGACTAAATTCATCAACCTTTTGTCTGAATGATGAATTACCTTTCTAGAGTTACCTCTCTAGATCAAATTCTGTACCTGGATATCCAACCAACTTACAACAAAAAATTGGTTGAACGCTAAACTCATCCCATCTCCAAATTTGTCTTCTTAGATGAGCTTTCTTGCCATGAAAGAGATCTCTCATTACTCTCTAGAAAAACCTCTAGATACCTGTTTTGATGTAGCCTTTGACTTTCAAATAATGAAAGTGTATAAAAGCACTTCTTGAATCCTTCAAATCTCTTCATAACTGCTCTTCTAAGATATGACCTTCAAATGATAATCTGGTAGTAGAAACTGATACCTGTGATTTGATGTTGATATGATTCCTTCATCTTCTCCAAACCATTGTTCTTCCTTGAATTTGAAGTAGCCTTCTCTTCATCAATTCTTCGTCTTCAAACAATACTTTTGTACATACTTTACAGAAGTATTTGTTGGCTATGAGCCTTGATCATCTCATGTGAACACCTCTAAGTTGGAGGGAAATCTATCTAGAAGTCTTATCCTCTTTTGATTGGCCAAAAGACTCTCTACTTTTGTATAAGAAGACAACTACGGTTATTGAAATGAAAGGCACACTTTATGTTATTTTTGTGCGCATCCGTGTTTGGAGGGAGACCCCATTTTTCTTCTATCTACCTTATCCCTTATCATCCTCATCTTTGCATATGAGTATGCTCGCTCTATCTCTCTCACGTATCTCTTTCTACGTCTGTGTATTGAGCACGCCATAACTCAGAGCTCCCTACTACCTGCTCTTACTCAACATGTGGTATCAGAGCAGCAAGATGATATGGGCAAACGGCAAGAGGTTAGTGCGACTTATCTCTCTATCGTCAACACATGGCCAGCACGCGTTTTGCAAGAGGTTACTGTGACTTATCACTTTGTATGTGAAAGGCATGAGTGAAGTTTTGCGTCGCCGTCACTCTCTGTGTGATATGCTTGTTGCAGTATTGTCATGAGCTGTAGTACATGCTCCGGGTGGAAGAGCTGAAGTGAGAGGCAGGGACGCATGTTACCTCTCTCTGGATAACTCTGCGATGAGGGTATATTCAGTACAGAAGTCAATGTTTCGTCTTTTTCTTCCGAAGGATTCAGAGTTCAGCACGGAGCTCGTCTCCAAAGAACTACTTTTTGAAGCCTCTCATGGCATAGTAAGGTAAATTTAAAGAGTGTGATGAACATTGTGATGATCTGCAGATATGAAGGATGAGCAGGAGTAGCTTCTGGAACTCTAGACTATTTCGGAGCCAGCAGACTTGTCCTTCTTCGCTGGAGTAGTAGCTGTTGCAAGAGCAGGGGCAGCAACCTCGATAGCTATAATGAAAAGACTTGCAACCAGAAGAACACCAGACGTACTCTCGAGGAGTTTTTTGTTGCTTACTGAATTAATCAAGCTATTTAACATGCTGCACAACACTTTGATCCTATTTTATAGACGACTCCATTATGCATACGCTTCTGTACATGATTTATAAATGACTCTTGTTCTGTACTGCTAAATGTTTAGACACGTACACATGATGGATTCTATGTTCAAAGCCTCTAGTATTCTACGAAGCATGTAATGTGCATGCTTACTTATAGTTGGTGAAAGAAAATGCTCAATTTCATGATTCCCAAGATCTACTGCGATTACAACATCTACAAAACACATTATTGAAGAAGTTCATTGCGTACATATTAAAACAAAAGAGAGAAAAGCCTTCAATGTTCTATAATCACTCTTATTTCCATACGTATGAGCATGATATGTATATAAACTTTTTTCTCTTTTACGTTTTCCCATGGGATTAGACACTGCCCTCGTTGTTGAGCGGTAAGACCTTCCCTACCAAAATAAAATTCTAGAAATCAAGGTTGTTGTAAGGAGTTAGGCACTGCCAAGGTGAGTCACTTTGGTAAGACCTCTCCAATATGAGTGAAAAGCCTCTAGACAAGTTTAATGGACAAGGCTTTCACACATGGCAAACAAAGATCAAAGGTCATCTCATGACTAAACAATTATGGTCCGTTACAAAACCGCTTGCACCAAACGAAACACTTGAGCATAGAAGAGGGCTACCATATTTCACGGAAAAGGATGAGCAAGCACTTGGAATGTTACTCACATCCCTTGATGATAACTATGTACATTTCTTGGATGATTGCACCAACGCAAATCAAGCATGGATTACTTTAGAACAAAATTTTGGAGCTATTTCTAGAAACTCCAAAATAGCACTTAAAATGCAATTTTATTCTCTTACCATGTCACAAGGAGAAGATATACAGACCCTTGTAAACAAGTTAAAAAGTATTTGTACCCAATTAGCTTATGTGCAATGTCCCATTGAAAATGAGGATCAAGTAGCCGTTCTACTCAAAGTCGTGCCCGATGATAAGTTTGGGCAAATTGTAACTGTTCTTAAAGAAAAGGACCCTATCCCTAGGCTAGAGGATGTCATTAATTCTCTACAACATGAAAATAAGCTCAAAACTCATGACGAATTCACAACAAATGCCTTGGTTGTAAGAACTACAAAATGCATTCATTGTAATCGCACCAACCATTTGTCGAAGGATTGCTATCAAGTCAACCCTTGCAAAATATGTGGTAAAAACAACCATGCTACAAAGCATTGTCGTCTACGCAACAACAACATCAACAACAACAACAAAGGAGCTTTCAACAAAAATCCAAGCAATGTCAACATAGCAGAGGAGACAAATGAAGAAGAAGCTCAAGTCAATTTTGTCTATGATTATGTGTTGTAAAACATCCCCTTGTACCATCCTCATATTTATAGGGAAGGATTTGTACCACCCATGAGTTTGTTGAAGGAAGGATATAAACATTGTACCACCTTTTTTGTACATGGGAAGGAATCATATTTTTTACCACCCTAGTCTAGTTGTGAGGAAAGGATAGTTCCCAAAGAGCTATTTGTATGATCAAGCTCAAGGGGGGGATTGTTGGCTATGAGCCTTGATCATCTCATGTGAACACCTCTAAGTTGGAGGGAAATCTATCTAAAAGTCTTATCCTCTTTTGATTAGCCAAAAGACTCTCTACTTTTGTATAAGAAGACAACTACGGTTATTGAAATGAAAGGCACACTTTATGTTATTTTTGTGTGCATCCGTGTTTGGAGGGAGACACCATTTTTCTTCTATCTACCTTATCCCTTATCGTCCTCATCTTTGCATATGAGTATGCTCTCTCTATCTCTCTCAGGTATCTCTTTCTACGTCTGTGTATTGAGCACGCCTTAACTCAAAGCTCCCTACTACCTGCTCTTACTCAACAGTATTCGGTTGCTAACAGATCATCAACTTCATACTTCCACATGTGATCGAATTGTCTGAATCTCAAATCTTTACTCATCTAGATAAAGTGTGTATGTCAAATGTCAAATGTTAGAAGATGCTCTTAAATTATATGTTGTAACCTTAGGAATCTAGGAACCTGAGTACTTGTGAGCCTTGAAACCAAAAATCTGATACCAAAACCCTAAAGCTCTGATACCAAATGTTGGAAATGAGGTAGGCCCATAACAAATCTCATAGGTCCCATAAGTATCCAGGATCTTCAACATAAATTCCATAAGTCCAAGATTCCATAGGTTCAGGATCTACAACATAAATTCTAGCAATCTTCCAATATTTACAAAACATGAAAACATACCACACTTAATCATACAAATGATGAGACAAAGATAGAGAAAGACTACACAACATGTGTAAAGTGTTACGTAAGCCAAGGCTTACTCACACTATCATATATACCAATGTTCAATGTACAATGTGGGAGCAAAACTCTCAACCACTCTATGTGAACAAAAATAGATGGATGAGTGAATGTGCAGAAATTACAAAAATATTCACATGTAGGAACAGAAATCTGAATATGTATGAGATGTGATACCTAATAGGTTGTAGAAGAGTGAATATGAGTGACAGAAAGAGGAAGGATCAGTTGGAAACTGATAATCAACAAACCCTCATCTAATCTTAGGGTATGGAAGACCCTACGTTAGACACATGTGTAAAAAGATCACATACTTACAAAAGTAACAAAGAATGCTAACAAGTTTGCTTCCAGAAATCCTCAAACTCATATGAACATATCTTCTCTAACACCTCATCCAAATATGCATGAAGCATACATGTACTGATTCTCTTGTACCTATGCCGAATAGGACGACTCCTCATATGGATGCCACTGCCTCCATAAGTAGTACCTGTGTACATAAAGAGAATATGTACCTGAATTCTTAACATAAGATGCAAATTTTATGTTAACCACCATCCAATGTCTTTGAAGTACACCGAAATCTTCATGTAGAAGACAATCTTCAAATACATCATCTGGATGGCTGATCCACACCACCAAGCTGCTGATAGGTAAGTCCTCTCCATAAGCAAGAATGTGAGCACACTCTTCTTCTCCAAGAAGAACTCCATAGCCGCTCCTCAACATGCTCCAAGATAGCACCATGGCTGCCCCATGTGTGCTAGAGCACCACCTCTACTGAGGGACCAAAACTCCAAAGCTAGTGTTGAACTAGGTGAAGGATGCAAGACAATGAGCAAAGCATGTACTTATATAGTATTGTGTATCTCTTAAAAAGCACCATCAAAAGCTCATCAATAAAGCATGAACAATACGATCGCCAAAGATCTACGATCATTCTCGATCTGAAAAGCACTCACGAAAAAAAAAATCCGTCGCCGTTTGATAATCAAAACAAAATCAATTGCTTTTCAAAAAAGTTATTTCGCGATCAGCGTCGATCACGGATCGAACCCACGTCGTTGGTTTGAGAGGTATATACTTTACCCAAGGCGCCCACGTTGTTGTGTTGTACAAACTACTAAAGCAGTAGCTACATATGCTATACTTACTGAGCAAGATGGACCAATGGGACATTGTTTTCCAACAACATGCGCCAACAACTCCTCTTATCCTGTCATGGGAGTTGGTAAGATCATTCTGAGTACTCCCGATGATAGTTCTTTTACATTGTCCGATGCTTTATTTGTGTTAGGGATCAAGAAGAATCTCTTCTCAGTTTCAGGTTTAACCAAGATTGGCTTGGTTGTGAAATTTTTTTATGACAAATGTAAAGTTCATGATCTATCAAGTGGCGATGTCATTATTGCTTCTTGCATTTTATGTCGTTGGCTGTATAAGCTCATAGACTATGAAAAATCTATGAATGATTCAGCATGTCCAGTACATGATTCTCAGGCTTTGTCAGATGCAAAGCTTTGCCATGCATGCTTTGGTGATCTAAAGTTTGCTCGTTTGCTACAGCAGCAAAAATCAGAAATGGTGTACTCTCTGGCATCTGCCCAAGCTTGAGGCGCCTAGTAAACATGTATGTGAAGGCTGTATTTTGGGCAAAATGCGGCGTTCCTCATTCCCAAAAGATGGTTCAGTACGAGCTACTTAGAAATTGGAGCTTGTTCACAGTGATGTATGTGGTCCTATGCAAACACCCTCTTTTGGAAACTATCTTTACTTCGTAACTTTCATTGATGATTTTTCTAGGAATGCATAAGTATATCCATTGAAAGCAAAATCTGAAGTATGTGATTCAAACAATTTCTGGTTTTGGCTGAAAATCTATCCGCATGTAAAATGGGCACCCTCCATTTTGATCGAGAGGGGAATATATGTCTTCTAACTTTAACGCATTTTTGGTTGAACGTGGGGCAAAACATCAGTGTGTTGGAGAACAATGTTCCAATTGTCCAGATTTTATAGCATGAGTAGCTATTCTTATAGCACTCTCCACCCAAAGAAGCCCGTCAGCAGGGCGTACCAGCATGTGTAGAACTTGTTTCTACTCTTTGTACAACCAAAACGTGTTGGCGGCGTGGATAGCTCGTTGGCCTCCCAAATCTCCCACGAGGGATCAAATCCCACGCTCAACAGCGGGCGCAACGCAAAATCTTTTTGTGCTTTTAATTTATTAAAAACAAAAACACACGAACAGCATTTTTCGAGGACGGACGGCGACAACTTTTGTTTTATACGATCACGTACGATCGCATAGCTTTATTGGTGTGTTCACATGAGTTTGAGGATTTCTGGAAGCAAACTTGTTACCATTCATTGCTACTTTTTAAGTATGTGATCTTTTCACACACATATCTCACTTAAGGTCTTCCATAGCCTAAGGTTAGATGAGGTTTGTTGATTATTAGTTTCACACTGATCCTTCCTCTTTCAATCACTCATATTCACTCTTCTATAACCTATCAGATCACACATCTCATGTATATTCGGATTTCTGCCCATACATCTGAATATGTTTGTTACAATTGTACATTCACTCTTCCATCTATTTCTCATCACATAGAGTGGTTGAGAGTTTTGCTCCCACATTGTACATTGAACATTGGTATATATGATACTATGAGTAAGCGATGGCTTACGTAACACCTTACACATGTCGTCTATTCTTTCTCTATCTTTATCTCATCATCTGTATGATTAAGTTGTGGTATGTTCATGTTTTGTCAATATTGAAGAATGCTGGAATTAATGTTGTATATACTGGAACTATGGAACCATGGACCTGTGATATGAGCCAAGGGCCTACCTCACTTCCAACACAGTGTACAGTCCCTTATACACCTCAACATAATGGAGTTGCTTAAAGGAAGAACAAGTCACTCATGGAGATGGCGAGGTGTATGATCAAGAGTCTGCTTTACCATAGTTTCTGACTTAAGGCCTTTATGTGTGCAGCATATGTACTTAATAGGTATTCCACTAAAGCATTGCAATCCATCACTCCATATGAGGCTTGGCATGGTCACAAGCCATCTTTTGCTCACCTGCATGTTTTTGGTTGTCTCGCATATGCATTAGTGGCTAAACAACAACGCAGGAAATTGGATGATAATGCAGTGAAATGTATTTTTGTTGGGTACAGTTCTGAAAGCAAAGGCTATCGTCTTTATCATCCAGAGACTAAACGCACTTTGGTTAGCCCTGATGTTGTTTTTGTGAAAGATGCTATTTAGCCATTACTTTCATGTACTAAGAAGACATCACTTAGCACCAAAGACATGTATGACACTTTGTTGCCTCTTTTTACAAGTGGACAGTCTAGTGCTGGTCCTAATAAGGAAACTTCTCAAACTTTACAAGTTTCATATAATGATGTAGATTTCTGATGTAGATTTACATTATGCACTTGTTGATGAGAGAGCTTATATTGAGGACGCAAAAACTATGCCAAAATGGATGGTGCAGACTTTGCGTGACAGCAAATTAGATGAACCTCTTTCATGTCGTACTCGTTCTAGCTCTCATAGCGCTTCTTTTGCATCAGATTGCTATGTTATGGATGCCTCTAGTCTCTATGATGAGAATGAGCCTGTTTCGTTTGATGAAGCAGAATATGATGCTATTATGAAAAATGGTACCTTGTCTTTATGTGACTTCCCTCCTGGCAAGAAGGCCATTGGCACTAAGTGGGTATACAAGCTCAAGTGTAAGCCTGATGGAACAGTTGACACGTATAAGGCTAAGCTTGTTGCAAAGGATTATGCTCAGGAAAGAGGCATTGATTTTGATGAGAGCTTTTCTCCTACTTGCCAAATGACTACTATTCGTAGCATCTATGCAAATGCAGCTCATCATGGTTGGGATGTACATTAGTCGGACATTAAAACTTCATTTTTGAACGGTGACTTGCATGAAGAAGTCTATGTTTATTAGCCCCATGGCTTTGTGCAAAAAGTGCATGGAAATCAAGTGTGCAGGTTGAAAAAGGTATTGTATGGTTTGAAGCAAGCACCACGTGCTTGGTATGAAAAAATACATGCCTACTTGATTGCACATGGTTTTGAGATCCGTCCAACTGAGAGCACCTTATATGTTAAGCGTGCAAATGATGTGCTTCATATCATTCTTGTGTAGGTTGATGACATGCTGCTCACTAGTCCTCATGAGAAGCATATTGCTGATTTTAAGGCTGATCTGCATGCCTCATTTCAGATGTCAAATTTGGGGCATTTGCATCATTATTTGGGCATTCAATTTATGCAAGTTGGTGGCAGAATAGCTTTGTGTCAAACAAAATATATTGACACATTATTGGAGCGTTTTGACCTTGAAGACTTCAAAACGATTGCCGTTCCTATGGAACAGGTTTATGATTGAGTCTTCATGATGTTGGAGATGCATTTGATGTTGTTCTCTATCTACAAACCGTTGGATGTTTGATTTACTTATGCATTACTCTGCTAGATATTCAATTTGTTGTATCGCATATGAGCAGGTTTATGCATTGCCTTGGTGTCAAGCATTGGCCGGCGATTAAGCGCATCTTTCGCTACCTGAGTGGTACCCTGCTACTTGGATTGTTTTATCCCAAGGAGGGATCACTACCACAAGATTTACATGCTTTTTTTTTACTCTTACTGGGCTAGCTTCTATGACACTCTTCTGTCCCAGTAGTTTTTGCTTCATGTTTGGTAGCTCATGCATATCATGGTTCAGGAAGAAGAAGCCTACTGTGGCCACTTCCAATTGTGAGGCTGAGTATAGGGAAGCTTTCATAGTGACTGTTGAGTGTGTGTGGCTCATACGCCTTATGGCTGATTTGGGTGTTGGTCAGTCTTCTTCCACCACAATCTTCACTAAGAGTCAGAGCGCATTGGCAGTTGGAAGGAATCCTCTATTCCATGCTTGCACTAAGCACATTGAGATGCACTATCATTATGTCAGGGAGACGAACTCTGTTCGAGAGATAGTTTTGCATATGTGGCCACATAGGAGAACATTGTAGACCTTTTCACAAAGGCTCTGACTAGGGAGAAGTTTGAAGCTTTCCGCAAAGCTTTGGGACTAAGCAGTTGGAAGGAAGCCTGTATTCCATGCTTGCACTAAGCACATTGAGATGCACTATCATTATGTCAAGGAGAGGAACTCTGCTCGAGAGATAGTTTGGCATATGTGCCCACAGAGGAGAACATTGCATACCTTTTCACAAAGGCTCTGACTAGGGAGAAGTTTGAAGCTTTCCGCAAAACTTTGGGCTTACTTCCTTTCGTGGATTGATTCCACATAGCTTGGCACTTCCTTATACATGAGTGCTCCTTATTCACGGCATCACTCCCAAGGGGGATTTGTTGATATATTTAAGTAGTGGTGTGTAAGAACACACTAGAACCGCCGGGGCACTTTTTTTCCTCTTTAGGAGGTTTTCTTTCCCAGCTTGTATATATGTCTATAACCCTAACGGATCACTTATTTTTATACATTCTAGTGGTAATACATTCAGTATTGTGTGTTGTGCTCCAAGCTTCTTCTTCTTCCTTGTGCATTTCGCATGCTTCCACAGACCTCACTTTCAGCTTTAAGCTTCTTCATTAGGGATTGAAAGCTACACAAAGTGGTCCCAATTGAGTAAGCGATTGAGTAAGTGATATTGGAAGAATTTAGACCTCTAACTTCTAGGTCACCTACTCAACCCACTCATCAAAAATAAAAGCCAATGCTCACTTTGTGGCATGATATATTATACCATGTTTAAATGCGTCACATATTCAAACAATACCCATGGCTTAAAAAATATTGCAAGAATTAAAGAAAAAAACTAACTTTTACAAGTAAAAATGAATGAATATATTGTGTACGATCAGACTAGAATCGCTATAATAAGTATTAAGAACGTCAAACTAAACCCAGTACCCATGCTGAATAAAAGAAGTACAATGTTTGACATTGAATGAAGAGAAATTTGTTGTAACTTGATGCCTTTGCAAAATCTTAACCAGGAACACACCTTGTCCATCTCTTTGAGAGTATATCGTAGCAATGCACGTCATTGGTAACCCCCGCTAACCCTATCATAGACAAAACGAACGGAAGGACAAATATTGAGTTGAAACATACTCGTTATGCATCGCCTTTAAACCCTTCTATCAAACAATAAATGGCTCTTACTGATTCCAGCTCCACCCCCAATGGAGTGCAGACCAGCTGCCTCAGACCCATCCTCTATTGAAGTGGCACCACCAAAAAGAACCAGCCGAGGGCCAACATAACTGGTTGATCCCTCGTCTCCAATCGCTAGTACTGCAGTTAAAGTATGACCACAACGGGGACCTGGACGGTCTGCCTCCGTATCAGAAAGACATGCAAGTTGTTCATACGATGGGGCTGGTCTTGGCCCTGTGGAGAGCCTTGAAGATGGAGAGCCTGCGTGCTCAGTTAGGGGTTCACCCTCGTCGATCACTTGACCAGTGCCATTACCGTCATCGCAAGCAGAAAGCCTAAAATTAACTGAAGTTGGAGATGAAAGAGGTGACACACGAGTGGACGCGTGTGGAATGGGTGCTCCTTCTTGGTTTTCTTCATTGCGGATATGTTCGGAAGCAACCTGAGTGCTGAGTGTCCCATCATTATCTTCCATTTTCGATGTTTACTAAGGAGCGGAATAATTTGATCTTCGAGAAGGGGATGAAAAAAATACTGCGACCTGCCACTAAATTCCACCCGTCCTCTGGTTGTCCAGAACTTGGATAGTTGATTTAATTGAACAGCACAGGTTGAGATGCCCCAAGTAAAGGATATAGCCCTCAGGCAGTCGATTATTGTATCATGATGCCTAATGGGCTCGACAATGAAGCATAAATGAAGCCCTAATTTCGAGGTTGCGGAAGAGAGGGTGAGTAGGATAATCGAGGTGTAGAACAAGATAATGACGTTCTACGCCGAGAGAAAGGAAAGCGATCGATCAGAATGGAGGAGCCGAAACCCAGCTAAGAATGGATCCGTGGTCAGTGACAGAATCCAGAATCTAGCACAGGACATCGTAATACTTGAGAGAAGACATGTCTAAGATCCCATCGACCGTTTATTACGTTTTGTACAAGAAAATGTGATTATCAGACTAGAAGTACAGATTATCGGTGATTCGGTATTAATCTGAGATAGCTTCAAATATGAAGATCAAAGCGAACCCATCAAAGAATCACTGGTTATCCATATGAATCTGAGAGAACTTCAAATATGAAGATGACAGGCAGACCATCAAAACTATTACTCGAGATATAACAGGGAGCCCTTCATCGGATGGCCATAATCCCCTCCGCATAGCAAGCAGGAATCACGGTACATCCAAATTAGCTTGTGCTCAACGTTTTATATTCATTCATGAAATCTGCTTATTTTTCGCTTCGGAGGATGCACGGAGCTGACATTACATTTTCATTGGTTAGCTGAAAAGGCTGAAATTCTCAACCAATAATATACAAATTTAATTTAGCCTTTGAACAGCCGTGATGAAGAGGAGACCATGGAGCTCAAACTCACTCTGCACAAACTAACCCTTAGAACTATGTGGGATCGACAATCTTTTTAAGTGAAAATATAAATCCATAAGGATAAGCCAGAAGAAAAAAAAACATGTGCACTTGAAAATTTATTGTGTGACCGAGTCTTTGTGTGCTCCTCAAAAGACTTAGATAACAGGGTGCAAAGAGAAAGTCAAGCTCTAGTTCTCCGAGATCATCTCCCATGTTGAGATATCAAGCTCGACGTGTGATGATTGACAATGACATGTATCACTTTTCATTTTTCTGACATGTATTGTGGTTACACCGATATATGTTAGGGTTACTTTATTGAGCTTTACTAGATTTATCTACTAAGAGTGCTAGCACATTTGTTTCTTGCCAGCTCACTCATTCACGGACATTAGGATTTTCCTTATGTATTGTTCTTTATATATATTATTCTAGTAGCATTGTTCTATTAGTCTATCGAGCATATAAGAAACATAGCACTATCTTGAAAGTCAATTTATGCAGGTTCCCAGTAAACCACATTTAGATGATTAGAGATGCACTCTACGTTATGTGAGTGCTACATTAGATTATGCATTGTTTTATGAAATCGGTGCAGAATTGTAGGTTCATGGATACACTGATGCACATTGGGTTGGTATTGTTCTAGATAGAAGATCTACTAGTGGCTTTCTATTCTCACTTGGGAGTGTTGCTATTACATGGAGCAATAAGAAGCAACCTACTATTGCTTTTTGAGTATAGAGGCTTAGTATAGAGGTCCTGAAATGGTAGCATGTGAAGTGTCATGGCTAGAAATGCTACTTGCGATTTAGGCGTGGAAGTGCAGAAACCCATCATCATTTATTGTGATCATCTTAACAAGATACAGTTAGCACAAAATCCTATTTTTTCATGTTATAATAAATAACATCAAGGTACATTATCACTTATCAGGGAAAAGATATTAGCACGTGATATTGATCTTGTTAACGTGAGGACAGATGAGCATGTTGCTAATATTTTCACTAAAGCACTTGGAGTATGTTGAGCCCCTAAATGTCATGTTGGTCAAAGTCAACTACAGTCAAAGTCAACAGGTCAAAGTCAACAAGGTCAAGGTCAAAGTCAACAGGTGCAAAGTCAAAGTGCGTAAGTGCAGGTGTCAAAGTGCACAGGTAGTGCACAATGAATGGTCCACAAAGGGTAAATTGGAGAAAACAAGTTGCAGGTTGCAGAGGTACTTTCTCTAATTTCCCTAAGGTTCAAAGTGTGTTTTAAAGTGTTTTGGAAGGTTCAGGTGAACCCCCCTTATGTGCAAAAGTGAAGAATTAAAAGGAAATGTGAAGGCATGCGAAGCGGCAAAGTGTACGCACAGGTGAAAGTATGGCCCCCCATTAAAATTTTTGGTTTTAGACTAAAGTCACTACAGGACAAAACAGTGAGTAGTTGGCTGCCACTTGTGAGAGCAATCTTGGGACATCAAAGGGAGCACCAAGATTCACTTGCAGTTAGGAGCGTACGTGATCGACACACTGAAATCAAGGAAGAACCATTCTTGGACCAAGGTTGGAGTAAGCAAGAGAGCATAGGCTAAGTGGAGCAAGAGAGGGAAGTGCAAGAGTCACCAGAGTACGTCGCACAGAAGTGGAAGTGCAAGGTGCATAGAGAGTGACCAAGGATTTTGGTGCAGAGGTGTGCTAAGCTAGAGTTCCCCCAAGTATCTCAAGGTCCTTTGGCAGTGTACGCTTGCCGACAGCAGGTATTCACTCCTCCCCCCTTTGTGGAAGCTTGGTGCAAGGTGTGCACAAGGAGAAGCTTGAAGCAGGTGGAGGTCTGTCGCAGAGGAGGTCGGCAGCAAGAGGACATTGGGATCTTGGATATCTTGTAATTGGGCACTCTGTGGGATTGTGCACAGAGGTATTGGTGTATCTTGTATTTCAAACTTTGTACTTTTCTTATTGTAATCAAACGGCAGAAACTTCCAAGGTGTATTTTCTCTTTTGGTCTTTTCATTTTCTCCTACAAACCCTCAAACTCCTTCTTGTCAAAGAATCCCCCAACAAATTTGGCACGCACGGTGGGACCTCCAAGGAGCTTTGAGCATAGGAGGCTATATATTGCCATTGGAGGACAATATTCCAGTGTCGACAACATTACTCCAGTGGGCCAAAAGGTGCATACTTTTATCAAGTGTCTCATTTTAAGTGGACTATGCATAGCTCATGACCGCGACCCGGTCACAAACCTTGAGAATCAAGTGCAAGCAGACAAGAAGAAAGACGAACAGAAGATCATCGAGTCCACTTTCATCGACTTCATCGGTAGGAAGCATGGCAGGACAGGTGGACCTAGAAATCTTGCTCTCCAGATTAAACATAAAATTTCCCTCCTTCAGGGGTTTAGCCCAGGAGGACCCAGATGAGCACATTCGACGATTTCTTGCATTGTGTAAGACTAGGGGGCTAATGGGTAGGGAAGATGCTTTCTTGATACTCTTCCCAGCCACATTGGAAGGACTCGCAGACAAGTGGTTCAGCCAGTTTGCTGAAAACCACTTTACCACTTGGGATTTGATGAAGGATGCTTTTAGAAATCAATTCCAGCAGGGGAACACAGCAGAGATTATCATAGAAGAGCTAGAGAACTTGAGATTGGGTCCAGGAGAAAAGTTCCCAGAATTTGTGACCAGAGCCAAAGCACTAATGGCCAAATTACCAGATCCACCCCATGATTTTTTTGTCAAGAAATGGTTAGCCAAGCCCCTACCAGTAGCCACTCAATGCAAAATAAAGGAATTAGTATTACCTACAGCCTCCATAGAGGAGTTCATCACCACGGCTACAAGACTGGAGCAAATAAGGCACCAATATGGGACAACTTCTTCACCACCAACATATGGTACAGACATGGAGGATCCAGTGACCCAGCTGAGGAGGGAGCTGGAGGGCTTAAAGAGAAATAAGCCCTACAAAGAGGAGGAGACTACTGTGGCTCAATTGAGAAGGGAGATTGAAGCACTCAAGCTCCAAAAGGAAGAGGAAGCCCAGGCAGAGGAATTAGCTCAGCTGCGACAGGAGTTGCAGGAGCTCAAAGGAGGAGGCATCAAGAGTGGTCTTTGGTGTTCCATGTGCAGCAAACAAGGGCATATAGTAAGTGAGTGCCCTCTGTTAAGTGTAACTTGCCAATTATGCAGGAAGGTTGGCCATGAGGCCCATGAATGCCAATCAAGAGGAATGCCTGCAACGACATACTGGACCCAAGGAGGACCTCCAACAACCACAAATGTGATGGCTGCACAAAATCAAGGTAACAACTATAACCCTAGACAGAGAAATAATTTTGGAAATGGGCCTAGGAGGCCAATAATCTGTTTTAGGTGCGGAGAATGTGGGCACTACCAAAGTAGGTGCACCCTACCAGAGAATGCACCTCCTTGCAGGAACTGCCCTGAGGCCAGAGACCATTATACATATGGTTGTCCTAAGAATCAATCCTCTTCATCAGGGCCCCATATCCAAATGATTTCTGTGAAGGAAGAAGAAATGGCAAATCAAGTTAAGGTGCCATCACCATCTACCAGGGTGGTGCAGTTAGAGGAAATTGACTCTTTTACTGTGCAGACAAGAAGCAAGGGGATGGCTCCAGTGGACATGGGTCAAGAATCATTGATTAATGGATTAAACAGAGACAAAGGTGTGTCCGAAGACCTAGCCACCACAAGTGCAGACACAAGGCAAAAGGAAAATTGCACAGGTACCAGTGATGCCATTGGACATGCATTCAGCAGGGCTCATGAGGAGTTGGATAAGTCAAATGGAGCCCAAGCTCTTAAGGAATCAGAAGCCTCCAGACTGCTCAAGTCCATGAAAAAGGAGGTTAGTATTTTTGATTTAATAAAGATGGATGGGAAGTTCAGGTCAGAACTCTTGCAGATAATTGATGAAGCTTCCACTACAAGTTTGGTGGCAAAGACTGCTGTTGTACATGAAGGAAAAATTATAAGGGAAGCACCCCTTACAGATTATAAAAGTCCTCGGCTGACAGTATCTATCAAGGGTCATGAATTTAAAGGAGTTATTGTGGATGGTGGTTCTGGCATTAACTTGATGCCTGAACATACAATGAAAAGAATTGGACTCCACCCTTCAAGGCCTGCAAATTTCACTGTCACTTTGGCAGATCAGAGCAAAGTAAGGCCCTTGGGAGTAATCCCAAAAGTTCCACTTGAAGTACAAGGTAATTTATTCATCCTGGATTTTGTGGTTTTAAGATTACCCCAGGTTGAAGGAGGATTTCCTCTCTTAATTGGACGACCATGGCTGAGGCACGCAAGTGTCATTCATGATTGGGGCAAGGATACTATGTGGGTACAAAAGAAAGGGCAGGAGCTGACACAGATTCATTTAGAAGAGGGCCCAGATAATCAAGGAAACACTAGCATGATGCAAGCAGTTGGCATTTGCATGGAAACAGAATCGGAGGATCAACCCCAAATAGATTTTGAGGAAGAAGAGGATATTCTAAATTGGCTCCAAGCAGGCAACTCTTCCTCTTGTTTTGGAATTTTTCTTAATAATTGTTGTACAATTGAAGGTTATGATGAAGATAAGGAAAAAGTCCAGGTTGATGGATTGGGAGAGCCCATTACAAACCACAAAAGGGGCAGGAAGACAACCCTCAAATGCATTTTTGAGGAGGATATGACTACTACAGAAAATGAAGTTAATAAAGCTAAAGGCAAGGTAAAAGATTCCAGTGAAGAGTGTTCTTTTCCAATTCAAGAAATACCTGTAGGATGGATGCAGGATAAGGAAGAACAGATTGAAATCCAAAACACCCCTGCTTATGAAGCAATGCAAGAAAAGCTAGAAGACAAAGACAAGGAAGGAGAGGAGAAGGAGGATACTCTGGTAGAGAGAAATCCTGTCCAAGAAATACAATTAGGCAATCAAGACAATGATCGGCCAGTTTTGGTGGCCACTTGGTTGTGGAGCCACCCAGGGCTCCTTGAAAAGGTAAAATCATTCTTGACCAAATATATAGATGTTTTTGCTTGGCATTATAAAGACTTAGAAGGAGTGCCGGCAACTTATGGAGAGCATAGAATCCCTCTGGTTGATGGAGCAAAACCTATAAGAGGGAAGAGTTATAGACTTAACCCAAAATATGCTGAAGCTGTCTATGTGGAAATCCAGAAGATGGAGGATGCAGGAATCATCATTCCTGTAGAACACTCAGAGTGGCTCTCCCCTATGGTTATAGTACCAAAGAAGAATACTAATAAAATCAGAATTTGTGTTGATTTTAGAGCACTCAACAAGGTGACCATTCCAGATGGTTTCCCAATGCCTTTTGCAGAACAGGTCATTGAAGAAGTAGCTGGGCATGCCTTATATAGCTTTATGGATGGATTCAGTGGCTATAATCAAATATCAATACACCCAGAGGATCGAGAAAAGACTGCTTTTATCACACCTTGGGGAACATATGTGTATGTAAAAATGCCATTTGGGCTCAGAAATGCCCCAGCCACCTTTAACAGAACGGTCAATCTCATCTTTGGCCCCCTATTGCTGGAATCACTTAGAATCTTCATGGATGACTTCTCTTCGTTTTCAGGATCTCACAAAGAAACTCCTCTAGATTGTTTGGACCACCATCTGAGGCAGCTGCAGAATGTTTTCAAAAGATGCAGAGAAACTAAGTTAAAGCTCAATCCAAACAAATGTCATTTTCTTGTGACAGAAGGAACTCTCTTAGGACATGTGGTGTCAGCTAAAGGTATGGCCCCGGATCCTGACAAAATCATTTCTATCTTAAAGTTGCCTAAACCTAAATCCCCTAAAGAGATCCAGAGTTTTTTGGGGCATACTGGATACCATAGAAGGTTTATTAAAATGTATGCAGAGATAGCTAGACCTCTGGCTAGACTTACAGGTAAGGAAGTACCTTTTAAATGGGAAGAAGAGGAAGAAAAAGCATATCAAACATTGCGGTCCAGGTTAGTGTCTGCTCCTATTTTGATCACACCTGAATGGTCAAGAATCTTTCATATACATGTAGATGCCAGTGCCTATGCAGTGGGGGCAGTTTTGACACAACCTAGTGAAGAATTTAAGATGGACAGACCAATTCAGTATGCTAGTAGAATTTTGACTAAGGCTGAAAGGGATTACAGCACTACTGAAAGGGAAGCCTTAGCAATGGTTTTTGCGGTCCAAAAATTTCGTCATTACTTGTTGGGAGTAAAATTCGTTATTATAACTGACCACCAACCTCTCAAGTACTTGCTCAACAAACCACAAGCCACTGGTAGAATATGGAGGTGGTTATTGTTATTCCAAGAGTTCGATTTTTCTGTGGTCCACAGACCAGGTAAAGAGAATGTTATGGCGGATCACCTTTCCAGAATCAACATGATGGAGCAAGTTAGTGGAATCAATGATGATTTTCCAGATGCTCATCTGTTTGCTGTCCAGGCCCAAGGTTGGTATTATGATATCAAGAATTTCATTAAAACAGGGATGTATCCAAAAACGGCTAGTGCTGTGCAAAGGAAGAGATTGCTACTCAAGAGCAGACCATACACCTTCCTTGAAGATAAATTATATAGACAGGGAAAGGATGACAGACTTAGGCAGTGCTTGGAGGAAGAAGAAGTGAGGAAAGTCCTTCACTCTGCACATGAAGGACCAGGTGGTGGGCACCTTCCAGGGCATATTATGAGTCAGAGGATATTAGATGCTGGTCTATGGTGGCCTACACTATTTAAGGATGCAGATGAATGGGGAAAGGCATGTGATGTTTGCCAGAGGTGTGGACCTAAGCCCACAACGCAGAGACATAACCCCTTGATTGTTTCTACTTCCTGGCAACCATTTGAAAAGTGGGGGCTGGATTTTGTAGGGCCCATCTATCCTCCGACAATTCCAAAAAGAGAGAAATATCTCTTGATAGCTACCGATTATGCGACCAAGTGGGCTGAAGCTATTGCTTCCCCCGACTGCACTGCCCAAACTGTTGCCGATTTCATTTATAGTAACATCATTTGCAGGTTTGGATGCCCATTTGAAATTTGTACAGATCAAGGTACACATTTTGTCAATAAGGCCCTGCAGGAGATTTTTAACAGGTATAGAATTCTACATAGGACTTCTTGTGCTTACTATCCAAGAGCCAATGGACAGGCTGAATCGACAAATAAAGTTTTGATCTCAATGTTAAGGAAGGAATGTATGTTACAACCCACTTCCTGGGGCATTGCTTATCAAGGTACCCTATGGGCATACAGGTTAGCTTACAAAGAGGCCACAGGATATTCTCCATTTCAACTGGTTTATGGAATATTGCCCATTGAGCCCTTTGAATTTTTACATGGCTCACCTAAGATAGCATACATGCAGGGCAAAAAAGACTGTGATGTCTCTCAGAGAATAGGGGCCCTACATAAAGTGGAGGAGATTCGTCTCCTAGCAACAAAACAACTGATCGAGACTCAGATGAAGAGGAAAGAGGCACATGATCGACACCTGTGGAACAACAACATTGAAGCAGGCATGTTGGTTCTTCTCCATAGACCTAACCTTCATACACAACTGAGAGGAAAATGGCTTCCAAATTGGGAAGGACCTTATAGAGTCAAAACAATGCTAAACTTGGGTGCTGTGGAGTTAGAGACGCTGAAAGGAGAGGCCTTGCCACTGGTCAACATTTCAAGGTTGAAGGCCTATCATCAACACACTTAATGACTACTCTTTTCATGGTGTCTGTATGCTCTCCGGGACGGAGAGCACATTAGGTGGTGGGCAACTGTTGAGCCCCTAAATGTCATGTTGGTCAAAGTCAACTGCAGTCAAAGTCAACAGGTCAAAGTCAACAAGGTCAAGGTCAAAGTCAACAGGTGCAAAGTCAAAGTGCGTAAGTGCAGGTGTCAAAGTGCACAGGTAGTGCACAATGAATGGTCCACAAAGGGTAAATTGGAGAAAACAAGTTGCAGGTTGCAGAGGTACTTTCTCTAATTTCCCTAAGGTTCAAAGTGTGTTTTAAAGTGTTTTGGAAGGTTCAGGTGAACCCCCCTTATGTGCAAAAGTGAAGAATTAAAAGGAAATGTGAAGGCATGCGAAGCGGCAAAGTGTACGCACAGGTGAAAGTATGGCCCCCCATTAAAATTTTTGGTTTTAGACTAAAGTCACTACAGGACAAAACAGTGAGTAGTTGGCTGCCACTTGTGAGAGCAATCTTGGGACATCAAAGGGAGCACCAAGATTCACTTGTAGTTAGGAGCGTACGTGATCGACACACTGAAATCAAGGAAGAACCATTCTTGGACCAAGGTTGGAGTAAGCAAGAGAGCATAGGCTAAGTGGAGCAAGAGAGGGAAGTGCAAGAGTCACCAGAGTACGTCGCACAGAAGTGGAAGTGCAAGGTGCATAGAGAGTGACCAAGGATTTTGGTGCAGAGGTGTGCTAAGCTAGAGTTCCCCCAAGTATCTCAAGGTCCTTTGGCAGTGTACGCTTGCCGACAGCAGGTATTCACTCCTCCCCCCTTTGTGGAAGCTTGGTGCAAGGTGTGCACAAGGAGAAGCTTGAAGCAGGTGGAGGTCTGTCGCAGAGGAGGTCGGCAGCAAGAGGACATTGGGATCTTGGATATCTTGTAATTGGGCACTCTGTGGGATTGTGCACAGAGGTATTGGTGTATCTTGTATTTCAAACTTTGTACTTTTCTTATTGTAATCAAACGGCAGAAACTTCCAAGGTGTATTTTCTCTTTTGGTCTTTTCATTTTCTCCTACAAACCCTCAAACTCCTTCTTGTCAAAGAATCCCCCAACAGAGTAGAAAAGATGAAGAAGTTTCGAAAGATGCCTGGATTATAGGACATGACATTGAGCTTGAGGACTAATTGATTTTGAGTAGTTTTATCGCAATCTGAAGCAAATTGAGCAAAAGCTTCTAATTCTGCAAATTGCACTAATTCCAATTTAGATCAAGCTCAATATGTGATGGTCGAGGATGACATATATCACTTTTTTTTTTTTTGACATGTATAGTTGTTGCCCTTTCGAACCCACAAACGTACAAACGCAAAGGATAATACAAAAACGAAATCACACAAAAGTACTCAAAAAAATAGAAATAGACAATAGACAACACCTGATTGGGTACAATCTCCCCCCACATACTTTGATGGACAAGTCTATCAGAGCATGTGTATTTATAGGTATTTCTTACTATGTCCTAAATAAAAGATACATGAGAGAAGCACTTCGAAAAGCGTGCTTTTGCTTTATTTACAAAATCGTAATTTTCTATTTTTACAAAACATCACTTTCTAAAGCGATCTATTATTTTTACAAAAATAACTAAAAGATACTATCTTCTAAAAACTAAAAGAATAACTTTTGGAAAACCATGATGCAAAAAAATACATTTAATAAATAACTTAGTAGCTTGAGGTGAAGAAAGAGTCTTTTTACAAGGAATGAAATATGCTTGTTTATGAAACCTATCAACAATTGTCCAAATCATATCATTATGAGATGAAGTTGAGGGAAGACTAGTAATAAAATCCATAGAAATTTGTTCCCATGGTCCATTAGGTATGGGAAGTGGCATTAATAATCCAAATGCTTTACCATTATGTCTTTTCACACATTGACATACAATGAAATGGGAAACATACTGTGTAATATCCTTTTCCATATTTGGCCAAAAGAAGAATTATCTACATGTAGAAATAGCACTTTGTATGCCCCTATGACCCATATATGGTGGTTCATGCATCTCTTTCATAACAAATTCTTTAAAATCTTATGTGATGCATAACTTGTGTTTGAAATACAAGAATCCATTATGAAAAGTGTAGTGATCCTCACTAAATGCTATAGAATTATTGAAAGCATTCCATGTTTGTGAAAAATACAATCTAGATGCATAAGTAGGAATCATGTCATGAGATGAATGAATATGAACAACAAAAATATTATTAATAGAAACAATTTTGGTTTGTGGGGATGGAAAATGACTAAGGGCATTAGGTACAACATTATCTTTGCCAGGTTGATATTGAATCATAGGCTGAAAATTTTGTATGAATGAATCCCATTTAATGTGTTTGTCAAAAATCAATGGTTGATTTAATAAATGATTAATAGCTTGTTGATCTGTTTTGATTATGACTTCTGAACCCATGAGATAATGTTTCCAAATTTTTAAAGCATGGACAATAGTTAAAAGTTCCTTATCATATGTACTATAATTCTTTTCTGAAGGTTTAAGTTTCATACTTTCAAATGCAATTGGATGGTCATTTTGCATTATTACAACACCTATACCTAAACCACTAGCATCTATAACTACATGGAAAGGTTGTGCAAAATCAGGTAATTTCAAAACAGGTGCATGAGAAAGTGCATGTTTGAGTTTTTCAAATGATTATTTTTGTGTTGATTTCCACAAACAGCGAGTCGTAACAAACGAGAACTATGTCGTAAAAAGAGAACACTTACGTCAAAAATTACATGTTTTCACCTCATTTTTGGAATTCCTTTACACCAGTATACATATATTACAAAAATGAGGTGAAAACAAGTAATTTTTGACGTTTTTTGTCATTTTCTCAAAAAAAAATGAGCTCAAAATGTAGTCAAAATTTCACTATATTAGGCATTGACGTGTCCCAAAATGGATATGATAAGACATTGACATGTCCAAAATCTATATGATAAGACATTGACATGTCTAAAATATATATAAGAATGTAGAAGTCAATAGATTTTACACAAAAATAACATTTTAGACATATCTTTAATGGGTGGATATTTGATTGTTATTCAAAATTGCTACAAAACATGGTTTCATTAACCAAACTACTTTGAGGCATTTACATAAGCACTAAAAATGTCTGAGAGCTTCAATGCAACTCACAACTTTGTCGATCTATGTCTACACCCTCATCATCTGATGCACTTGATTCAGTCTCATACTGTTGAGAGCTCTCTTCTTCTTCTTCTATATCCACAAGAGCTCTATCTTCATCCACGTACATACCAAATTCTGCAGGATCATGCACAACTCTTCTTGTTTTCCTATGATTTCCTGTACCACATACATCTGGAAGCTTTTGTTTTATCATGTTGATGGTTGCTTTCCTCAAGTGACCAGTTTTTGTCAAGGAAAAATCATAAACAAGAATATCTACATCATCCATTTTAAGAGTGGATGTGCTTCGAATATTCTTTTTCCTTTTTGAACCTGTTCGTTTAGCATCACACACCATTTCTAAGTTATATTTACCTGTGAATGCATTACTACTTTTAGTGTAATACCAATGCACCACCAAAGCCTCTATTCTTCTCTGATCAATATCTTTAGTTATCTCTAAAACCTTTGCAATCCAAAATGGTCTGGTAGCCTCATCACCATCAGCAAGTACTGCAATAAGCGTTCCAACATTTATCTCTATTAAATTTCCTTGCCATCTTGCTTCTGCCTGTTTTGTCATCCTTGGGCCTACATAAATATTTCTTTCTGGTGGATGTATAAAACTTTGAAGTGCATCTGCATTACATGCTTGGGCCACATTCACGGATCTTTGTGTACAAAAATCCCATGTGAATGGAACATCAACTGGCCAGTGACCTGCAATTGTATACTGTATAATCTCTTCTTGATGATTGAAAAAGTCCTCCCACCAAGATACATCTTGATCTCCAGCATATTTTTTTGCACGCTCAATATGTCTCTTCTTTTCAATGAGTGCATTCATCCAGCTTTTACTTTGATCAACCACACTTCCACATCTTTCTGTATTGTTTTTATCTTCATATGGTGATTGTTCTGCACCATACACTGTTACAGTAGACAAATTAGGCACCTGCAATAAGAATCTGCATCCCTCTTTAGGCTCCCACCCAAGAGAAGATGAATACTGCTTTGCAAATAAAAGGGTTATTTCATCAACCCTCCTCATCAAGAATACATGGTTGAAACTAATATTGTGCAATGGAGCCAAAACCTTAGCACTGTTATCAAGGCCCATTGAGCAAAAGTGCTTAAAGTCATAAATCTGTGTGAGGTGTTGAACTTCTGGTTTTGGAGTATATGCTTCTGAAATCAGCTCAGATAAAATCGGAAGAGTAAAAGCATTGTTACGTGCCAACTTCTTAGAGAAAGTACTGAACATTTGATCAATGTGATCATGAGTGTGGCCAACCAGAAGAAAATTTACCTTAACCTTCTGAAATACCTGTTTTTCAACAAGCATGCTTAAATATCCAAAGACTGTAGAATTTTTATTCTCTCTTGGAGTATTATCTAGTTGCAAATATAGAGTTGGTGGCAAAAGACCCTTCCATGATTGCAAAACACGATGAATGACAGTAACTGTAAGGTTTGGATCATTATGCACATTCGGATATGTGAAGAAAACCTTGGACATTACAGTTCCATTGTATACCAAAGCACCAACCAAATGCATTTGCACAAGGAATTCATCTCCAATGTCCTTAGGGATGCGATAAAAATGTGGCAAACAAGTTTTTTTTTGATCCATACCATCGATCAACAAACACATATAACGCTCTGGATTTCTGAGTGCCTTACTTCGATGATGAATTGCTTTCTTTCTCTCTAATGCTTGACTGTCACGATGGTTGTTAAGAAGGTTTTTAAAATTATGCTTTTCCTGTGGTGTTGTAGCCCCTTTTGCCATGTTTTTCAAAGTGGCACAAACTGAACATTCACCCATTCTAACTTTACGAGGAATAGAAACATTGTTAAACTCCTCCTTCCATAATCGAGTAAAGTGACGATACAACACATACTTCTCATTTCTATTTTCCATGTCTTCTCTATATATTTGAAATACCTCTCGACTAGTAAAGTTATCTGACAAGTGCAACCTTCCAGTTGTAGGCATAACTTCACAATGCAAGCTAAAATAGTTCATCATCCAATTCATTGCATGACGTCCAACAGATCCTTTGGTCCCACCATGGAACGTATCCAAAATGAGATCCCCATTCAAAAACCCTTGTTGAACCCTATGTATTCTAAAATTTCCTACACCCATTGCAATTTTAAATGCAGCCCTACAACATGGCATCCCTTGAGTAAAGAAATATTCAAAACCAACACGCGTTACTGACATGTTATCCTCAATCATTTGCTTGCAAGAAACAAGGTATATATCTTGCCTTTCACTATCTAAATGGAGGAATTTTTCTCTTATGTGCTTTAATTTCTTCATCCCTAAATTATACAAGCATTTCAAACCACAACAATGCTTCATAATATCCAATGCAATCTGTCTATCTGAAGTAAGAAATTTAAATCTTTTTCGACTTACTTCACGAGACCTTCTTTTAAATCGTAGATTGAGCTTGCTTTGCTTTTTTGTTGCTCCACATGCACTTGAGTCAGAAGGGAGATCAATGGTTGGATCAGATGGGAGATCAAGAGGTGCATTTGTATGAGCAGCATTGCACTGTGAATTGGATAACTTAAATGACTCAACAGAAAACATGGAATCATCAGCACGTTCTAAATCATAGGGATCATCACTTCTCTGGAAAGGCTCAACTGAGAACAATGAATCAATATGAGCAGAGGAAGCTGATGCCCAAGCATCCACTGAAAAGATTGAGCTCATCTTCACTGAGTTCACAGAAGACTGAAGATGAATGACCTTTTTAAATAAGTAGAAATCCGAGATCAAGTGAAGATATCACATCAAATGTCACATCAAGAAGATATGAAATCAAAAGCTTATTAAAGTACATTAAATAACATAAAACATCAAATTACATCAAATCACTTAATTACTCAAATATATACTAATGAGGGAACCAAAGATTTGATTCACTTTTGATTCAAATGAGAAACACAGTTGATTTCTAACTTCATATGAGTCATTCAGTCTAAGCATTGTGAATGAATCAAAATATATCAAAGTTGTGTTCCAACAGGAATATATAATAAAATTGTTTGGAGAAATTTTACAAGAAGAAATTTTACAACTGGAATATATCCAAGTTGAGTTCCAACTGGAATATGCTATGCCATTGAACACTATACAAGAAGAAATTTTACATTTGGTTAAGATTTCAAGGATTATGTTTTATTGTGGTCTTGGCTAGATATCAAAGAGGTAGATGAAAGTATATTGAAAAAGAATTATGTGTAAAAGAGGCACACAGAAAGTATATTCATACATTGATTTTCCATTTCAACAATGTGTTACAAGATAAATGTGAATATGAACTAAAGTGTGGAGGATAACACTATAAAGATGTCATTAATCTCACAACTTAGACCTAATTTTCTCCCAAGCAACAGACTCTAAGAAAAAACATCTACATGAGATTAGAAATCCTCATGTACATACCATACTGTTGCCATTGAAGTTTAATTTCCATGCAAATGTATATAAATAGTTGCAAGGTTCTGTACTAGAATGTTTATTCATAGTGATTTTCCATTTCAACAGTGAGTTACAAGATAAATGTGAATATGAACTAAAGTGTGGAGGGTAATACTATGAAGATGTCATTAGTCTCCCACATTTAACACAACTTTGACTTGATTTTCTCCCAAGAAAGAGATTCTTAGAAACAAATCTCTACATGAGTTTAGACATCCTCATGGACATACCATACTCTTGCCATTGAAATGTAATTTCTATGCAAATGTATATAAATAGTTGCAAGGGTCTATGAATATTTCATGAAAGTGGCTCTGAAACAGCCTATTTGTGTGGGTGCTATTCCCTGGTTAGATAAGTTGACAGATTTAGTTAGCAAGTGGACTCATTCAGTTAGATCCAGTTAGTTTCTGGTTCAAGTTACCCAATTGCCTATAAATACCAGAGGAGGAGATCATTCGCATTTTCAAAATCCACGAGCAAGAGAGAGCAGCAGAGCACAGACAGCCATGGAGCACAGAGGTCAGCATACCAGCAAGCCAAGTCTGATGGAGAAGAAGAATGTTGGCAAAAGTACCAAGAGGTAGACAAAATCAATACATAAATAAAGATTCCAAAAAGATTCCCTCTGTATGTCTGTGTAAATATCTCATTTCTAGGTCTTTATTTTTCTTGCCTCTAGAAATATGGATCCAAAGCATGTACAGGTCGATGCCTGGCATCGACTTTAAGGTGTAAGTCGATGCCAGGCATCGACTTAGGATTGCAAGTCGATGCCAGGCATCGACTCGTGGGTGCAAGTCGATGCCTGGCATCGACTTGCAGCCCCAAGTCGATGCCTGGCATCGACTTGCAGGTGCAAGTCGATGCCTGGCATCGACTTGCAGGTGCAAGTCGATGCCTGGCATCGACTTGCAGCCCCAAGTCGATGCCAGGCATCGACTTGGGCCCAAAAAACGATGCCAAGCATCGACTTGCCGGCATCAACATGCACTGAAAAGTCGATGCCAGGCATCGACTTTTGGGTGCAAAATCGATGCTTGGCATCGGCTTTTGGGCCCAAGTCGATGCTTGGCATCGACTTTTGTGCCCAAGTCGATGCCAGGCATCGACTTTGTGTGCAAGTCGATGCCAGGCATCGACTTGAGGGTAAAAGTCGATGCCAGGCATCGACTTGGCCCAAAAGTCGATGCCAGGCATCGACTTGGGCCCAAAAGTGGATGCCAAGCATCGACTCTTGCACCCCCAACTCGATGCCTAGCATCGACTTTCACCCTCAAGTCGATGCCTGGCATCGACTTGCACACAAGAATCAATGCCTTGCATGGACTTGGGCCTTTGAAACCACATTTACATTTGATCTGATATTTCCAATTGCTTTCAGGGATGCGGAGTACAAGGATGAAAGGCCCATCAAGAAGCTCAGAGTCACCATGGGCTCTGCTGACCAGCAACGTGACAAAGGCAGTGGTCACCAAGCAAAGCCAAAGAAAATTATTGCACCATTATCCTCTGAGAAGGCCAGCAACCCACTAGGAATATCCTCAGGTGGACAGAGTAGCATAAAAATTCCTGTGGAGGATCCAAATATGAAGGAAAGGTCGAGGGAGACAGAGGTCATGAAGACAGATCGTCCACTTCGGGACATGACAAATCTCGAATGGTGCCTTCAGTACGTTGAAGAGAAGAATGCAGTCCTCCTTGTGTTCGCAGGGCCCTATGGCAGAGGAAAGATCACGACAACACAAGGTTTTCAGTATGGACTGGTTTACAAATTGGATTATGAAGATGAAGATTTTGACAACCTGCTTTTCTTGGTGGAGACATCTAAGGGATTAAGAAATGTCATATGCAAGATGGATTTCTTGTGCCCAGAGTGCTGTGTTCCAGAGGAGCTAGCTCAGATATGCAGAGACTCAGTGAATTTCATCAAGGACCTGATGCCATGGATACAGGGCAATATCATGCCAACACAGCACAAGAAGACAACCCCTGTAAAGGCAAGGGGTAAGCAGAGTGTGCAGAAAAAGCCCCAAAAGAAAAAGAAGATAATTGCAGAAGAGGACTTTTCTGACTCAAGCTCTAGCTCTGGGGACATTATTGTTGCACCTGGTGGAGAGCTTGCATCTGGTGTGCTTGGCACTGAGCAGAATAAGATGAGGGAGGACATAGCTAGAAGAAAAGTTGTGAAGAAGGGGCAGTTGTTCCACCTGCCTATTAATATTATCCACAGGCCACCAGTGGATCCAGTCACAGGGAGGAGGCCCCTTGAGATCAGGGAGCCACATAATTTGCATGTCCAAAATCTTAAGAAGAAAATGAAAATTAATCCTCATGCTACTGTGGTGCCATTCCTTGTCATGGTGGATCCGCATGAGTGCAGCTGTGTGGAGGATTTCAATGAGAATTTGTTTGAGGAGTACACTTATTATGTGATTGGAGGTTCACACTCTGCAGAGGCTCGTAGACAGTTAGTGAAGGAGCACCCTACTACATTTTTCTTTAGGTATGCAGAGTGTAAGATATATGCTGGTCTTACAACTGAGGAAGCCAAGCTTCTTGCTTGGGATCACAACAACGACAATGACTACAGGCAGAAAATGTCCTCCATAGAGAGAATTCGGTTCTTCCACCATGAATATGAAGATTGTCTTGTGAAGGAAGCTGGGAGAATACATCCCAATCTACGAAAGCAATGCCTTATTGAGGTTGGAATTGCATTGGATGAGAATAGAAAGTCAGATGCTTTGAGGAAATATGATCCATGGTTTCAACTGGCATTCAGATCAGGTGAGATCTGGGATCTTCAGGATAGAATCTTCACAATGTGGGAGCACAAGGAGGTCAAGGGCCAGAAGCAACGAAAGTCGAGGCCAGACCCACAAATTGATCTGAGGGGAAAGGGAAGGAAAGTTGACCTTTCAATTGAAGAGGCTCCTGAGGACATGAAGCTGACCCCATGGAGGGCCCTTCAAGGAATCAAGGATGATACATTGATCATATCAACTTTGTCAAGGGTAATCTCGAAGGAGTTGAGCCTCGAGGAGATGGTGACTGAGCTCAATAAGTATGTATGTTATTCTCAGATCCTTTTTCCCTCCTCCCATGCTTCTTGTCTAACCTAGTCTCTTTTATATTTATGTGTCTGTAGTCATAAAGTGTACATGAAGATTCAGGAGGTGATGATGAAGAGGCTGGGTTGCTTTTCTTGGACAGAGGTCCAAGCAGACTATCCAACCACATCATCCTACAAAGCCTTATCAGAATATTTCATCCTCTTTCGTGATTGGGTAGATTCTCTTATCAGAATATTTCATACTAAACAATTTGATGCATTGCATGGCATCAACATGGGGGCATAAGTCGATGCCTGGCATCGACTTGGGGGCATAAGTCGATGCCTGGCATCGACTTGCAGCATAAGTCGATGCCTGGCATCGACTTGGGGGCATAAGTCGATGCCTGGCATCGACTTGCAGCATAAGTCGATGCCTGGCATCGACCTGCAACAAAAGTCGATGCCTGGCATCGACCTCGTGGCAAAGTCGATGCCAGGCATCGACTTAGGTCCCTAGGTCGATGCCAAGCATCGATTTTTAGTAGAAGGTCGATGCCTAGCATCTACCCCAACAAGAAATCGATGCCATACATCCTTTCTTTATGTTCTGTTTGCTGTACTGAAGAGCTCTTCTAATTATTTTTCCAATTTGTTCTGCAGAAACCAAGGAAAAGTAAGTCTACAGAGGTACTAGATGATTGCCCCCCTGCATTCCTTGCTCACATTCAAAGAGCAAGGCATGAGAAATCTAGACTGAAAGCGAAGGAGATGGATTTTGATGATGAACCCGATCTTAAATGTTTCTCCAATCCCCTAGACCCCCTTAGGCCTGTATATTACAATGTGTTCTGTAGTGATGTAAATAATATTTGTTCTGTTGTGCCTAGAAAACATTTCTCCCTTCTCATAGCGGACATACCCTATGGATTTAGGATGTTAGGATCAGTTAATGATGATGAACCCTTCAAACACCCTCAGATTCGGAAGATGGTCACTGATTTTGCAGAGTTGACTATGTCTCCTCTTTGGAGGATAGTAATTTTCCATAGCAGAGACCAGTCTTTCTCTGTTTCAACTTCTCTGAAGGCAAGATGTCATGCTGTGGAGTGCCTCACTTGGTAAGTAATCTTCTTTCTATCTCCATGGCTTTAATGATGCCCTATGTGACTCATAGTTCTTTTTTGCAGGGTGAAGACAAACGTAAATCACACTCCTTTGCATCGGTTTGTGAGTGCCACTGAATGCATTACAGTGGGCTATTATGATGAAGTAAGCAAAAGGAGAGTCAAGGAGCATTGCAATGAGAATGGGATCTCAAATGTGCTCATGTTCCCAGCCATTACCAAGAAACTTCGTCATGTAGCTGGGGACATGACATTGGTTAACCCTTATCAGAAGCCACAAAAACTCATAATGAGATTGCTTCAGCTATTTTCCAATGATGATGACTGGGTCCTAGACCTTTTTTCGGGCACAGGTAATTTCAATTTTCACAATTTTCATTAGTCATTGTTGATTGAAGCCTCTAAGAGGTTTTCTGCTGTTTCAGGAACGACTCTGGCTTGCTCCTTAAAGATGTTCAGGCACTGCATAGCTGTGGAGAAGGATGATGCTCAAGTGAGCTTCATTAGAATGAGAATCAATGGGCTGAATGAATGCCCAGATGAAGACCAAGAGGTTGGAAGGAAGCACATTGCAGATACTGAGAGATTCCAAGCAGCTTCAAGGGAGCCTGTTCCCCCACTTGCAGATGAACCTGGGGACATGGCTGACCTTGAAGAGCCAATCTTGGAGCAAGAGAGGCAAGATAGGTGTTCTAATGTGCCAGAGGATACCAATACCCTTGAGCCTGAGGAAAGCTATGATCAGCTTCTATTGTAGATTCACATAACTCTTGTAAAACACATGAAATGTAAAAGATCATTTTAATGGAAATATAATTTGGAGTTGTGCTTCCACTTGGTGTTCAGCTTGATTTATCTTGAGCATTTCTCTGATCATGTGTGAATGTTTCTTAGTATAATTTTGTTGAATATTATCTTCTCTTGGGAATGCTTTTGTGAAGTGTATTTCATATTCTGTTAATATGGCCAGGCATTCAATGGGGATCTTAACCATACAAAGGGGATGATCTTAATTGCCTTGTTAAAATGCTCAGATTTTTACAACACATGTACTCTAATTTTCGAGTAACTCTTAATTAGCTATCTTCTGTGCTTGTTGAGGTTATAGATGTAATGAAGGAGCTTCGCGAATTCTTACATGTACCTTTTCAACTCTAATCTATTGTCCAAGATCATGATGTGGGATTCTTGGTCATGCTCAACAACTACTTTTCATGGCAGCAAGAATTTTAGTATATCTATCTTGACTACTTGGGATATGAGATCAAGCTTCTAAAGACAATATTTACAAGCAAGACTCGTGATGCTTTCTAGATATTGTAAAATGCCCACTTTTTTGCTTCATATAATGGTATTTAGGTAAAAAGAAAAAGAGAACATGTCTTTGTTCTCCTTTGTTGTGACTCAGTGTTCACACAAATTTTAATTTTTTTCTTCAATAATAATGTGAGTGGGAGTGTTAAATAAGAAAAACCTTTTACAAAATTTCTATAAAAACTAGCTAATCCAAGAAAACAGTGTACATCATTCACAGATTGAGGTATAGGCCATTCTTAAATTACTTCAATTTTCTTTGGATCTACATGAACACCTTGACCAGGGACAACATGGCCTAAATACTCTAATTTCTTTTGGAAGAAATAACTCTTATCAAGATTGGCATAAATCTTGTTTTTGCATAACAAGTTAACGACTATTGCTAAATGATTTTCATGGTCATTGTCATTCTCACTATAGACAAGTATATACCATCAAAGAAAACAAGAACAAAAGCTTGGTATTCAAGAAAAATGTTATTCATCATGCATGAAAATGTGGTAGGTGCATTGGTGAGTCCAAAAGGCATTACCGTGAATTCAAAGTGACTTGTCTGAGTCCTGAAGGCAATCTTATAAATGTCATTTTGTGTCATTCATATCTGATGATACCCAGATTTAAGATCAATTTTACTAAAGACACATGCTCCGTGAAGTTTATCTAGCAAATCATCTATCCTAGGAATAGGATATCTGTTTTTAATTGTGATCTTATTGAGTGCTCTATAGTGAATACAAATCCTATAAGTCTTGTTCTTCTTCTTTATTAAAAGAATAGGTGCTCCAAAGGGAGAAGAACTAGGCCGTATAAGTCCTTTGTGAAGTAAATACTTAACTTAATTAGCTATTTCTTGTTGATGTAAAGGTCCATGCCTATAAGGTGCTTTATGGGGAGGGGAACTACCAGGAATTAAGTCTATACTATGATCAAGAGATCCCCTAGAAGGTGGTAGTTTAGAAGGAAAATCAGCCATAAAACAATCCTTATAGGAATCCATAAATGATTTATGCGCATTAGGAAGTGTATGTGTGTAATCAACTATATTATTGACAAAAAAAATACATGAATTGTAAGCTTTCCTAAATGCACATTTTACTTCAATATGACTAATTAATGGAAATGGTTCGAATCCATGCATTGGAGACAAATAAATATCTCGATTGTTAAACTTAAAACTCATGGTGTGTGTATGATAATCAATGCATGGGTTATAATGATGATGAAAAGGCATACCAAATATAACATCATAGGATTGCAGAGGAGCAATTAAGAATGTGCGTTCATCTATCTATGAACCTATACAAATTTGAACATTATGCACTTCACTTGTAACATTATATCTAGTTCCTTGAAATGAAGCCTTAACTTTATGCATAAAAGGAAGTGGATCTAATTGGAGATCTTTCACTAGTGTATGAGAAATAAAGTCATGTGAACTACCATCATCATATAAAATATTTACAAGTTGACCATTAATAGTACCTTGCATGCAAAGTAAAGAATGGATAGAAATTGTGTTACCCAATGTACTTAGATCTTGTTCCAATGCTTCTTCGGTCCAATTAGGTTGAATGTCTTTAGAAACCACCTCCATGTTGTGTACTTGAGCTCCAATAGGCTTCATGTCGTTAGTTCATAATCTACACTTGGCTTTAGTATGGCCAAACTTACCACAATGTTAGCACGTGATACAGGGCCTCTTTTGTTGAGCATCCATCATCATAGTTTGAAGGGTTGGAGGTTTGGTAGGGTGTAAGGGGGTTGTCTTGGGTACTCGTGAGAAAATGGATTGAGGAGGATGTTGAAAAGTAGGTGGATGCTGAAAAATAGGTGGACATTGAGAAATAGGAGAAGAAAAAGTAGAAATGGTTATGGTTGTTGACATGTTTGTTGTAAGCGAATGGACTTGGTGATGGATTGAAACTCTTTCTCAGCATCATGGGCAAAAGAAATAGCTTCATAGAGGGCTATCAGATTTGGATTCCCATCTCCAAACCATCTTCATATTTCCATTGCAAAGTATCTTCAAGAATCATTTCAAGTGAACGAATAAGTAATAGTCATTGGCAAAAATGTTCAGTATATGTAGATACAATATCTCCATCTTTCCACCCAAAAGTTGTCCATGATCGACATGCATGTAAGTGTAACTCAAGAGGAAGGAAGGACTCCTTGCTCTTTTCTTGAAATGCTTTCCACATGGTGGGACGGTTAGTGCTATGGCGCAAAACATTCCACCATAACTGGGCTTTACCCAACAAATAATTAGTTACAAATTTCACTTTTTCACTTTCAGAGCATGTTTCATTAGAATAGAAGTCATCAAACTGAGATAACCATGAAAGAACAAACTGGCCATCTTTTCGTCCATCAATGCGTGAAAATTGGAAATTTTTAGCACCAATCTTGGACTGTGTGCCTTGTTCTTGAGTGATGAGAATGGACTTCACTACCCTAACTAGGTTATTGTCATCACTTTGCAGTTGTTGGAGTGCAACATCATGTTCCTTAATCTCGTTTTGGGCATGTTGGAGTTCATGTCGCAAAAGCTCTAATTGTTGCTCGATTGATACCCCAAGTAGGGGTGCGAAACTAAAATCATCGATATTTTGAGTAGGATCCATGGTCTTATGTAGAGATCCAAAACCTAGGTCGAAGCATACGAAAAGAATTTTTTTTCTAACAATAGTGTATTATAATAATAATAATAATAATAATAATAATAATAATAATAATAATAATAGTAATAACTATTATTATTATTATTAAATAAATAAAATAAATAAAATAAATAAAATAAATGAGAGTGCTTAATAAGTCAATAAATAAATAAATAAGACTATTTAAATAAATAAATAAATAGGTGAAGAGAGTGTTAAAAGTTATTTTAAATATTTATTAAAAGGAATGGGGTATCAAAAAGAGAAAATAGGCTAGTGGATAAGGCTTATCTCTTGGAAGTATGAGGTTGTGAGTTCAAATCCACATGCAAAATAAGGAACTATGTAGGCTAACTAAACTAACTAGGAAAATAACTAAGCCCTTATTGCCACTCATGTGTTAGAAATTGTTCGCACGTAGCCAACGGAACCAAAGGGAACCAAAGTGAACCAAGAGAACCATGAGTGCCAAAGAAGACAAAGATGTCAAAGTTATGCCATAGTTCTATGCCTTAGTCAACGTCGTGGAGTAAGCTGAAGGAATAACCGAATGATAAACGAATTGATAAATGAACTTGATAAACGAACTTGATAAATTTGATAACCAAACAGAACTCAAACAGTGAACAGTGAGCATAATGAGCATAGGGGGTACAGGGAGTACATGGTGAAAGTGTGATAGTGTGATAGGGGGCACAATGTGATAGTGTGACAGGGGGTATAGTGTGACAATACCAAACTTGAAAAGATTCAAAAAACCTAATCAATGAACC
Source organism: Ceratopteris richardii (assembly GCA_020310875.1). NCBI lineage: Eukaryota > Viridiplantae > Streptophyta > Polypodiopsida > Polypodiales > Pteridaceae > Ceratopteris > Ceratopteris richardii. Next base: position 54,236,154 of record CM035440.1, read on the forward strand.
AAAACAAACAAACTTGATAAATGAAAACCTGGACCGGACAGTTGAGATGAATGTCGAATTGTGAATGGAACGGAGGTCACGAATCACAATCAGACATCAAAACAAGCTCCACGGATGCCTTGTCTCTAATACCACTATTGCCCTTCAGATCTCGCAAATGCACAAACATAGAGGATAATACAGAAACGGAATCACACAAAAGTACTCAGAGAATAGAAAGAGACGAGAGACTACACCAGATTGGGTACAATCTCCTCCCACATACTTTGATGGACAAGCCTATCAGAGCATGTGTATTTATAGGTATTTCTTATTACGTCCCAAATAAAAGATACATGAGGGCGACGCTTCGAAAAGCGTGCTTTTACTTTATTTACAAAATCATAATTTTCTACTTTTACAAAACATCACTTTCTAAAGCGATCTATTATTTTTACAAAAATAACTAAAAAATGTTATCTTCTAAAAATATTCTTCTAAATATCTCCAAAAATATTTGAATAAGTCCATGCAAGTTCACACCCTCATGGATCTTCACTGCTAAATCAAAACACAAAACACATTAAAAACCTCAAGGCATTAAAATCTATTTAAGATTCCAATATTTGATAAAGTATAACAATAGTGGTTACACGGATATATGTTAGGGATACTTTATTGAGCTTTACTAGATTTATCTATCGAGAGTGATGGCACATTTGTTTCTTGCTAGCTCACTCATTCACGGACATTGGGATTTTCCTTATGTAATGTTCTTTATATATTGTATGGGTAGTATTGTTGTATTAGGTCATTCTTGTATATTCTCTATATGTAATAGAAGAAGAAGAAGAAGAAGATCATTCTTCCTTGCCTCAATATGTCTGTGCTCCTCTCTTTGTATGTGAGAGTGTGTGAGACCTCTCTTCCTTATCTCCTTTCTCTTAACATCCCATGGTGATCGTGATGGTCATTAAAGAGATACCCTCTATGTCAAATGTTGTGTTATTGTGAATATCAGAGAAGGGTTGCCAACTTCCAAACATGAAGCTTATTGTCATGAGAGGAGTCATACCAGAACAACATATCAATGTTATCTTTGACACAAGCTTCAAACATAATGTTATTAGCTCTCATTTTTCTAGACTACATCTAGACATTATGGATTTAAACTATACTTACACAATAGATTTAGTTGTTAGGGAAGGGGATTGAAACATGAGACCAAGGGTAGTGGGTTTACCTATGCAAATTCGGTCCTATGAGGATATATTGAATTTTGAGATCATACAATTGGCACGTGTTGATGTGGGTTTTAGTAAGTAGTGGCATGCCAGGAAATGATGAGTCATAGATTTTGCATCGCATGTTTACTAGTTTGAGAATGAGGGAAGACATTTGCTAATCTATGGAGAGCCAAGTCTTCAAGAGACATGATTGGTTCCTGCAACTAAGTTGTTGAATATTGATTACAAGCACATTGTATATTTATTTTCTATGTTTTGTGTATTGATCTTGTGTTATGATGGCTTTTGACAATCAAGGAAGTCTTAGTTGGAATGCGTAAGCAATTTCAGTGAAGGTAAAAGGAGAATTCTAGAACTTATTTCTATGTGAATTACCTTTTTGTTTTTCTTCCTTGTAGGAACATTGATGATAGGAACGAGTTGGTACCAAGAAAGATTCTGACTACTTGGCCATTATTTTGCATGTTTTTATAGGAGGAGAACAAAGCTCATAAGGTGTTGGATGAGTATATGGTGAAATGGTTGATTAGACCTAACTTTTTGCTTTTTGCAATATCAATTATTTTCGTAGAGAAGAAAGATGGATCTTATCAAATGTGCATAGATTACCATGCACTCAATAAGATCACCATCAAGCATAGATACCTCATGCCTAGAATAGATGATCTACTTGATGTTGTAGGTGGAGCAATTATATTAAGTAGATAGATTTTAAGAGTGGCTACCACCAAATTAGACTTAGAGAGTGGGTTGTATCAAGATGTTTTTTGGGACTCAATTTCTTCATTATGAGTATATGGTATGCCATTTGGTTTTAGTAATGCACTCACTATTGTTGGGAAAGATGGATGGACACTCCAAGAAATGAATAGGTACTACCAAATCCTGCTTTGTACCATCCCCTTGTAGCTTTAGAGTTGATTTGTGGGCCCTCTTAGCTTTCCAATGAAACTATACAAGTGCCTATGTACTTTGGAAAAGAAAAGATTGAATCAAAACATATTACTTCCAAGTTGAAGGATCAATGAAAACCTTCTATTTTTTATCACACACGTGCTGCTTGTTATGCTCAGTGCTACCAGTACAGTAGGAATTATAAAAAATCCTTTTAGAGATATCTAATTAGCTTAGTAAGCTAATGATTACAAGTGGAATCACTTAAAATGATGCACTATACACAGAGCAATCAATTTAGCAATTGAATCATTACCCCTGATTTTTTAGGACCTCTACAGAGTTTGACCAGTGAGTGCTTCAACACGCTTTTCTCCAAATTGGCTGAATAGATTTCCTTCAACATTTGTGAGCATGTAGAGGACTTGGAGCTGATTCCAACAAGCTATAGATGATTGAAAATCATAAAGGAATGACTGAGATATGAGCAGTATAAGTTGACTGTTATGAAAGACTATGACAGAGGTACCATAGATGAGCAATGTAGATCTATTGTATTAATGAACAATGTTGTACAAGATCATAGGTTTGACAATCATAGCGTGATGATGGTGAGTAGTGTAGGCTACAATGTAGACCTCACTCTCTTACAATATGACAATGGAGAACTCGGGGATTGAGACTTCTTACCGCGACCTTTTTCAAGCCACTTTTATAAGTGCTACATTCAAATTTGACTTTGAATTCAACTTTTGGCTCTCTCTAAAAGTAATTCACCAATCTATGAGTTATTCTCTCTAACATAAAGTCGTGACTTTTTAACTACTAAACTGCACGAGTTTGTTGAGAGTTACAACGATTCTTCAAGTCAAAAATGACTTTTACAAATGGTAAAAATAAAAGATCTTCCTAGCAATGGTTTCCATGGAGCTTCAAATATTCATGAACTTCTAGCCAAATGCGTAGGCTTGATCTTTGCACCAACAGCTCCCCCTCAAGCCAAACATTTTGGCTTGGTCTTCTTCTTCAATCTTCATGAATGTCCTGCAATCCAATCATTGACTTAAATCTGCAAAGTTTTGTACCATCTAATGCTTTATGTTAGTCGGCCGCCGGAGTGGGACAAATGTAATGACTGCCGGATGTAACGGAATTTTCGAAATACGCATGAAAAGTTGGTACGCGCATCTTGTAAATTCTATATAAAGCAATGTAAGGAGAATGGTCAGAGAGACATCTTTTCTGGAATTGCCAGATTGTTCGCCTGAACATTTGTGAGATTATTGTTTACATTATTGTGAAGTCTTGGGTATTGTTGGGTGATTGAGTATGTTCTGCATCGTCGGTTCATACTGTAGTTCACCGTAACGAGTAGTTGAATGACAGATTGTGTGTCTGAGTACTGTCATCGTATTGTATTACTGTGTGTTCTTCAGTTATTTTCGTACTCTCAGTCGTGTTGAGTAGTTATATTACCATATGAGTTGAATAGACAACCTGATGCATTGTTGAATACGTTCTGTTTGTTTGATTGAACTTATTGTATTCGATGACGAGGACGAACTATTGCTTTCGGTAAACGTGAACTTTTATTTGAGATCGCTGTAAAGCGTTATGACAAACGAATCTGTCGGTTAAAGTGTTATCTCTGGTTGATTACTACTATTGAGTCTGTAACTCAGACTACTGCTCTGTTCCAATAGCAAGTTAGTTTGGAGAAGTTCGGTACGCAGGAATATAGAAATCAAGTATTGTCTAGTTAATGCTAGTAACTGAGCTAAGACGCGCATTCATGTTTTTGATGTTGTGACTAAGAATTGGGAAAAGAGTACAGGGCCTCTGTCTAACAGACCCCTACCACTCCCAAGAACCCACGTTAGTCTGGTAACACCTTTCGGTAATGATACTGAAAGTTTAACACAGTTTACGGTGAATCACTATTTTACGTTTAATATTTGTTCGGTAACGATTTCGACTAGTCAGTAACACAGCGTCACTGTTTTACATTAAACACTTGGCGCCGTCTGTGGGAAAATGGCATCAAGATTACCAGTCGTCTGTTAGAATCGCACATCCAGATTATCGTTCGATTGGAAGTAGCAATAGAACCAGATTGTTGCAAAGAACCATCAGTCTGGAGTACTTAATGTACTAAAGACAACTCTGGAAGGTAAAAGTACAACTAGGTCTGGCCCAGTTGTCAAGAAAGTTAAGAACGTTAGAATTGATTCCGGTCATATTCCGGTGGAACGTGTTACGCCTCTGGTACATTCCGGTACTATTTTGGCACAGTCTGTCGAAGATATAGTAATTCCAGAACCTACCAAGACGCAGTTGGAAACTAGTTTAACAATCTTGGAAAAAGATTCAGATTTATCTACGATTAGAGGCACGGCGCTTGGAAGCGAGTTCCCATACACTGGACATCAAGAAGGAAGGAAAGCTGTTCGAAATAGAGATTCGAAGCATATTAAGCTCAGCCCAACCACGGCGCTTGGAAGCGAGTTCCCATACACTGGACATCAAGAAGGAAGGAAAGCTGTTCGAAATAGAGATTCGAAGCCTATTAAGCAAGATCATCGCATCGAAAAGTACGCCATCCGACGATACAGATTCCGGTAGTTCAGATATTCAGCCCCGAGATACAGAAGGAAGGTATAATACACTCACGATGAACGAACAACAACATTTATGTCCACCTAGGCCGACTCCAACAGGAGTGACGTACACGAAGTTTGGTGGATTCCGAGGAGATGATCCGGATGCTCACGTACGCACTTTCGAGATAAGCTATGCAGTTCTCAACCATCCACCGGATCAGGCCTACAAAGCCATTGTCTTCCAATCTACACTTGTCAATGAAGAAGCCAGATGGCTTACAGAATATGATATTAATCACTTCGGCACCTATGAAGCAGTACGAGATGCTTTTCTGCAGCGATTCAGGCTAAAAAAGAATCTAGCCAAAATTTTTGACTATCTGCAGAATAACAGACAGATGGCAAATCAAACCGTACAGGAGTATGCTACCCTCTTCAGAACACACTTAAGGCAGCTACCACCGGCCCATGCTAACTTACCAGATGACGTTATCACTCAGTGGTTCATCAATGTCTTGACTCCAAAACTTAAGCAGATCATGATCATAAGATGTGTCGGAGCCATGACCCTCGATGCAGTCATTGCAATGACTCTGCAACTGGAGACAAAGTCGGCGGATTTACAGAAGATCTGGAGTGGTTAAAAACAAACAAAAATGTTGCCGAAGATATGACCAGACAAGTATACTGCATCACATGCAAAAATTCAGGACATACTAGTGCCAATTGTGCACTTAATCAGACATTCTGCGCTATCTGCAACACTGCCGGACACACCACCGAAAACTGTGCATACAACGCTAGAGTACAAGGAACAGCGACTATCAATGCAATTATCCAGGAACAAGGGCAACCAGCCAACCACTATGTGCCTCCACAAATGAGAAACAACCAACAGCAAGGATATCGAAATTACCGAGGATAGAGGAATAACAACTATAATACAAACCGCTGGCAGAACGGACCACCACCGGAAAATCCTAATTTACCACCACCACGCTGTCATTGTGGTGAATTTGGACATATTAGGAGATTTTGCAAGGATGCAGCTGAGTATGATCAAAGGAAGAAAGAACGTCAAAATCCAATGGCCAACATGGTACACATCACACTAGTGGAAACATAGGCTGCTGTAGTCCAGACCCGTTCCGGTAAACAACTGCAACTGGCAACAGAAATATTTGAACCAGGGATACGTGAACAACACAGAATGTACAATAAGGCTAGTCAATGGACCACAGCAGGACCACCAGTCTTCCCAGAGCCTATTCCGGTAACCCAGCCATCGTTAACAAAGGAAGGAACACAACAACGGGAGTCAGTAGTGGGGACATCATCAGCAGCAGATACATTACCAACCGTAGATACCTTCGCATCAGCAGAGGCATCAACTTCAACATCAGTGGAGCCTGTCAATCAATCTCAACAGGCCTGGGAAATCCTATCTAAGGCATCTATCACTCTACCTCTGGGCCAACTACTGGCATTAGTACCTGGAATTCGCCAACAGTTCCAACAACAGTTCAGTCCGGTGCCTTCTTGTATTCCGGCGACAGCAGCAGTTCAATCAGAACCTGATTCTACGGTCGATCATTCAGTCCCCTTAATTACAGTGTGGTATAAGAATCATAAGATTATGCAGGTACAAATTGATGGAGGCTCTGGTGTTAACATTGCGACTGCGGCATTATGCAAAAGGTTAGGATGGACCGAAATCGAACCAGTTCAATTTTTTGTCAGAATGGCAGATCAATCAAGAGTCCATCCTGTAGGACTTGTGCGGAATGTACCCATCACTTTGCAAGGTTCGACCTTTAAAATGACCTTTGTTATACTAGATCTACCGGAATCCACTTTGGATTACAACCTTCTTTTCGGCCGACCTTGGCTGAAGCATGCGAAGGTAATACAAAGACTGGTCTGCACAAGAACTTACGTTTAAAGATGCCAATCGTAGATATGTGGTAAAATTAGATGCTATACAACCTTGCGAGCTACACGCTAGACCGTATTTTGCTGAACCAGTCCATATGCTAGATGGATTATCAGATGATGAAGAAGAAGAGTTTCTGAAGAGTAACGCTGATTTAATTTCCTTAGGGACTATTGATCTACAGTCCGTTGTAGATAATTGGAACGCTTCAGTCTGTACAGTAATACCCATCACAGAAGAGGCTAAGAAGGAAGACATTGTTTCGACACATGACGATGAACTGCAGCAACTTCTTAAACCAACAGACGACACAGAGAAACATCAACAGTTCTATGTCCCCGAAGATCAGCTGATCACTTACAATTTAGGAGATGAAGATCATCCGCGACTTGTAAAGATAAAGCAAAACTTACCGGAAACATTTCAAGCAGGTTTAATCCAGCTACTCCGAGAATTCACCGACGTCTTTGCATGGGACTACAAAGACATGAAAGGATTGGACCCCCGCATCTACCAGCACAGGGTCATGCTGAAGCCAGAAGCGAGACCGATAAAGCAAACCAGCTACCGGATGAATCCCCATTATGCATCTCAGGTAAAGGCAGAACTTGATAGGTTACTAAAAGTTGGATTCATCGTGCCAGTAGAGCACGTTGAATGGATCTCTCCGATTGTGATTGTGCCAAAGAAAAACAAGCAATTGAGAATCTGTGTAGATTACTGGAAATTAAATGCAGCAATTGTACCGGATCCCTTTCCAATTCCCTTTTTGGATACCATGCTTGATAGAGTAGCAGGCCACGAGATGTATTCATTCCTAGATGGATACAGTGGCTATAACCAAGTGAGAATGGCTGAAGAAGATATACCAAAAATTGCATTTATTACCAACTGGGGTGTCTTTGCTTGTACGGTAATGTGGTTTGGATTGAGAAACGCACCAAGCACATTTCAAAGATGTATGCAGGAGATATTTTCTCCTTATCTCACTTCATTTATGCAAGTATATCTCGACGACTTTTCAATTTTCAGTAAGATGATAGCACACCTGTGCCATTTACGGTGCTACTTTCAGAAATGTAGAGAGTATAGACTCTGCTTGAACCCAAACAAATCTGTGTTTGCGGTTTCATGTGGCAAGTTACTTGGCCACATTGTATCTACACAAGGTATCCAAGTAGATCCAGATAAAATTTCGGCAATATTAGAAGCTACGGTGCCAGCTACTCCAAAAGAAGTTATGCACTTTATGGGCCAAGTACGGTGGCATGGAAGGCACTTACGATGGCTTGCTCATCTGGCTATACCACTAAACAAGCTAATCTCCAAGACACCTCGACAATTTGACTGGACCCAGGAATGCCAGATAGCATTTGATCGTTTAAAGCATTTATTAACACAAGTTCCTATCTTACAGCCACCGGACTGGGATCACCCATTTCATGTATTTGTCGATGCTTCAGATATAGCAATAGGAAGTGTGTTGATGCAACAAATTGATAAATGGTTCAGACCAGTGTATTATGCAAGTCGAAGATTAGCTCCTGCTGAGAAGAATTACTCTGTAACAGAAAGAGAATGTCTAGGGCTAGTATATTCTGTCAAGAAATTCAGACATTACTTGCTAGGCCGTAAATTCACATTTCATGTAGATCATGGTGCACTTGTCTATCTAGTTCGGCAACAGCATCTAGGTGGTCGATTAGCGCGATGGGTCTTAGTTTTACAGGAATTCGACTACGAAGTCATTCACCGGCCAGGCAGTTCACATGCCTTAGCAGATTTCTTATCCCGCTTAGATTCCGGTGAAGCTCCGGTGGGCATAGATGACACGACACGCGCGATTTATGTGTCAGAACCAATTAATGAAGATTCTGCAGACCCACCTATCCCATTTTCATATTATGATCAGATCTTGACCTTTCTCACTGATGGTTGTCTTCCATCTCAGACTTCTACGGCCGTACGCAGGAAAATTGCAGTCTCTAGTCGCCGATTTCGGTTAATTGCTGGAGAATTATATTATGTAGATCACACCCGAATCCTACTTCGCTGTATTCCACCGCATGAAGTTAACTCAGTTATCACTTTGGCTCACTCGATTCCTTCCGATGGTCATTTTGCTGCAGATTTAACTCACCGAAAAGTTTTGTAGAGTGGTCTCTGGTGGCCAACGATGTACAGAGATATCTCACAGTTTGTCAAACAATGTGATACTTGCCAAAGATTTGGCCAGCCTTTGCAACGTAATCTCTTTCCTCTGCAACCCATCTTACCATTGGAACCTTTCCAAAAGTGGGGTCTAGATTTTATCGGTCCAATTACACCTCCAACAGTCTTCAGTAACAACCGTTACATACTGACCTGTATAGACTATGCAACCAGATGGGCAGAAGCCTGGGCTTTACGGTCTGCTACAGCCGTTACGGTAGCAAAGTGTCTACTAATCGATGTCTTTCCACGTTTTGGCTTACCACTGGAAATTGTCTGAGATCAAGGCACTCATTTTGTAAACAATTTAATGAAGGCACTTACACAGTCGTTCCAGGCCACACATAAATTTAGTTCTCCTTATTATCCTCGTGCTAATGGCTTGGACGAAAGTACAAACAAATCTCTACTGAATATACTTTGAAAATTGATCGTGGAAGCACCGGAAAGATGGGATCAACTGCTACCTGCAGTATTATGGGCATATCGGACTACATACAAGGTAACAACAGGATTGACACCTTTCAAATTAGCTTATGGATTAGAAGCAATAGCACCAATGGAGATAGTCATACCAAGTTTACGCGTAGCAATCGCTCAGAAACTTCTACCGGAAGACTCACTGTCATTTAGGTTGGATACACTCAGACGATTAGACGAGCACTGATGGCTCAGTTTTTTAACCATGCACGAAGTCCAACTAAGACAGGCAAGGACGCACGATCGAAACCTGAAAACTCCAGTGTTTTCGGTAGGACAGCTTGTACTTTTCTATAATGCAAAGTCAAATAGATCCGCAAGCAAATTCAAATTATGGTGGTTCGGCCCTTACAAGATCTCAGAGCAAATCGGTCCAGCAACTTTTTGGTTGACTATGTTGACCGGAAACCCACTTCCAAAAGCAATCAACGGTTCAAAGCTGCGGCCGTATCAACACGCTGCTAGCCCGCATTAAAACATTCGGCGGTGGACCGCATTTTTTAGTTTTTTTTCTTTACTTTTCCTTCTGTTCTTTCTTTTTAAATAGCCACGTTTTTGTCATAAGCCGCCCTCCTTACTAATTACTCGAGCATGCACGCCAAATTGAAAGCAGTATCATTCCACCACCGCACAATGATAACCATCACTTCCTACCCCCCCACCGTAATGTCTCTACTTAATCTCTTCGGTTGCGCCATAAAACGCTATTGTGTTCTTGTGATTGTGCTTGTGTTTTCTGTGTTCTGTGTATCCGTGTGCTGTGCTCTGTTTTCGTGTGCGCCATGGAAGCATTGGCGAACTACGCAGCTTTCTGTGATGGTATCCCTACTGAGGTAGGAGAATACCTGGGCATCCGAGGGTTGGCCAACTTCGCTGAGCTGCCTTGGCACTCAGTGCAAGCCCATCCCTTTTTCGAGCAGATCATATCTCATCGCTCAATCCCCCATCACTGAGCGAAAATGGATCTTCCTCTCCCTACCATCTAGAACCGTAATAACCTTCCAAGCCTTTGCCGAAGCCTTCCGCCTCACCCCACAAGGCCGCGAGAATGGCCCAAGCATCCCCGTAGCCCGAATGACAGCACTCTTCCCCCGCTATTCATCAAATGAGTACGCCATCCTCTGCTGCCCTGAACCCGAAAGAACTGCACTCCAGTTCTTAGTCGCCATCTTAAATCTCTAGAAACGCACCTACGGTATATCCCGCCCGTTCTACTCCGCCATCGACCTTGCTGCACAAGAACCCGTCAACTTCGCATCCTTTTTCTTTCACCGTATCCATAAGGAATGTGTAGCCATAGTGAAACAAGTCAATAAAGGAACTACCCCTCGATCTAGACTACCCCACATCCTCTCCTTTCTCTTTCCGACCATACTCGCAGCTCAACCACCACCACAGGGGCCCGTCCTGAGACATGAGGAGTCGATACAGCTGTTAGACGATGAGGAAGAAGAAGATGAAGAAGAGCTTAATCAGTTATTCCACCGGAAACGTATCAGGATCAGCTCATCCGAAAGCGAGGCACAAGGCTCAGCCGGAAAAGATAAAGATAACGATAAAGAAGACGAGAAGAACAAAGAGGAGACATTCCATGATACAGCCACCTCAATGCAGAATGAATCGTCGGCTGAACAGCAAGGACAACAAGATCAAGTAGAGACATAAATAATTTCGACTGAAAAAGAATCAAAGCAACAGGTAGACGAGCAAGAATCCGCTAGGGAAGCACTAGACAAGCTACTTAAGGCAGTGGAATCCACAGAGGCTAACAATGCAGAAACTGAACAAACAAACAAGGTAACCACTGACTCTGCCCTTCCCAAACCACCACCAGTTAACCCCATTCCCCCACCGGAACCACCCCGCAGTCCCATCCAACCCAGTCACCCCACCAAAACCGCTGAAACCTCTTCATCCTCCCTCAATTACTCCCCACCGAATTCCCAACAACTCCTCACCGCAACCTCTTCACAACCTCGACCTCCTCTGCCACCAAACCCCATTCCAGTTTTCTCTGAATTAGAATCTATGGGTCGCCTCCTGATTAACTTATCCCAACAACTGCCACAACACCTAAAACAAGTCACAGACAATGCAGGAGATGAATTCCAACGTAAATTGGAAGTGATGGAGGCAGATATCACCCCCCTCCAGGAAGAGTTACAAGCAGCAAGAGCGGAAAACCATGCACTCCATGAGCAGATCAAGCAACTACAGGCTACACTCCAAGCACAGGAAGAAAGCTCAAGCCAGCGAGATAAGGCACTGGCTGCAAAAGAAGAATTGTTGATAGCTGCCGACGCGGAGATAATAAAGTTAAATCAAACAATCAAAGATACAGAAGACACAAGAATCACGCTAGGAAACCTACTAGAAGAAACCAGACTCCAGCTGCAGGAAGCCATACAGAAGTACCAAGAGCAGCAGAAAGAAGCTAAGCTGGCAGAAGATCAACTACAAAGAACGAAAGAATCTCTCGACGAGGTCAATTCTATACTTAAACATCAATTACTCAGGGAAGCTAAAAATCAGAAAGACTTAGCGAATGCCCGCAGAGAACGAGATGCATATCACAAAACCATACAGTTCCAGAATCAATAGTTTGAAAGATTAGATAATCAGGTACGCAACCAGAAAGACCGAATTAGTGAAATGCAGAAGCAAGTGAGTGAAATAAAGACAGCCAGAGATGCGGCACTATCCAACGACTTCTACTTACAGGAGGCCTTTTTGCAAACACAGGCCGAAATTTTACTTACTGAGGCCATCGCCCTTAGTTCTGTTAGAGTAGATGCGCAAATATTAGAGCCAGACACCCTTAAGCAACTATTAGAAACTCTTAAGAAAAAGATAGCCCGAACATTTAGATTAGCCAGAAATATGTATCTAGAAGGAATCATCGATGAACAATAGTTTTGTAAGCAAAATAACTTGCGGGTTCGAGTCCACCGTGCGTGCCAGTGTTAGTTGGCCGCCGGAGTGAGACAAATGTAATGACTGCCGGATGTAACGGAATTTTCGAAATACGCGCGAAAAGTTGGTACGCGCATCTTGTAAATCCTATATAAAGCAATGTAAGGAGAATGGTCAGAGAGACGTCTTTTCTAGAATTGCCAGATTGTTCGCCTGAACATTTGTGAGATTATTGTTTACATTATTGTGAAGTCTTGGGTATTGTTGGGTGATTGAGTATGTTCTGCATCGTCGGTTCATATTGTAGTTCACCATAACGAGTAGTTGAATGACAGATTGTGTGTCTGAGTACTGTCATCGTATTGTATTACTGTGTGTTCTTCAGTTATTTTCGTACTCTCAATCGTGTTGAGTAGTTATATTACCGTATGAGTTGAATAGACAACCTGATGCATTGTTGAATACGTTCTGTTTGTTTGATTGAACTTATTGTATTCGGTGACGAGGACGAACTATTGCTTTCGGTAAACGTGAACTTTTATTTGAGATCGCTATAAAGCGTTATGATAAACGAATCTGTCGGTTAAAGTGTTATCTCTGGTTGATTACTACTGTTGAGTCTGTAACTCAGACTACTGCTCTGTTCCAATAGCAGGTTAGTCTGGAGAAGTTCGGTACGCAGGAATATAGAAATCAAGTATTGTCTAGTTAATGCTAGTAACTGAGCTAAGACGCGCATTCATGTTTTTGATGTTGTGACTAAGAATTGGGAAAAGAGTACAGGGCCTCTGTCTAACAGACCCCTACCACTCCCAAGAACCCACGTTAGTCTGGTAACACCTTTCGGTAATGATACAGAAAGTTTAACACAGTTTACGGTGAATCACTGTTTTACGTTTAATATTTGTTCGTTAACGATTTCGGCTAGTCAGTAACACAACGTCACTGTTTTACATTTAACATTTAGTCAATAAGTTTGCACATTGCATATTAGTAGACACATAAGTCAACTGAATTTCCTTGCTCAATAGCTTTCTCTCTCACATAATGATAGTGAATCTCTATATGCTTGGTCCTAACATGATAAATAGGATTTGGTGCAAGATGTAATGAGCTTGTATTATCTCCAAGTATCATTGGAGATGTAGTATGCAAACCCAAATATGTATAGAACAATCTGATCCATATGGCCTCTTGAGTAGCATTGGCCAATCCTCTATACTATGACTTTGTAGAAGATAAAGCAACAGTAGGTTGCTTCTTTGAAGACCATGATATAGGTTTTTTACCTGCAAAAGATAGGTATCCTGAGGTACTCCTTCTATCATCTTTGCATCCTGCCCAATCTGCATCAGAATATATCTTGATGTCCAAGTTTGATGTATAAGGGAAATACAATCCATGATTTTGAGTGCCCTTAAGGTACTTCAAAATTCTTTTGGCATCTTCCAAATGAGGTGCCCTAGGTTTGTGCATAAACTGACTTAGAACACTTACTCCATAAGCAATATCAATCCTTGTCAATGTAGCATAGTTCAAGCTTCCCACTATGCTTTGGTAACCTGAAATGTTATCAAGCACATCACCTTCATGAGCACTTAATTTTAGGTTTACCTCCATTGGAGTACTTGCAACTTTGGCATCCTGCAATTGAAACTTCTTCAACATGTCCTGTATATACTTTCTCTGAGTAATATAAATTCCAGAATTAGTATGGAGTAACTCAAGTCCAAGAAAATATTTTAGTGATTCAAGATCACTAATCTTGAACTCCTGCATCATCTGATTCTTGATCTGCTTGATGCCATTAGCATCATTACCTGTGAGTATGATATCATCAACATATACACATAGTTATATTACCTCTGAATTACTTCTTTTGATAAACAGAGATGTATCTGCTTTGCTCATGATAAATCCTTGATCCTAAAGATATGTAGTCAACCTATTGTTCCATGCCCTAGGTGCCTGCTTCAATCCATAAAGAGCTTTGTTCAATTTACATACATATGTTACCTTGTTTGGATCCTCATAACCAGGAGGTTGACACATGTACGCCTCCTCTGAAATCCAGCCATTCAGAAATGCATTTTTACATCCAATTGATACATGTTCCAATTCTTTGATGCAGCCACACTTACCAATACCTTGATGGTTGGCATTTTGGCCACAGGTGAGAAGGTTTCTTCATAATCAACTCCTTGGGTTTGTGCAAAACCCTTAGCCACAAGTATAGCTTTGTACCTGCTTATTGATCCATCAGAATTCCTTTTGATCTTATAGATCCATCTAGAACCAATTACCTTCTCTTTGGCACTAGTTCCCAAGTATCATTCTCCTTGAGTGCTTCAATTTCCTCATCCATAGCTTATTTCCATTCTGCCTTGGTCTTTGCTTCTTCATATGATGATGGCTCTTCAAATGACAAATCTTTTGCAAGATAAACAGAATGCTTAGTTACTAGGGAAGTGTCATACCCATGTCTGATTGATTTCTTGCTCTCCCTTTGTGATCTTCTGATTGCTTGGTTGGATGATTCAGGTATATCCTCCAACTTCTTCATTTTGACTTTGCCTTTGGACTTCCATGCCTTGAATTCCTCTAAATTAATGATGCCCTCATCATCTGAGTTGATATCTCCGTTCTGAGTAGGCTCCTCCTTAGTTAGGCTTGGAAACTCCTCTTCCAAGTCATAAGGTAGTTTCACTTTCCTGCATTCACCTTCAAACCAAGAGTCATTCTCATAAAAAACAACATCTCTACTGACCATGAATCCTTTGTTTGAAGGATTGTAAAGCCTTTATCCTTTTTGATTCAAGCCATACCCTATGAAGATGCACTTCTCTGCCTTAGGGTCTAGTTTAGCTCTTATTTGAGAAGGGATATGCACATAAGCAACACACCCAAAGATCTTGCAATGATCAAGTGAAGGTCTTCTACCATGCCATGCTTCATATGGCATCATCCCATCAAGTGATTTGGATGGCAACCTATTTACAAGATAAGTGGGAGTAGATACACTCTCTGCCAACAAGTAGTTAGGTAATTTTTTCTCATTTAACATTGACCTAGCTGTTTCAAGAATTAATCTATTTCTCCTCTCTGCCACCCCATTTTGCTCAGGGGTATATCTTGTTGTAATTTCTCTCTTGATTCCTCTGTCCTGCAAGAATGCATCAAACGCATTTGAGAAGTACTCACGCCCACCATCTGACCTTAGCCTCTTTAGGTTTCTCCCTGTTTGGTTTTCAACAAGTGCAAGATACTTTTTAAAGCAACTGAATACTTTATCTTTGTGCTTCATAAAGTACAATATAGTCCATCTACTATAATCATCAATGAAAGATACATAATACCTTGATCCAGAAATTGAGGGATCCTTACTTGGTCCCCATACATCTGTATGGACAAGCTCTAGGTAGTGCTCATGCATGTAGCCTTTCCTTGAGAAGGGTAACCTGTGAGATTTTCCAAATTGACAAGCACCACATTTATAGATCATGTGTTGCTTGGATACATTAGGTATCCCAAGCACACATTGATCTCTACATATCTATTTTAAAGTTCTCTCACCAGTATGCCCTAATCTCTTGTGCCAAATTTCAAGCTCTGATAGTGTTTGATCTTTGTAGCTATAGAGTGCAATATTCCTTGTATCTTCAAGTTCAAAAGTGAATAATCTACCTGTCTTTTGTCCCTTGGCAATCCTTTTGAATCCATGTTGAGGATCCTCCACAAATGCTCCATATTGGTTGAACCTAACCTGCAAACCCTTTTCCACAATCTGTCCAACACTAATTAAATTCTTGGTAATTGTAGATACATCCTACTCAACATATTCTTGTTTCCATCAGAGGTCTTAACATTCCCTACTTTAATCACTGAGTGCTTGGTGTCATCACATGTTTGTACCTAATGTTTATCTTTTGGTTCCTCAAGGTCAGAGAGAAGAGCTACATTGCCTGCCACATGATTTGAGCATCCTGAGTCAATGTAGATGGTCATCACTTATACCTTGGTTTGAAGTCATGTTCATAATCAGAAGAGAATCTTCTTGCTCCTCTATATAGTTGTTGTAATCTTTCCTGGATTTGTGGCTTCCTTGGTAATTGCTATTGTAGTTGTCGTTGTATCCTTGATGGTGATTGAATCTTCCTCTTGATTGTGTATATCCACCTCTTTGATATCCTCTACCTCTCTGATTCTTGAAGTTCCTGTAACACTCATCTGTAGTATGATTTGATAATCCACAAATATTACATGGTGAGGAGTTCTACGGTCTCTCCCTACCTGGCTTACCTCCTCTGCCCCTTCCTCTTGAGGTTCTACCTCTCCCTACATAGTTGGCTTGGGAGGTAGTTCCTTCATCTTCAACCTTCTTGTGTTTCCCTTTTTCTTTGGATTTACTTTTATCAGTGTATAGGACAGAAGAGCTATTACCTCTTGATGAATCTCCATTCTTGTTGAGCTTGGATTCATGGGTAAACAGTTGTCCCATGAGTGTGGTAAGGTCTCAAATCTGCATGTCCATGTACAAGTCCATGGCAGTTGTGAAGCTCTCCCATTTGTCATCAGCTTTAATACATTGATTACTTGTCTTACATTCTGCTCCTCTTCAACTTCTTCTCCTATGCTTGCTAATTGATCAGCTACATCTTTGACTTTGGTCACATACTCTGAGATGCCTTGCTTAGGTTGCTTTCTTTGAGTGGAAAACTCAATCCACAATTGGTTCTTCCTAGCCCTTGTGTTGGAAGAGAAATTTGAAGACAATGTTTCCTAAGTCTCTTGGGATGTATTACAGTTCCTAATATGTGGAAGAAGAAAATCAGAGATTGAGTTAATTAAGTAAGACCTTGCTAATGCATCCTTGGCACACCATGTGTTGAGTCTTTCATGCTCCTCTCTTGTAGGTTGTCCTTTGCTTCTAAATATGGGCATCGCCTCATCTCCTGAGATGTATCCATAAAGGCTTCTTCCTTGAAAGTATGTCTTCATCCTCAAGGACCATGCTTGATAGTTGTTCCTATCCAATTTATCAATGAAAGAAGGAAAACCATCTCCTATTTTACCTTAGCTTTGCTCTGATACCACTATCGGGAAAGATGGATGGACACTCTAAGAAATGAGTAGATACTACCAAATCCTGCTTTGTACCAGCCCCTTGTAGCTTCAGAGTTGAGTTTTGGGCCCTCTTAGCTTGCCAATGACACTATACAAGTGCCTATGTACTTTGGAAATGATGTAAGAAAAGATTGAATCAAAACAGACTACTTCCAAGTTGAAGGATCAATGAAAACCTTCTATTTTTTATCACACACCTACTGCTTGTTATGTTCAGTGCTACCAGTACATTAGGAATTAGGAAAATTCTATTTAGATCTATCTAATTAGCTTAGTAAGCTAATGATTACAAGTGGAATCACTTAAAATGATGCACTATACATAGAGCAATCAATTTAGCAATTGAATCATTACCCCTGATTTTTTAGGACCTCTAGAGAGTTTGACTAGTGAGTGCTTCGACACACTTTTCTCCGAATTGGCTGAATAGATTTCCTTCAAAATGTGTGACCATGTAGAGGACCTGGAGCTGATTCCAAGAAGCTATAGATCATTGAAAATGATAAAGGAGTGACTAAGATATGAGCAGTACAAGTTGACTGTTATGAAAGACTATGATAGAGGTACCATAGATGAGCAATGTAGATCTATTGTATTAATGAACAATGTTGTACAAGATCATAGGCTTGACGATCATAGCCTGATGATGGTGAGTAGTGTAGGCTACAATGTAGACCTCACTCTCTTACAATATGACGATGGAGAACTCGAGGATTGAGACTTCTTACCGCGACCTTTTTCAAGCCACTTTTATAAGTGCTACATTCAAATTTGAATTTGAATTCAACATTTGGCTCTCTCTAAAAGTAAGCCACCAATCTAGGAGTTATTCTCTCTAACATAAAGTCATGACTTTTCAACTACTAAACTCCACGAGTTTGTTGAGAGTTACAAAGATTCTTCAAGTCAAAATTGACTTTTATAAATGGTAAAAATAAAAGATCTTCCTAGCAATGGAGCTTCAAATATTCATGAACTTCTAGCCAAATGTGTAGGCTTGATCTTTGCACCAACAACTATGACTCCAAAAAAATAGCTAATGCTTGGTGATTCTCACTTAGTAAAGAAATCACCTTTCTTGCATCATTGACCATGGGAGATAGCCAAGAGAGCTTCCCTACATCCTAAATCAATAAAGCTAAGCGATGTGTAGAGCATGGAATCCATAAAATGCTAGGAAACTCAGCCTCTACCAACCTGCCATCTCTTATAGTTTGAGGCATTATCAGTGGTAAGTTATACTACATTTTGCACAACAATTTCCTCAATGGAACCTTTATTTGTGCTCAAATATAAACTCTTTAGTGATGTTTATGCAAGCTTGACTACCATCAATGTCTCTAAAAAGATAAGTGTCCAAACAACTAGAGACAATTATGTTTATGATATGGCAACATTGAATCTCACTCCATTCATTGTATAGAATGGAGCATTCCATATATCTGACACATGTGACACTAAACTAATGGGATCTAAAGTTTCTCAATTCTCTCTTTCTCTTCTATGAGCATGGAGGTACACAACCTCTTATAATCAACTCCATGCCAATCATATGAAGAGCCTACTTGCGCTATTGCTTTTACCATTCTCTTCTATGAGCATGGAGGTACACAACCTCTTATAATCAACTCCATGCCAATCATCTGAAGAACCTACTTGAGCTATTGCTTTTACCGTTCTCTTCTATGAGCATGGAGGTACACAACCTCTTATAATCAACTCCATGCCAATCATCTGAAGAGCCTACTTGAGCTATTGCTTTTACCATTCTCTTCCATGCATTTGTGCGGACAACGTTGAAAGGAATGTTGTCAATATGCAATGCTCTATCTCTACGTCAACTATTCTTTGGCATTGCACATGCAAGCCAATGGATAAATAAGTGGATTGAAGAGAGAATTTTGATGCTTTAAATAAGTGGGTTGAAGAGAGAAGTCTACTTACACAACTATCTCCTCGTATCAGCATCCGATCTAGTAGTATTCACCAACTCATTATTAGTGGTGTGAATACTCCATAGTGGTTAAATACCACAAGGCATGATGATACTTGGATCTCCCTCTTAATGTATCTATGGCTAATAAGTTTTAACCGATAGCCTGAAAGCTCTCTCAATCTTTCCATATCTCAAGGCTCAAGAATCAATGTGCATGGGACAATGGGCTATTAGAATTTAGCCAATAGTGGGACAACGAGCTATTAGGATTTAGCTAATAGTCTCTCTCTCTCTCTCTCTCGTACGATTGAAGCCTCTTGATTAAGCTCATGGCTGATGGCGTAATGAAAAGGAAAAGCTGCATTGTGTGCCTAGGAATGGAAAAAATGTCTTCTTACATTCAAAAGATATATCAATAATTGTATTTGTCGACTTGTACATTACTAACATGATATACGGCCACTCATGAGTGATGAAACCCATTCACTACTTTACATTGAACATGATATATTATACCATTTTTAAATGCATCACATATTCAACTAATACCCATGGCTTAGGAAATATTCCAAGAATTGAAGAAGAAAACTAACTTTTACAAGTAAAAATAATGAATATATTGTGTTACGATCACACTAGAATAGTTATAATAAGTATTAAGAACGTCAAACTAAACCCAGTACCCATGCCGAATAAAAGAAGTACAATGTTTGACATTGAATGAAGAGAGATTTGTTGTAACTTGATGCCTTTGCAAAATCTCAACCAGGAACACACCTTGTCCATTTCTTTGAGAGTATATCCTAGCAATGCCTATCATTAGTAACCCCCCCAACCCTATCATAGACAAAACAAACGGAAAAGGACAATACTCATTATGCATTGCCTTTAAACCCTTCTATCCAACAATAAATGGCTCTTACTGATTCCAGCTCCACCCCCAATGGAGTGCAGACCAACTGCCTCATAGGGGTAGCACATGGACATATTTTCGGGTGACCGGAGTTTATTTTTTGGGTCATCCAAAAAGTATTTCAAGAGCACATGGATGTTTGGTGGTTGGATTTCGGGTGGCTGGAGATAAACTCTGGGTTGTCGGATTTAGGTGCACATGAGAGTCCGATGACCAAATTTTGGGTGGCCGAAGAAATAGATTTTGGATCATTGAATTTAGGTGCACATGATAATTTTTTTTTTAGAATTGATAGGTGTGTGAACGTGCAATAAAATTGTCCCCATGTACAATGATGAAATGATGAGATTTTTTTTGATAGCTCATATTGAATACAATATTTGTTTATTCAATTGTGATGAGAAATCATCACTTCGTCTAATAATATATGGAAGATTAGTAATATTTGATATGATTTTAATAGACATTTGAAAAAACAATTTTATGAAATCCCACAAATAATCGTTTACGTAGGATTGCATTTCATATGATTCTAATAAACATTTGATACAAGGAGATCTCACAAATAATCCTTTAACTAGGATTGCACTTGCACCATCTTTAGTTTTGCAAGCGTTTTTTTTATTTTTTTATTTTGATTTTATTTTTAAGAGAGAACAATGAATTGAAAACACACTCACACACCCAACCTCATAAGGTAGAGGCAACCATCTATGAGGAACTCATAGATACATGTCCAACCAAGATTTGAACTCAGGACTTCCTCCTTAAGAATCAAGGCATCAAACCACTTGGTTACGCGAGTTGGACATTGCGGATGTTTATATTTTGAGCCATTGGATAAAAAAAATATTGAAATACTTTAATTTTTTTATTCTATGTTATCTGATAAAAAAAATCTTAAAATATTTTGGCTGAACGTCAAACCACTTGAATGGACTGGTGCTCAGGGGCACTAGTCACTCAACCTCATTGCTAAGTCACCTAAAAAGTACAAAATTTACCCAAAAGGCGGTCAAATTCTTTCATGTGCTAGGCCTATCAGACCCATCCTCTATTGAAGTGGCGCCACCAAAAAGAACCAGCCGAGGTCCAACATAGTTGGTTGATCCCTCGTCTCCAATCGCCAGTACTGCAGTTAAACTATGACCACAACGGGGACTTGGATGGTCTGCCTCCGTATCAGAAAGACATGCAAGTTGTTCATACAATGGGGCTCGTCTTGGCCCTGTGGGTAGCCTTGACGATGGAGAGCGTGCGTGCTTAGTTAAGGGTTCACCCTCATCGATCACTTGACCAATGCCATTACCATCATCGGAAGCAGAAAGCCTAAAATTAACTAAATTTGGAGATGGAAAGGTGACACACGAGTTGACGTGAGTGGAACAGTTGCTCCTTCTTGGTTTTCTTCATTGCGGATATGTCCAGAAGCAACCTGCGTGCTGAGTGTCCCATGAGCATCTTCCATTTTCAATGTTTACTGGAGAAGCGGAATTATTTGATCTTCGAGACGGGGATGAAGAAAATACTGCGACCTGCCACTAAATGAAACCCTAATTTCGAGGTTGCGAAAGAGAGGGAGAGCAGGATGATGGAGGTGTAGAACAAGAAATGACGTTCTACGCAGAGAGAAAGGAAAGCGATCGATCAGAATGGAGAAGCCGAAACCAAAGCTAAGAAATGATCCGTGGTGGACGAGAAGGGATAGCTTCCTTGTATGCATATTCTACGCTTCTCTGCTAACTGAGAGACCTTCTCATTTTCCATGTCAGTGGCAGAAAATCCAGAATCCAGCACAGGACATGGTAATACTTGAGAGAAGACAGCAGACCATCAGAAACATCTGAGAGCCCTTCATCGTCAGATGGCCATATTCCCTTCAAGAGCGGAAATCATGGTACATCCAAATTAGCTTTCCGATGGCCATGTTTTATTCGTTCATGAAATGTGCTTATTTTTTGCTTGAGAAGAACAATGCACAGAGCTGACATTATATTTTCATTGCTTACTTGAACGCTGAAATTCTCAACGAATATTCTTCGAGCCCACATAGCCCAGTGGTTGACCCCATGAAGTTGCGGGAGGAAGTCTTGAGTTCAAATTTTGGCTGGACATGTCCATGAGTCTCTCATGATGGGTGCCTCTACCTTACCTGATTGGGTGTGTGAGTGTGTATTTCCAATTCATTATACTCTCAAAAAAAAAACTCAACCAAGAATATACAAATTTAATTGACCTTTTGAACAACCATGATGGAGAGGAGACCATGGAGCTCAAACTCGTGATGAAGAGGATACCATCGAGCTCAAACTCACTCAGCACAAACTGACCCTTAGAACTATGTGGGTTTGACAATCTTTTTAAATGAAAATATAAATCCATAAGGATAAGCCAGAAGAAAAAAAACATGTGCCCTTGATTTTTTTTGCCTGACCGAGTCTTTGTGTGCTCATCAAAAGACTTAGATAAACATGAGTACAAGGAGAAAGCCAAGCTCTAGTTCTCTTCCTATGCAAGTGCTCATAATCGTTGCTGAGGGGGAGGTGATGTCATGGACACAAAAGAAACCATCTAAGCATCTCTTTGTGTGGAGACAATGATTGTCATTGCTTCGAGAATAGCCTAGAGACTTCATAAAAACATCAAAATTTTGGTACCATTTTTTTGGGGACTGTTTAAGTCCATATAAGCTCTTCTTAAGCTTACAAACTAGACTTTCTTTTTCAAGAATTACATAACCCTTTGGTTGTTCCATATAGATCTCATATGTAAGATCTCCATGCAAGAAACAATTTTCACATCCATTTGGACTAGTTTTAAGTCCTCAGCATTGCAACAAATTCAAGAAACATTCATAGGGTAGTCATCTTGACCACTCAATAGAAGATTTCCTTGAAATCAACCTTAAAATCAACATCATGTTGTTGCTTAAAGCCATTTACAAGAAGTCGTGCTTTGTACTTTGGAAAAGCACTATCTGAATGTGAATTTTAGCTTATATACCCATTTACATGGTAAAGCTTTCTTGATCTTTGGCAAAGGTACTAAATCCCAAGTATCATTCTTGTGAATAGAATTCAACTCACTCTTCATGGCATGCTCCCACTTGACATGATCCTTAGTGTGCATAGCCTCTTTGTAGCAAGAAGGCTCACCAACATCTATTAGCATAACAAAATCCAAACTTGGAACATATCTATCATGTGGATGTGAGACACGTGTAGAGCGTCTCAATGGTTGCTGAACAAGAACATTTGAAGACTGATATGATTGGAAATTCTTTAAAACATCCCTATGTGCAATATTTTTATGCATGCTAACTAGAGGACTAGTATCCTCAAACCCCACTTTTCCACTTCAACCTCCTCAATGGGTTGTTTATGCATCTTAGACTCATTGAAAATGACATCACTACTTTGATCCCTGACCATGTTTCAGGATCCCATAAGCAACATCCGAATTGGCCTTCTCGACCATATCCAAGAAAAATGTATTTCTTTGACTAGTCTAGGTTTTTTCTAAGATTCTTGGGTATATGAACATATGCTTCACACCCAAAAACTCAAAGATGACTCTTGTGCCACTTTCAAACCTTTGGAAATACTAGGTGAAAGGTTAATCACATGAACTGCAATCAATAATGCTTCTACCGAAAAGCCTTGTGAAAGGTTTGCATGATGCAACATATAAAGTACTCTATCTTGAATAGTTCTATTCATCCTTCCAGCTACAACATTTTGTACTAATGTATAAGGAGTTGTAATGTCTCTATGAATTCCTCTAGACTAACAGAAAATGTTGAGTTCATGTGAGGTATACTCACCCCTATTATTTGAATGTAAAGCCTTAAGATCAGTCCCGTTTTTAGTCTCAATTGAGGCAAACCATTTTCTAAAATAGGGAATACCTCACCATTCAATTTGATAGGATATACCCAGACTTTTTTAGTAGCATCACCTATGAAAGTGACAAAGTAAACAGAACCACCTAATGACCTTGTGGGCATAAGACCACACACATCTATATGAATAAGATCTAAAGGCTTAATTGAAGAGTCAATGTGCATCTTATGCATATTCCTAGTTTGTTTTCCATATTGAAAATGCTCACAAAATGAAAAATCAAAGAAAGATAACACATGTAAGTAGCCATAACAAGAAAGATTTTCCATTCCACTACAAGATATATGGACCAAATGATCATGCCAAATACAACCCATAAGTTGTTCAATAACACCTAGCAAGTGTTCTTTATGTGATATAAATAAAGGATAAAGTGAGCCAACTTTGCTTCCGTTTTCAATAACCATATTGCCCTTTGATATGTGAAAGGACTGAGCATAGAGAACACCTTATAAGCAAGGTCATCAAGTTGACCAATTGACATCAAAATGTGTGATAAATGAGGTGCATGACATACATTATGCATAATAAATTTTGAGCCATCAATGAAACCACATCTCCAATCCCAACAACTTCACATAGAGCAAGGAAACCTAGGAAAAGAGCCAAAGGACCCTCAAGGCAAATCAATCTTGACTAATCACTCTGGAGTGGGTTCCCCAGGACAATAAGAGCATAGATTTGCTCCTAAACCGAGAGATAGACAAGGCTTTCTGGAGATATAAGCCTGACTAGCTTAATGAAATGGGAATGCTTACCATATATGAATTCAAAGATCTTGATACCCTAGGCAAAGTGATCTACTTAGACAATACTTCAGAGAGGGTCTTTGTGGTCTCGGAGCATGGTAGGCATGCCTACACTTGGAAGGGTGAATTTGTTTTTCCCCAACCAAGATCTAATGTCTCTATTTGTCACAATAGGGATGCACCCCTCCTTGGGTGAGGTGGCACTCATGCCACATGGCATCTATTTGGATTTATATCATATGGTAGAAGAACTTACAAAAGTATGATCTCTTATGAGGAATAAAGAGAGAACTCATGAGAGGAGACTCTCACATGAGTTATCTTGGATGAAGAAGCTTGGTGGTCGGGTGGAAGAACAAAAAACACATCTCTGCGTATGATATACTAGATGCTCGCGAAGAGATATTAGACGACGGCTGTTCGCGATGGTAAAAGGACGTGCGTATGTTATACTGGCATCAGAGCGAAACTTTGGTCACTTTCGCGCTTGCAAGAAATGGGATTCGAACTCGTGCTACGTCTTTGGGAGGCGTTTGCTCTATCCATGGGACCAACTTCAAGTGACGGAAGGTAATCTTCTGTATTAAAATATAAGCTATAATCTACCGCCCATGGATGCCGTCCTCGAGCCATGGGAGGAGGAGACATAGAATCTCTTCTCTCCCTTCTTCTAGACTCCTTAGCTTATTAGAGATGCTGGTTGAAGCATCACTGTCACATGAGCTTCATAATCATGAAGCAGGAGTAAGAAGGATTGGCATTAAGGAAGCTTCAAAGAGGAAAGGAAAGAAGGTAGATGGTTATGTGTAAAGACCATGCAAAACATGGAGGCTTTCCGCTACACTACTTATTAGATAAGTTGTGAGAAGGCAATAACAAGCCTCATGAGTTACCTAAGTTAATAGGTTCAGAGCCTCCGCTTCGGATGATGAAGAGGAGGGAAGAAATCCTTAGCTCTTCTGAAGCAATGAGAGACAATCCTTTGAGGAAGTCATACGTATGGAGAGAAGGGCATATATACTGTCATTTTCAGTCAAGAATTACCTCAAAATACAACAAAGGGTAAGCTTTAGGCACCTCCAAAGTAGCCTATTTTTATGATTTATACATAAATTTTAGGAGCTATTTTGGATAAGTAGCCATTTTGGGAAGGGGAAAAGAAGAGGTATTTTTCATAGATTGATAGTCAAGGCCATGCATATATGTAGCCTAGTATATTGACTTCCATATAAGATTAAGAAATCCAAAAGATACCTCAGTTTGATGCTCCACAAGACCCCCATCCATCACAGTTTGAGAAAAAATTTCAACACCTCAATTTGAGAAATTCCCATTTTGGAAGAGAGAAAAAGAGGTGTATTGGCTATGGATGATGGGAAAAAGTATATATAATGAGATTATGGTTTATGTATTACCATGAAGAATAAGAAAATCCACATTAAGAGTGGATTAGAAGCTTGCTAAAAGCTCCCATTTAAGTTTTGCATAAAAGTAAAAGTCTTGATTTAGGCCTCTTTTGGGGAGCGAATTAGCATGCACTAAGGGAGGATTTGGAAATGTCAAAATAGGCCCAAGCATCTTCATATACCACTCTCTGAGGTTATGGAGAGAACTTTAGGATTTACTTGATGGAAGAATGCTTTTGGACCCCCCAAAAAACACATTTTCACACTTTTTCTAGCCCCTCCAATAGTCCACTAGTTTGGCATGTCCCGCTTGGAAAGGCCATATCTTGAGCTAGAAAACTCCAAATTGGACGTGCTATGGCTCGATTCGAAGAGCACAAGGTCTATTTTTAGTTTAGAGAAAAAAAGAAATTTTGAAAATTATGTATTTTTTGCAGGTCTGTACAGGTCTGCAAAGTCTAAATAGTTTTTGGCAACTATCTTTTGAAAGCCATATCTTTCAAACAGGGAAAGTGATTGAAGTAGTTTCACTTTGAGTCACTTTCACATTATATATAATTCAATTTTTTATTATTTACAAGTCCTAAAATGGTTTTTGCAGGTCTAAAGAAGGATTACAAATGCATTTTTCGGGTAAATTTGCATTATTTTGGTAATCATCTAGCCATGCTTTATGTTTTGGGAAGTGATCTGATGTTTTCAGACACTTCAAAGTTTATATTAGGACCTGAGAGGAAGGTGCAGAGGTCTCGAAGTTCATCGAGAAGGATTGGATGTATACAATTCCAATATCACACCATTCAGGAACCATTCATGGACGTATGCTTTATTTTTACAGGCATCTTCCTTTATTTTATGGCGTTCTGTATGTACATGCATGGATTAGAGTGCATATATCCAAGTTGGTCATTGTTTCAATTCTAAAAGTATGGATCAACATGCAAAAAGTACACTTTTTGATTGTTTGCAGGAAAGATGATTGTAGGAACTACATGATTATGCAACAAAGAGAATTGTTGCTAGCATTGGGTTTTATGTTTTTGCAGGTTATGGAGTCCATGTATGAATTTATGGCGTGCATGCCATGGGCCTGTCAAGCCCTATGTTGTTGGATGGCATGTGTGCCATTGAGTTTATGGTTAAATTTTTTTGGGATTCCATTTCCTTGGGGAGATGTTATCGAAATTTTTCCCATCTCATGGCGTTATATAAGCACTTACCTTTAGGTAAGAATGTTATGGCATGGTAACATGCCTTTCTTGCAAACATCAGTAACGTGTTTACATGCTTTTTATGCATATATTTGATGGACTTAGGACCATCATAGTAGTATAGATAAGGCAACTTCAATAGTAATAGGATCCCTACATACAATCCTTATGGATTTAGACCATAGGATTGCCATGGGGAAGGACATGTACCTTCACCATTAGGAATGTGCACAAGCAATCGTATAGGTTATAGGAAGTTTCATAGAGGCACGGGGGATACATTTATGATAATCTCCAAAGTAATGAAGATTTATTTATCTTCAAAAGAGTCTCACATGATGATTAGGAGACTATGGGGTATCACGATGAATACCCAAAGAGTGACTAGTTTCACTCATGCACATCACTTGAGAAAGTAGTGAAGCATTTTTGCTACACTACTAAGGAAACCAATTAGGTGGGATCACAGAGATGGCTTTCATGAGATAACATCGAGAGGTGCTTATGTGATTGGAGTGATGGTTAGGAAGGCCACATGCATGGCACTAGCTCTATGACTTAGAGCATAGATCCCTTAGTCAGGAATAGTTGGGGTACCTGATACATATATGTATGGTGGGATCTATGAAGAGGTACTTAGACTCTATCTTGGTACTTAGGAACAAGTTAGTTTGGAAAAGAAAGGGATATCCATTATCACATATTGACTAGAACCAAACTAAATAGTTCGAGGACATGGGACTCATTTGAGTCCACTAACATGATTTTAGGATATGGGATTCATTAGAGTCCACCTGTATATTCAATTACATATATATGGAATATATATTTGGTTTAGTGTAGGTATGATATCATGAATTGGAAGAAGGTTCCACCACTTCCCTTTGAGCACTCTTCTTCTATGGCCAGGAAGAAAAGGACTCATCATTCATGGCGTCATGTCTCACTAGATGAGAGGAGAGCTCTTAGTAGACATCTCCTTAGGATTGGGAGTTATCATTCATAGTTTACGGAAGATTTATTCTTCCAATAGAGAATGTGATAGGTGATTTTATCACCATGGATATCACATACTCATGTTGTGGGTTTTCAGGAAGGATAATTCCATTAGTTTGAATGGATTGTATAGATCCATGTACAAAGGATGGTTGGCAAAGATAGCTCTTTAGTATGGATACACGTGTTTATGGTATCATGTTATATCATTGCTGACCATTTTAGTAGAGGGCTTTGACCCTTATAAGGAATTTATTTTCTCCACTCGTCATTACATATACCTTTATTAGTTAGAGAAGATTTGTTCTCCATCTTCATAGGAATATACATAACGAGGAATTATGCATTAGTTATGGAAGAGAGGACTAAATGAATTCACTAGTTTCTCTTTTAAGGAAAGGAGAAAGTGGGAATAAGCTCAAAGATTGATGAGAGATCTCACTTTAGCTCAAAGGTCTCACTTTAGCTCCTGTTCTTTGAAAGAGAAAAAAGAGAAAAACATGATTTCTTCATAGGAGAAGAATAGAGCATATTTTCCTTTAGATAGAAGAGGTGTTTTGAAAACATCTCTTAATTTATATTTCAGAAGGAATTCATTTTATCTACTTTTCAATGTAATTTTCCTTCACATGGGAGTATGATTCTCCACTATTTTGGGAGGAAAAAAATATGGAGAGCTTATATATGTGTTCTCAGTTATGATGAGTAGAGCAAATGGATTCAAAGGAGTCTCTTCCAAAGGGAAAGGGAAAGTGGAATAGATTCCACTATCAGAGCTCTTTTCCTTAGAGGAGATTATACAGAGAGAGGCATGGAGAGAGTTTCACTTTCTCATTTTGGTTGTCTAGATAGAAGTGGCACTCTTCTATCAAAGACAAGATGAAGATCAGTTAATCATGGTGGTTAGATTGAGTCTCATGTGGTGACTCTTGAGAGAACTAGTCATGTTTATTTCCAGTGATGGTCTTTGGCTAGATGAGATGATCTAGTTATTGACATTAGTGAGACCAAGAGCTGAGTATGAATCTTCTCTTTTAGGGTTTCTAGGAGATAGGGATGTATCTAACCCATTAGGGTACCAAAATCTTAGTTGATGCTTCATCATGAGGATGATGTTGTGTAAGCATCAGTTAGGAGAATTGGTACTTAGGGATTATCTGAATCTCAAAGGGAATGTTTTTTTCATTCATATGGCAAACTATAGGGAAGAGAATATTTTAGAGTTTGCACTAGTGCCAAAAGATGCTCTTCCAATAGAACTTAGTCCAATGGTAAAGGATGACAAACCATAGACTTCTTGGCTAGTGAAATGTATAGATTTGCATTTTACTACCAAGAAATCCTTATATATGAGCTGGATGATGGATTTGCATAGTTCACACAATAGTTTAGATTAAATTATTACTTGTGATTACACTCAAGGTTAGGAAGACCTAGAGTGGTATGAGGGCAATCTATCATTTAGTCTTAGATGGGTTTGCAGTCACTTTTTATGGGACTTTGTTCTATATTTCATAGGACTCTATGGTTTACTATCTCCATTATGATATGGTCAAGCCTATAAGCTTGGAACTTTTACACTTGATTTACATACTATTGATCCAAGGAGGATACATCATATGGACTTAGGTCATTTTGATGACGTCGCATGTCATGGGAGTGATAGTTTAGAAGTTGACCATGCATGGGAGATAGTAGGCACCACGAGGAAGGTTTCCCACCTTTGAGATGATCTCATATGAGACTTCTCAAGGGGAAGGATACTGGGAAACAACACACATAAATGACCATGTACATAGAGTACATGGGGTTCAAGGGAGTCCGAGCACTTTCTTCTATCATAACAGACATTTCATCTACATTTTCGAGGACGAAAATGCTTCTAAGGGGAAGGAAATGTCACAATAGGGATGCAACCCTCCTTGGGTGAATGTCACAATAGGGATGCACCCCTCCTTGGTTGAGGTGGCACTCATGCCACATGGCATCTATTTGGATCTATATCATATGGTAGAAGAACTTACAAAAGTATGATCTCTTATGAGGAATAAAGAGGGAACTCATGAGAGGAGATTCTCACATGAGTTATCTTAGATGAAGAAGCTCGGTGGTCAGGTGGAAGAATGAAAAACACATCTCTGCGTATGATATACTAGACGCTAGCGAAGAGATATGAGACGACGACTGTTTGCGATGGTAAAAGCAGGTGTGTATGTTATACTATTGGTCACCAAGGAGTTGGAACATCTCAAGCTCATGGAATGCAAAGGGACAGGAGTAGAGATAGACCCAAAGTAAGTTTTGCTATTCCAGTGGGAAGAGAAAGAACGAGAATAGAGACAGAATGAATGGAAAATGAGAGACTTAGAGACCCAAGGAATCAAAGAAATGCAAACGAACTCCCATTGCCAAGGCCTAGAGAACACATGAGGAGCTTAAGGCCTACATAACTAGTCAAATCTATGAAGAATTATTTCGATGGTATAGGAGACCCTTATGATCATGTGGTAGAATTTAGGCAAGTATTGAGGGCTGAGAAAGTTGATGACCTATTCACACATACAATGCTGCACTACATGAGAGGCAATTCAGAAACATAGACCAACTGCTAGAAGCCTTCATTATGGAGTTTTCTAAGAGTGGCATCAGACACACAACACCTCCTCCCTGATACAGAGCTTCAAACAAACACCCCAAGAATTGGTTAGACTTGTAGGAAGAAGGTTCATACAATACTTAGAGAGATGCCCAGTGCCACAGTTACCCACTCCAGCCAAACAAAGTGGCATTATTCTTAGATGGATTGTTGAGTACCAAATTGAGAACTTATGTGTACTTAAAGGACCCTAGATCCATAGAAGAGTGTTTATGAATGTTTATAGATATTGAGGATAATCTAGGGGAGGATTTAGAGCTTTCAAAAATCTATAAAGATTTAGATAGCTCTACAAGCCTCACCTCCAATCAATCCACATCTATTGAGGAACTTGTAGAGAAGGTAGCTCAGAAACTAGGAGACTTTGGCAAACACATACCTAAATTTGCCCCAGTGAAAAGATGCTACACCTGTGGAGGAGACCACATGGCTAATGTGTGCCCAGTTATGGATCAACCCCAAGTGAACCTGAACAACCAATACTGCACTATAGAAAGGAGGTACACTAACCACACCGCACAAGAATGTCCTTATAACAAGCAAATGGTTAGACAAAATTATCCATAATCATATCTACAACAAGGGAGATACCGGAACCAGTACCCACAACAGTATGGTAGGCTCCAACAACCCTATCAGCCACCCTACCAAGCGCAACAAAAACCTCAACTAGTGTTAGTGCAACAACCTCCACCTCCAACAAATGTGATTCCAGTAAAGTATGCTATCACTAAAGAAAATTTAAATAGATCCTTAGTGCCAGTCTCACCATTGCTTTCAGAAAGTGATAAGAATGATCACAGTTTTGACTCGACTCATGTTGAAAGCCCATAGGCTTACTATATGCAGTCACCTGAGCATAATGAAAAATACTATTACGAAGAACCTAGTGAATCTAGTGGGGATCCAGAATACACTAATGTTGTAAGATTACGACCACCATGTTCTAAAGAGATGACTCTCCTCCCAACCAAATGCCTCTATATATAGCTCTCTCGAGGAGACTGCCTTCTTGGGCAGGTGGACACTAACCATCCATGTGTCGGCCATGTAACTGCATGTGCGCCAAGTGTCCCAGTTAACTCGAGTTAACTCAAGCGGATACTTCTAGAAAGTTCTAGATTTCTTTGGGCAAAACACTTTTCCCATGTCCCCCATGGGGATTGAACCCAAGACCTCCTCCTTCACATCCGTGAGACTTAACAACTAAGCTAAGTGGATCACTTGTTGACAAGAGCACAAGACCTCCTAATAAGTCTAAACTCGAGAGATTTGCTCATACACACAGATGACCAAATGGTGTCCAATTTCAAATCCGTCTGAACCGATTGAGCCCTTATATCATAGACTTACTTTATTACATCCCCCCCCCTTGGAAAGTATTTTTGTCCTCGAAAATAGAGCTATATACATACTGTAGGCAACCCCTGAGCCTCATGTTCTAAAACTAGAAGAACATGGTCATGTTCTAGAACTGGAAGAACATGCCTCATCTCTGTGGTGGCATCCCTGCCCAAATGATTCAAAACACTGTCTCACTTTGCACTTTGATAAACTGGTCAAAGTACAAAGTAGTGAATGAATAATAAGGGTGGATCTAAAAACATCCCTAGCTATTTTACTAGGTGCCATCTTGGCACAAACATGTGAACTGGGTGGATTCAAATTACTATTCCATTTTTGGGCATGACTGGTGCATGTGCTCAATAACAAAGGTAGGATTCTTACCCCTCATAAGACTTTGAGAACTCTTGATTCATTTGAATTTGGTTTTGGAGAACTTGAAGTTTGGTTGTCCCAAACATCTAACTTGGATGTTTGTTAAATGGTTTACTCTTATCCAACAGTTACTTGATTTTTTCACCCGACTAGAGGACTACTTTGTCCTAATGAGTTTAAAAATTCTATGTAAACTGTAGGAGAAAGTTTACCATTTTCTTTGAGTCAACCTTACTTTAACTTGTCCAATTCAAATTCAAAATGAAAACTGTCCAACTTATGACACTTTTCTCAAAGACTTTAGCTGAAAGTTCTTGGGAATTGTCAATCTAATGAGCAATTCCTAACTTCTCTATTCTAGAGTATACTAGACTCTAGGAAATCATTTATGCTATAACTTGCAGCAAACTCAAATGAATAAGTCAATCTTGAACTTATCATCTTTCGATGTTTGAAAAGGTTCTTGTACACAACATCTATCTAGGATGTTTAATTTAGTTACTTGGTCCGAATTCGAAAAGGGGAAAGAAAGAACTAAAACTCTGTTCAACCAATTCAAACTTCAAAAATACATAAACTTGGTATGAGTCAAAGTCTAGATGACTCAGAACTTTAAATTCTCAAAGATTTGTTTCAACAGGGTATTGAAGCATTTTGTCTATGTTGGTGGATTCTTAGACAAGAAGGAGTTTGAGGGTTTGTAGGAGAAAAGGGAAGAAACAAGAAGAGATAATACACCTGGAAGCTTCTGCCGATTGATTACAGTAAGAAAATTACAATGTTTGAAGTATAAGACAAGCCAATACCTCTCTGTGCACAATTCCACAGAGTGCCCAATTACAAAATACCCAATATCCCAAAGTCTTCTTGCCACCGGCCTCCTCTGCACCAGACCTCCACCTGCTTCAAGCTTATCCTTGTGCACACCTTGCACCAAGCTTCCACAAAGGGGGAGGAGTGAATACCTTCTGTCGGCACGCGCCCACTGCAATGGGACCTTGAGATACTTGGGGGGACTAGCTTAGCACTCTCTGCACAATCCCTTAGGCACTCCCTATGCACTCCTTCACTTCCACTTCTCTGCGTCGCACACTGGTGACTCTTGCACTTCTCTCCCTTACTTCCTTAGACTATGCTCTCTTGCTTACTCTAAGATTGGTCCAAGAATGGTCCTTGCCTTGATTTGAGTGTGTCGATCACGTACGCTCCTAACTGCCATGGCCTCTTGGTGCTCACTTTGATGTCCCAAGATTGTCCTCCCAAGTGGCAGCCAACGACTCACTGTTTTGTCCTGTAGTGACTTAAGTCTAAAACCAAAAATTTTAATGGGGGGCCATACTTTTACCTGTGCGTACACTTTGCCGCTTCACATACCTTCATGTTTCCTTTTAAGTCTTCACTTTTGCACATAAGAGGGGGTTCACCTGAACCCTCCAAAACACTTTAAAACACCCTTTGAACCTTAGGGAAATTAGAGAAAATACCTCTGCAACCTGCAACCCATTTTCTCCAATTTACCCTTTGTGGACAATTCATTGTGCACTACCTGTGCACTTTGACACCTGCACTTACACACTTTGATTTTGCACCTGTTGACTTTGACCTTGACCTTGTTGACTTTGACCTTGACCTTGTTGACTTTGACCAATTGACTTTGACCAATTGACTTTGACCAACATGACTTTTATGGGCTCAACAGTTGCCCACCACCTAATGTGCTCTCCGTCCCGGAGAGCTATAGCCAAACCCAGAGCATATAGGACATCATGACAAGAGAGGAGCAAAACTTTAATAGGACAGCTGAGCAGCAACCAAGACCATCAAGAGCATCGGAGAAAGCACCAGAGAGTACTCAGCAAGGTGGGGCGTGGACAGGGGGTGGAGGGGGGGCGGTGTGGGGAAGAGGGGAAGGGGGGAAAGGATGGGGTGTGGGGGCGGGGTGAGGCAGAGGGGGAAAAGAGGAATTAATTGAGGGTGGCAATGAAAGAAACCCAACCCAACCAGAGAGAAACCAACCTGTAGTACACAGTCAGAGTAATAAAACAACCAATAATCAACCAGAGATTACAAAATGAACACACAATGAACACTGAACCATAAACTCATATAAAAGCAGAAATGAACAAGGAAACAACTGTCCATGGGGAGTACATGAAGTGCCAAGGACTGGCAAAGATCTGTCGATTAGAAGGAAGTGATGAGCTAATGAATGACAAGGGAACCAAAAGGGATAAGTAGATGCATCCTACACCGAGCCTCACAACAAAATGAGTCTAGGGAAAAGCCAATGAAACTCTGGAAACTCAAGTATGAGTGAATACATAGAACCTAGTGGATAGACACGGAACGCATGACTATGGCAACGGTGGGGAAGGAGGCCTCTCCCCGGGAGGAACATCGTCCCGAGGTAGAGGTAAGTCGGGTGAGCCGGGGGGAATGATGGCTGCCTCCTCAGTGTAGGCAGCAATCCTGCTCCTGTACCTGCGGAGGTGATCGCGCTCTCGGCGGACCAGCCGACACACAGGACTATCACAAATGCCTAATGATGCACGCTGGCGGATCTCCATGAGAGCGCGAGTCGCAACATCAGCCTCATCTCGATACCGGTCCCGGTCCTGCTGCATAGCCTGCAACGCATCCCGCGAGGTCTGCCACTGAGCCGTGGCAGCAGCACGAATGCGATCGATCGTCATAGCATACTGCTGGTGAAGTGCAGCGGTCGCTGAGACGGAATCAAGGGAGAGACGGGCGGCGTCGGCGCCATCACTCACGACGAGGCTCGCATCACGAAGTAGGCCCAAAAATGGTGGGTCGTCGTCGAGGCTAGCCGGGATGGAAGGCTGCGGGTCGGAAGGTTGCGCGGCGGGTGGTGGTGGGGGTGGGGCTTGGGTAGGCTGGGGGTAAGTGGGAGAAGCAGGGGATGAGGGAGGATGATGGGAGGTGGAAGCGGACTCAATGGATATGGCTGGAGAGGAAGGGGGCTGGGAGGCAGTGACTGAGGGGTGGAAATGAATGGGCGAGGCAGGGGTAGGGGTAGGAAAGGAATCCATCAAACGCGTACGGACTCGACGAGCTGGAGAGGGAGTGGAGGCGGCGATGGGAACAGATGCCCGCTGAAGAGTGCTAGGGGCTGTGGGCACGACAACTGGTGGCGGAGGAGGGGGATGGGAAGAATGGACAAGAGGTGGAGGATGGGCGGGGTCAAGAGTGCGGCTTGATGCAATGAGCTGTGTACCAGGCAGATGAAATAGCCAAGCCAACACTGGGGCGGAATAAACGGAGAACGAACGGGTGCCGCGGTGGAGGGCAGTATGGAATTGGCGAGAGCGCAGGAGGAATGACTGGAACATGAGAGTGCCGTATGGAAATGGGCGGCCATGTAAAAAACAGAAGAGGGGGTCAGCTATATGAATATCGTGCAACGGAAGGTCTGAGGAGGGACTACGAAATAAGAAGAAGAAAATGAACGAATGAAGGACAGCGAGCTGGTAGTGGGTGGGCATGGCATCAACGCCATATAATGAAATGCAGAAAGTGATGGTCTCTTCCCGAGATAACCCCGAGTAAATGGACTGCGGAGCATGAAACGAATGTATGCTAGAACCTATGCCGGCAGCTATGACCGCAGGGGTCAGCGAACCGGATGGAAAATGAGGGAAGTCAAGCAAGGCTGTGCGAATATCGGACCCTTCTGCCTCGGATAAGAGGAGGGAGGCCAGTCGCCAAAGACCGGCCTGACGCAGGCAACCCTCGGGAAGGAGGTCGATGAGCGGGATGGGAGGCAAGGCTAAATGCAGGCGGATGGATAGGGTCGAAGATGGGTCGCGATAGTCAACGATGGATGACGAGGGTGGACGGGGAACAGGAGAGGTGTAATGACTACCGGAACTACGTGCGGGTCAGCCACTAGAACTATCAGAGAGCGTCGGCACGGATGTGGGAGGCGGCGCTGCAACGGGAAGGTGGGAACCTGGGGGAAGAGGTCTGGGGCTATGTAACGAGGAACCAGAGAGGGAGAGGCATGGAAGGGAAACCGCGAAAGGCTGACTACCCTGTAGATGGGTAGGGGTGGAAGGGGTAATAGGGCGTGGTGCACGAGGGATGGGGTGGACTATGGAGGGAAGGGTGGTCCGAGGGGCGGGGTGTAGGGTGGCGACAGGTACGGTCGAGATGGAGGCCAGAGTGGCGGACTGGGAGGGGGCCATAGGCAATAGGGGGCCTACCTCGGGAGGGAAAGGACCGAAAGCCAAGGCCGAAGGAGCAAGCTCCGAGTACGCCTCGGTAGCCATGGAGGAATCCTGCTGGGGAACGGAAGACGCCATAGTTGCAGAGCAAAACGCTGTCACAAGGTGCTGCAACCACAGATAGCAATGGCTTAAGAAGAGAACTCTATATTGAACGGGGAAAAACCTAGGAAAACACCTAAACTGGGAACGGAGAACCCAAAAAATGGATCCGGCATGAGCAAATACCCTAAAAACGACTGTAAAAACTTGAAAAACAGAGGGGTACACGATTAAATACAAAGGAAACAACCAATAGAGAGTGAAACTATATACAAAAAATAAAAAAAAGAAGTGAAATATGAACAAAAGAAAATAATAATAAAATAAAAAAAAGAAAAGGAAAAAAATTAAAAAAATAAAATAAAAGAAATTTGAAAAATAAAAATAAAAAATAAACTAAACTAAAATAAAAGAGAATAAAAGAAGAAAATAAAAAGAGATACCTGGATGGGGGCCGCCGTGAGTTGCCGACTGAGTTGAAGGCGTGAGGATTAAATAGGGGAGGGGGGGGGGGGGGGGGGGGTTTGGTCGGTGGTGGTTGGTGTGGGGGGGGCGGGGGGTTTTGGTCGGTGGTGGTCGGTGTAGGGGGGGGGGGGGGCGGGGGGGGGGGGGGGGTTTTGGTCGGTGAGGGCTTGGTTGGTGGGTTTTTTTTTTTTTTTTTTTTTGCAGAGAAAGAAAACGCCCCTATGGGGCCTTTTTTGGTTTGTTTTTTTTTATATAATTTTTTTTTAATAAATTGTCCCAAAAATCAAAGAAAATACATAAAAAATCCAGAAAAATTGCAAAAAAAATCCAAAAAATTTTTCAAAAAATTCTCAAAAAATTTGCTACAGGCCTAAGCTAGAATTTTGCGATCAAACCTACAGAGAGCTTCCTTTATTCCTCAATTTTGGAAAGAAAATGACATCGGAAGGGGATTAAAAATGCTAGAAAAATGCTAAAAATGCTAGAAAAATTTCCAAAAATACCCAAAGTTTTACTTTTGCAGAGGTTATGAAATGCCTTCTAGGTTTTCTAAAAACACCTGTAACAAGGATGAAATTGAGAAAGAAAACTACTAAAACTGAGCAAAATGTGATGAGAAAGATATGTACAACCTGGACAGATTTTGCAGTTCCAGGTGATCCATACTTCTTCAAGTGTGTTGATGATAGGCCTTGAGCCTTGATATGTTGACCAGTGGCAAGGCCTCTCCTTTCAGCGTCTCTAACTCCACAGCACCCCAATTTAGCATTGTTTTGACTCTGTAAGGTCCTTCCCAATGTGGAAGCCATTTTCCTCTCAGTTGTGTAAGAAGATGAGGTCTATGGAGAAGAACTAACATGCCTACTTCAATGTTGTTGCTCCACAGATGTCGATCATGTGTCTCCTTCCTCTTCATCTGAGTTTCTATCAATTGTTTTGTTGCCAGTAGACGAATCTCCTCTACTTTATGTAGTGCTCCGAGCCTCTGAGAGACATCACAATCCTTCTTGCTCTGCATGAATGCTATCTTAGGTGAACCATGTAAAAATTCAAAGGGCTCAATGGGCAATATGCCATAAACTAGCTGGAATGGAGAATATCCTGTGGCCTCTTTGTAGGCTAACCTGTATGCCCATAGGGTACCTTGATAAGCAATGCCCCAGGAAGTGGGCTGTAACATACACTCCTTTCTTAACATTGAGATTAAAACCTTATTTGTCGACTCAGCCTGTCCATTGGCTCTTGGATAGTAAGCACAAGAGGTCCTATGTAGAATTCTATACCTGTTGAAAATTTCCTGCAGGACCTTATGTACAAAATGTGTACCTTGATCTGTACAAATTTCAAGTGGGCATCCAAACCTGCAAATGATGCTACTATAAATGAAATCAGCAACAGTTTGGGCAGTGCAATCGGGGGAGGCAATAGCTTCAGCCCACTTTGTCGCATAATCTGTAGCTATCAAGAGATATTTTTCTCTTTTTGGAATTGCGGGAGGGTAGATGGGCCCTACAAAATCTAGCCCCCACTTCTCAAATGGTTGCCAGGAAGTGGAAACAACCAAGGGGTTATGCCTCTGCTTTGTTGGCTTAGGTCCACACCTCTGGCAAATGTCACATGCCTTTCCCCATTCATCTGCATCCCTAAATAGTGTAGGCCACCATAGACCAGCATCCAGTATCCTCTGACTCATAATATGCCCTGGAAGGTGCCCACCACCTGTTCCTTCATGTGCAGAGTGAAGGACTTCCCTCACTTCTTCTTCTTCCAAACACTTCCTGAACCTGTCATCCTTGCCATGTCTATACAATTTATCTTCAATGAAGGTATATGGCCTACTCTTGATTAGCAGTCTCTTCTTTTGCACAACACTAGCCTTTTTTGGATACAACCCAGTTTTAATGAAATTTTTGATGTCATAATACCAACCTTGACCTTGTACAACAAACAGATGAGCATCTGGAAAGTCATCATTGATTCCACTAGTTTGATTCATCATATTGATTCTGGATAGGTGATCCGCCATAACATTTTCTTTACCTGGTTTATAGACTACAGAAAAATCAAACTCTTGGAACAACAATAACCACCTCCATATTCTACCAGTGGCTTGTGGTTTATTGAGTAGGTATTTTAGTGGTTGGTGATCTATTATAATAATAAATTTTACTCCCAGTAAGTAATGACGGAATTTTTGGACAGCAAAGACCATTGCTAGGGCTTCCCTTTCTGTAGTACTGTAATTCCTTTCAGCCTTGGTCAAGATTCTACTGGCATATTGAATTGGTTTGTCTACTTTAAATTCTTCACTGGGTTGGGTCAAAACTGCCCCCACTGCATAGGCACTGGCATGTACATGTATATGAAAGATTTTTGACCACTCAGGTGTGACCAGAATAGGAGCAGACACTAACCTTGACCGTAATGTTTGATATGCTTTTTCCTCCTCTTCTTCCCATTTAAAAGGTACTTCCTTACCTGTAAGTCTAGCCAGAGGTCTCGCTATCTCTGCATACATTTTTATAAACCTTCTATGGTATCCAGTATGGCCCAAGAAACTCTGAATCTCTTTATGGGATTTAGGTTTAGGCAACTTTAATATAGAAATGATTTTGTCAGGATCTGGGGCCATACCTTTAGCCGACACCACATGTCCTAAGAGAGTTCCTTCTGTCACAAGGAAATGACATTTGTTTGGATTGAGCTTTAACTTAGTCTCCCTACATCTTTTGAAAACATTCTGCAACTGCCTCAAGTGGTGGTCCAAACAATCTAGAGGAGTTTCTTTGTGAGATCCTGAAAACAAAGAGAAGTCATCCATGAAGATTCTAAGTGATTCCAGCAATAGGGGGCCAAAAATGAGATTGACCGTTTTGTTAAAGGTGGCTGGAGCATTTCTGAGCCCAAATGGCATTTTTACATACACATATGTTCCCCAAGGTGTGATAAAAGCAGTCTTTTCACGATCCTCTGGATGTATTGATATTTGGTTATAGCCACTGAATCCATCCATAAAGCTATATAATGCATGCCAAGCCACTTCCTCAATGACCTGTTCTGCAAAAGGCATTGGGAAACCATCTGGAATGGTCACCTTGTTGAGTGCTCTAAAGTCAACACAAATTTTGATTTTATTAGTATTCTTCTTTGGTACTATAACCATAGGTGAGAGCCTTTCTGAGTGTTCTACAGGAATGATGATTCCTGCATCCTCCATCTTCTGGATTTCCACATAGACAGCTTCAGCATATTTTGGGTTAAGTCTATAACTCTTTCCTCTTATGGGTTTGGCTTCATCAACCAGAGGGATTCTATGCTCTCCATAAGTTGGAGGCACTCCTTCTAAGTCTTTATAATGCCAGGCAAAAACATCTACATACTGGGTCAAGAATGATTTTACCTTTTCAAGGAGCCCTGGGTGGCTCCTCAACCAAGTGGCCACCAAAACTGGCCGATTATTGTCTTGAGTGCCTAATTGTATTTCTTGGACAGGATTTCTCTCTATCATATTATCTTCGTGTGCATCTGCTTCCTTTTCTTCTTCTACTAGCTTTTCGTGCATTGCTTCATAAGCAGGTGTATATTGGACTTCAATGTGTTCCTCCTTGTCTTGCATCCATCCTGCAGGGATTTCTTGAATTGGGAAAGACCATTATTCACTAGAATTTTTTACTTTGCCTTTAGCTTTAGAAACTTCTTTATCTGTGGTTGTCATATCCTCCTCCAAGTTGTATTTGAGGGGTGTCTTCCTGCCCCTTCTGTGGTCCGTGATGGGCTCTCCCAATCCATCAACCTGGACTTTTCCCTTATCTTCATCATAGCCCTCAGTCGTGCAAGAATTATTAAGAAAAATTCCAAAACAAGAGGAAGAGTTGCTTGCTTGGAGCCAATTAAGAATATCCTCTTCTTCCACAAAATCTATTTGGGGTTGATCCTCCGATTCTGTTTCCATGCAAATGTCAACTGCTTGCATCATACTAGTGTTTCCTTGATTATCTGGGCCCTCTTCTAAATGAATCTGTGTCAGCTCTTGCCCTTTCTTTTGTACCCACATAGTGTCCTTGCCCTAATCATGAATGACACTTGCATGCCTCAGCCATGGTCGTCCAATTAACAGAGGAAATCCTCCTTCAACCTAAGGCAATCTTAAAACCACAAAATCCAGAATGAAGATTACCTTGTACTTCAATTCGAACTTTTGGGATCACTCCCAAGGGCCTTACTTTGCTCTGATCTGCCAAAGTAACAGTGAAATTTGCAGGCCTTGAAGGATGGAGTCCATTCTTTTCCATTGTGTGTTCAGGCATCAAGTTAATGCCAGAACCACCATCCACAATAACTCCTTGAAATTCATGACCCTTGATTGATACTGTAAGCCGAGGACTTTTATAATCTGTAAGGGGTGCTTCCCCTACAATTTTTCCTTTATGTGAAATAGCCGTCTTTGCCACGAAACTTGTAGTGGAAGCTTCATCAATTATCTGCAATAACTCTGACCTGAATTTCCCATCCATCTTTATTAAATCAAAAATACTAACCTCCTTTTTCATGGACTTGAGTAGTTTTGAAGCCTCTGATTCCTTGAGATCATGGGCTCGCACAGTCAAAGATTCTATTTCTTCTAATTGCACCACCCTGGTAGATGGTGATGGCTCATTGATCAGATCACGCACTTCTTCTTTGTGCACCGAAATCATTTGAATATGAGGCCCGAATGAAGAGGCTTGATTCTTAGGACAACAAATTGTATAATGGTCTCTTGCATCAGGGCAGTTTCTGCAAGGAGGGGCATTTTCTGGTAGGGTGCACCTACTTTGATAGTGCCCACATTCTCCACATCTGAAACAGATGATTGGCCTCCTAGGGCCATTTCCAAAGTTATTCCTCTGTCTAGGATTATAGTTGTTACCTTGATTTGG
This sequence comes from Ceratopteris richardii, assembly GCA_020310875.1. Classification (NCBI taxonomy): domain Eukaryota; kingdom Viridiplantae; phylum Streptophyta; class Polypodiopsida; order Polypodiales; family Pteridaceae; genus Ceratopteris; species Ceratopteris richardii. The sequence continues at coordinate 54,278,693 of CM035440.1, forward strand.
TGCAGCAGCCATCACATTTGCTGGTGTTGGGGGTCCTCCTTGTGTCCAGTATGTCGTTGCAGGCATTCCTCTTGATTGGCATTCATGGGCCTCATGGCCAACCTTCCTGCATAATTGACAAGTCACACTTAACAGAGGACATTCACTTACTATGTGACCTTGCTTGCTGCACATGGAACACCAAAGTCCACTCTTGATGCCACCTCCTTTGAGCTCCTGCAACTCCTGTCGCAGCTGAGCCAATTCCTCTGCCTGGGCCTCCTCCTCCTTTTGGAGCTTTAGTGCTTCAATCTCCCTTCTCAACTGAGCAACAACATTCTCTTCCTCTTTGTAGGGCTTATTTCTTTTTAAGCCCTCCAGCTCTTTCCTTAGCTGTATCACTGGATCCTCCATTTCTGTACCATATGTTGGTTGGGAAGAGGTTGCTCCATACTGGTACCTTATCTGCTCCAAGCGTGTGGCTGTGCTGATGAACTCCTCTATGGAGGCTGTAGGTAGCACTAATTCCTTTATTTTGCATTGGGTGGCCACTGGTAGGGGCTTAGCCAACCATTTCTTGACAAAAAAGTCGTGTGGTGGATCTGGCAATTTAGCCATTAGTGCCTTGGTCCGAGTCACAAACTCTGGGAACTTTTCTCGTGGACCTAATCTTAAATTTTCTAGCTCTTCTATGGTAATCTCCGCAGTGTTGCCATGCTGGAACTGATTTTTAAAAGCATCTTTCATCACATCCCAAGTGGTAAAATGGTTTTCAGCAAACTGGTTGAACCACTTATCAGCTAGTCCCTCTAATGTGGCAGGGAAGAGAATTAAAAAAGCATCCTCCCTACCCATTAGGCCTTTAGTCTTACATAGTGCCAAAAACCTTCTAATGTGTTCATCTGGATCCTCCTGAGCTAGGCCTTTGAAAGAAGGAAACTTTATATTTAATCTAGAGAGTAAAGTTTCCAAGTCTACCTGACCCGCCATGCTCTTGACTGATGATGTTGAAGATAGTGGGCTGGAGGACCTTCTAGCAACCTTCCTTCTTGTCTGCTTGCAGGTGACCCTCAATACTTGGGACCGGGTTGCGGTCATGAGCAGCTCATAGCCCACTGAATATGAGACACTTGATAAGAATATTTTACCTTTTGTTTGATGAAGTAGCACTGTGGTTTTGTCGACACTTGATCTCTTCTATGCTTTGCACTTGGATTCTCCTAAGCTCAAATCTCCTTGGAGGTCCCACCGGGCGTGCCAAATTTTGTTGGTGGATTCTTAGATAAGAAGGAGTTTGAGGGTTTGTAGGAGAAAAGGGAAGAAACAAGAAGAGATAATACACTTGGAAGCTTCTGCCGATTGATTACAGTAAGAAAATTACAATCTTTGAAGTACAAGACAAGCCAATACCTCTTTGTGCACAATTCCACAGAGTGCCCAATTACAAAATACCCAATATCCCAAAGTCTTCTTGCCGCCGGCCTCCTCTGCACCAGACCTCCACCTGCTTCAAGCTTATCCTTGTGCACACGTTGCACCAAGCTTCCACAAAGGGGGAGGAGTGAATACCTTCTGTCGGCACGCGCCCACTGCAATAGGACCTTGAGATACTTGGGGGGACTAGCTTAGCACTCTCTGCACAATCCCTTAGGCACTCCCTATGCACTCCTTCACTTCCACTTCTCTGCGTCGCACACTGGTGACTCTTGCACTTCTCTCCCTTACTTCCTTAGACTATGCTCTCTTGCTTACTCTAAGATTGGTCCAAGAATGGCCCTTGCCTTGATTTGAGTGTGTCGATCACGTACGCTCCTAACTGCCATGGCCTCTTGGTGCTCACTTTGATGTCCCAAGATTGTCCTCCCAAGTGGCAGCCAACGACTCACTGTTTTGTCCTGTAGTGACTTTAGTCTAAAACCAAAAATTTTAATGGGGGGCCATACTTTCACCTGTGCGTACACTTTGCCGCTTCACATACCTTCATGTTTCCTTTTAAGTCTTCACTTTTGCACATAAGAGGGGGTTCACCTGAACCCTCCAAAACACTTTAAAAGACCCTTTGAACCTTAGGGAAATTAGAGAAAATACCTCTGCAACTTGCAACCCATTTTCTCCAATTTACCCTTTGTGGACAATTCATTGTGCACTACCTGTGCACTTTGACACCTGCACTTACACACTTTGATTTTACACCTGTTGACTTTGACCTTGACCTTGTTGACTTTGACCAGTTGACTTTGACCAGCTGACTTTGACCAACATGACTTTTATGGGCTCAACAGTCTATCTTTAAGAGAAATAAGCGGGATTCTAAAAAAGATTCAAAGAAATAAAAAACATCATCCAACCATAAGATACTAGTGTGGTAACCAACATCAGTGTGTTGATCCACTGAGGTTCTGTTGATGAGTTTTGTATTCAAATAATGCTTCACTTGAGGCCAAGTTCAGGTCATATTCAGTCTTTCTGACTCCTTACTGGAATGCAATTCTTGTGCATTTCTTTGAGTCAAAAGAGTGAATTTACCAAGCTACACTAGGAACTTGGCGCTTGACTTAGTCAATCAAACCCTTGGTTTGAAAGGATCAAATCAAAATCAAAGTCCAAATTTTTTAGAAATTTATGAAATATTTCTGAATTAACAACACTTTTATCTTGAAGTGTTTCAAGAAGATCTTGGAAGTTACTTATTCCTATCTTTTGTTTCCTTGATCTTGAAGTATATTTAAATCATGCTTTTATCCTCCTTGAATTTAAACTTCTTCTTTGAAGTTTGCATTTTCTTGAGGATTAGGTCTAACTTCAAGACTTATTTCAAGACTAAAGATAATCATCATCTCACGGTCCGATGTCTCGTACCATCTTTCCTACATGAATCCGAGTATAAAATCTGGTGTCCCATACCACCCTATTTTATACTCACATTGACATTTGAGTGAATTTTATCCTAAAGTCTAAACATCTCTTGATAGAGAACCTTCTTGCTTCAATTCTTGACAAGAATTTTGAAGTTCAGGCATTATCTCTAACTTGATATTCAAGGTTTTGGAATTCCTTCACATGATTATCATATAATCATGTGCTTTACCTTGGAAACTTGAAAACCTCTTAATAAAATATCTATTCCTCTTTGCTAGAGTTTTCAAATGAAAACCATTCAGAATTCCAAGTACTTGAATTTTCATAGATTCAAGTTCAATTGGTTTATTCTTGACCAATTTGTAGTGACAAGAGCTTTTGACTTCTTGTCTTTATATTCCTTTCTTTCTGATGATTTAGGTACCTATCCTGGCCAGGACTTTACAGGAATCTCTCTACTGCATAAGTCTAAGGATTTGCTTATGCTTTCTGGATTGGTACCAAAATACCTTTAAGGATAGGTAAACATTATGTTTTGCCTTCCATAGACTTAAGTACAGTCTTCACGGTTGCAGACTACATTCTTGGAATTTCTTCATTCTGTTCAAACTTGGAAAAACTTACTCTTTTCACAATTTTCCATTGGATCAATGGAACTTGAGTGAATAATTTCCAAAAGAAATTTTATTGCCAATACTTGGGCAATCTTTAGAGTAGTTCCAATCACACGTTCTTGGACAATCATGGCCAAGCTTGATCAATTCTGGTTGACCTTGCAACTAGAATAAAGACTTCATCTTTAACTTTAAGATCTCCTAAACTATCAAAAGCTTCTTTGCTTACCCACGGGATTTTAGAGATCTTTCTCTCAACTTAAGTCCAAGCATACTCTGATGCCTCTCAGATCCAAAGGTAAGAATCTTTGATACACCTTTAGGTTATATCGAAATTTGGACTTAAGTACCAATACTGGTGGTTTAGGAACTGCTGGGAACTACTTGCTATAAAACTTACTTGAAAGATTCCAGTCTCACATCTAGGGAGATCTTTCTTTCAAGAACTTTAGATTCCTATCAAGGAATCAAGTAATACTAATCCAATGATTCATCTTGGAATCTTTTGCTTTCCAATCCAATGATTCATCTTGGAATCTTTTTCTTTACTGGAATGATCTTCAAAAGAAATTTTTGACTTTTGGATAGACTTAAAGCTTTATTGGATTATCCGAAAGATATTTCTTTTTAACCTATGAAATAGTTAACCAGACTATTTCATTGTATGTCTTATCTTTAGGAAGTAGCTTGATTTCCAAAGATTACTTTGACTTGGGTTTCTTCTTTAAGCTCTAATTAGCTTAAACGAAACCAAGCATACGTTTCTCATCCTCAGAAAAGTGCTTAATAAAGTTTCCATGCTTTTTGAAAACTTTGCATCTTGACTAGAGATGCACTCATGAAACCTAGCATCCAATTTTTGAACATTAAATTTCAATTGATGCTAAACTTTATTCATCTCTTTGAAGTTCATCACTCGTCAAGATGAAAAGAAAAAACTTTAATGGTTCCATGATTTTTTAAATCCAAGCTAACGATTATATCTAGGCTTGTCGTTAGGATTCTCTAAGTTTTCCTAAACTTGTCATGAAAAACTTTCAAGTAGCTCTATGTTCTTGTCACTCCAATGAGCAAGAAAATTAAACACGACTTTTGAAAGGCCTACTTTTCCTAATCGAGAGTCCTAATTTGTGATACCTAAGTATCATGTTTGAGAAAAATAAACTAGCTACTTGAGTTGCATGGCAATCAAGAGCCTTGCAACTACCTAGTTTACCATTTCTCTAGCTATCTAAGTCAAGTTAGAAAAAACAGGTAACGAAAGTATAAGTATTCAACTACTTAACAAGCAATCATGCATATATGAATGCCTCTTCTTGCATGCAAATGCATGTGAGTACATGCATGTGTTACCATTCTCCTTTCATGCACCAAACTTAAATCAAGCAATTCTTGAGCTTGAAAATGCATGTTCCCAATCATCCATGCACAAACATTCTACTTGCTAGCATTTTAAAAAGATATAACCATTCATGTGCATAAACTTGAGCATTAACTATCTTTTTAAATAAGAAGAAAATGTGTTTTGTGCATGAAAACATTCTTTGAAAAGGAGAAATGCACTAAGATTCTTTTGTAAATGCATGCCTATGCTTGATAAGTATTTAAATATGTTTATGCTCTTTCATTTATCTTTCATTCATTTGATCAATATTAAAAAAATGAAGTTCGCTACCATACTTCAAGGATTAATAAAGTGCATCCTACATGAAAGCATAGAGCAAAACAAATATTGAAATGAAAACATAACTTGAAAAATACTTATCTTCCAATTAAGCTATATCCTTCCATTGATCCTCAGGAAGATCCATTATCTAAAGACTTTGACTCGAATTCAAAGTTGGCTTGACTTTGATCACCAAAGGACTTCAAAGTATACACTCGATCTAGTTGGAAATTGCAGAAAATGCAATGGTAAAAACTTTTGTGCCAGAATGAGCATGTTCAAAGTTCGATGCCTTTGGGAGAGAACTTTCCCTCCTTGTCTTTTCGCTACAGATTCTAGAAGGTCACCCAAGGCCAATTCTCATGCTCTCCATGAGAATAGGATTGTTATTGTGATGGTTGGCATGTTCCATAAACTCTTGAAGATCCATGCTCAAATCCCACTTGCACATCTAATCAGGGATTATATCCTTCTCTTTTTTCACTTTATCTATGATCCTCAAAGTTCTACAGTGTGACAGAAGCAGATATGATTCTATTAGACATAGATTGCATGCATGCTATCGCTCTGCTGTTGTGGATAGAATAAGAGCTGCATCACCAATGTTGTGAGTTCGAACCCATGAACCCATTGATGGTAAGTGATTTATCGTTTTACTTCTGCTGTAAGCTATAAAAGCAATCATATAGTAATGAGCCAGTGCAAAATGCATGCAATCCGGGCTGGCTTGGATGTGAGTGATCGGAAGATGCATAGTTAGAATCTCGAACACGCAAGAACTACACAGGACTTAATGAAGAAAACATTATCAACAAATTATTGATCTGTAGATAAATTTTGCCACAACAATTTTTGTTGTTGCGCAGATTAGCTAGCACATCAGATTGACTAATGACTGGTCCATGGTTCGAATCCTGATCAGTATCGTCGGAAGCAGAAACTTTTTGAGGTGGTAACAAGAGCTCTTTAAAATTTCTCGCAGACGAACTATAGTATGATTTATTTACCAAACGTTAGCAAGAAACACGCTGAAGAGAAAACCCCGATCAGTTATAACAGGCACTCCATCTCTTTACATTGGGAGTTCGAAGCCCATTGCTGCCATCCGAGAATCATTTTGCTCCTGGTCTATAGATTTCTGAGGCAATAGATATATTTGATGCTGAAATCAGTACCTTACATCGGTAGCGTTTGTGGATAGCAGAGTTTACTATGGATGTTAATGATGTGGGTACGACCTTTGAATCCTCATGGCCTGCAGAGTTCTCCTCATTTTGCTTGTACAGCGTGCGAGATAAAACATTTATCTTTGCAGGACACTATTCATATATGAATGTGCCTAATTGCAGTGGATGAAACGTTAGTCTCTGGATCATGCGGTCATAGGTTCAACCCCTGTGCATCCGTCCGTAGGTAGCATCATACTTTTGCAGGCTCCATCTTCAGATTTGTCGTCAAGAGGAGATTCTACCTGCTTCAAATTTCTCATCGATAGGAGATTCGGGCTGAATCCCTGCATAGCGACGACCAAAAATGCGACGCATCTCATAATCCTAAAGAGTAAGATGAAAATTCAAGTTTTCCATAAAAATTCTAGCTTGGGAAGAGGATGATAATTGTTATGGAGCATCATAATGGAGAGGTGAGAACCTCCTCTTATGATGGATAAGTAAGATAATTACATGATTGCCAAGTGGCATTCATATGTGTAATGTGAAGCTTGCCCTTTATGGGTAGAGAGAGAGGGAGAATTAATATAGAGCTATCACGCGGCTAGACAGAATATTGATAGAAGAGATCTCCGTGTATCTTTGTCTACACATCATTGTATCGGAATGCATGCAAAATGAGGGGGTTCATGGGAGAGACGATAGGCCAACATTGGTATCGGTGCCAGGCTAATCATCAAGCCAAGTGACACGGGTGGAAGAAGACAACCGCCCAGTGGCGCTCACGCAAAGAAGCCAACTGGCCAACAGCGCTCATGCGCCTAGAGAGAAAGGGAGTTCCTCTTCTTCTTATCCTCATCCCCTCCCCTTGGATGCTACAAAGAGGTATGACAGCCCATATGTGGGATAAAGGAGCTCGCCATCAACACCTTCTCAGCTTTGTGCGAATCGGCAACAATACCAAGTTTGTGGGGAGAGAAAATTCGAGTTTTTTTTACTATTTGGGGGAATAAAATCCATGAATTGGATATAGATGTTTGAAGAATAATGGTGCACCTATGTATAATGGGCTGTGGAAAAGGGCTATGGGTCATGGGTTTTTCTTGAAAAGCTTCAGTTCCTCAGTTTTGAGCTTCTCAAAGTCACTACTCCAAGAAGATTAGTATTTTCACTTCCTACTCTTGACCTACCCGCCTTCTCTGCATCATAGCTTGCTCATACGATATCAAATTTCAAAAATTTTGGTGACGTTATGAAGCCACACTCCTAAGCTTTGCTCAGAGAGCATTGACATTGGATTTGAACGAGATTTGCCCCACCAAAATCTCTCTGTTGCACTTCAGCAAGAACTAGGCGGCCATTCCCGTGCCTAGTTTTTCGCCATCCGGTGTCCGAATTCACTTTTTTCACTTGGGATAGTCTCAAATTTTTGAAGTACAGGTGCTGGCCTATATTTCTTCGACTGGTGAGGATTGTTAAATCTCATGTTCAGTTTTACTCAGTTTGCCCGGTTGGGGCTATTCCCACATGGTTTTGGCATTGTTTTGGATGGTTTTTGGTGTTTAGAACCTCCCCAGACCAACTGGCATTTCCAATTTTTGTTTGGGCCTAGCAAGGATTCAAAATCAGCAACCTAAAGCTTCAAGGACCACTCAGATTTCACTTCTACAACTTCATTTTGTAACAGGGAAGTGCTCTTGTGATATATTTCTCTTCTTCTTGCATATTTAAGCTTTACTTCCATTCATTTTTTATATTGTCTAGTTAGCAAACGGGGGAAGGTTAGGAAAACATGGAATCTAAAGGCAAACAAGTAGTTGAACATACTTCTCCATCTAAAGAGCTACTAGAGGATCCTAATTTTAGAATGGAAGAAGTAGAATTAAGGCAAGAAGTAGAAGAAAACTTAGAAGAGAAAAAGCCCCAACAGGAAGAGTATACATATGAGGAACTTTTAGATGAATTTGTCATCACTTGTGACCAATTCATAGACTTGAAAGAGCAAACCCTTAAATTAGAGAGAGATCTTGGTAGCATTACATCTCTTATACAGAAGCTTAAGTCTCAAATGATCTCAGTTGAGACTAGTGTCACCTCTTTCCTAGCCAGGAAGCAAAGAGAGACTCCTATTCCTTTGGAGCTCACTAGGAAAGATACTTCTCTTCCTAGTAAGCATAAAGGAGAGAGCTCTAGGGAAGCTCCCCTCCTGAAAGACTTGAAGCCACCTACTTTTACGAGGGATGACCGAGATAGGAATAAGGATGCAATCTACACTTTTTTACAAAAGTGGCATGATTTGCATCAATTGAAGGGCACCCCACCAGAGTATCGTGTACTAGAGGCGAGTCTCTCCCTCGGCCCGCGTGCTTATAAGTGGTGGATGAGTCTTAAGGAGGCAAACTCTATCCCTACAGACTGGACTTAGTTTTAGACTCTTTTTCTAAAAGAGTTTCTTCCTGAGAACGAGGAGGAGAGGAATTGGGATGAGTGGGATATGATTACACAGAGAGGTAGGCCTCTTTCGGTCTACCTATCCCACTATAGAGAGATCATTTTGAAACTTAAGGGCTTAGATGATTTCCAAAAGACCAGAGGGTTTGTGAGAGGCTTAGATAAAGCCATAAAGAGGGAAGTCAGAAGGAATGCACCTAAGACGTTTGAGGAGGCGATCAAGTATGCACAGATATATGAGGACCATAATCATCCTCAATATACTCATATGGAGACGGATCAACCCCTCAAGCCTCTTAGTACGACTAAATTAAAAAAGAAGTTGCCTTTTGGGAAAAACAAAGTTTTTATTAAAAAACAAAGATCACAAGGGCCTACGTTATCCACAGATCAGTTTGAGAGGGCCAAAAGAGAGAACCTGTTTTTAGGTGCCTTTCTCCTAGCCATTCTCAGTGGAACTGTCCACTCAAGAAGAGGGAAGAAAAGAAGAAGGGACCAGAGTCTAGTACGGCCCCCGAAAAGGGCAAAAAGGCGGTCCACCTAGTGCAGACCCTTCCTATTCATGGTAGCTCTAGCTGCAAGGGAGTGGAGGTGATGCACGAGGATATAGAGCACACCTGTTGTTTGACTCAATCATTGTGGTCACAGTAGTTTTGACCACATGACCCAGTCAAATTGCATGGTAGTGTGTACGGGACCAGGGTGCGCGTCATGTAGATGACTCTGCCACTCATAATTTTATAAACTATGCTTTGGTCAAGAAAATTAAAGATTCCCCAGCAGCCTAGTGCACATAAATACATTGTATCTATGATGCAAGGGCAAGATAAAAGGATATGGGATACTATGGTATCCAATTTGGAAGTCAAGATGTAGGATTATACAGATTATATGGACTTCCAAATTATGAATATGGAGAGGACAGATCTAGTTTTAGGAAGAGAGTGGTTATGGGGGTTGGGAGACACACTTAAATGCAGCTATCAAAACAACACACTCGAATTTGAAAAGAATGGAAGTAAATTTTGTATTCACGGAGAGAGAGATGTACCTAGTGCACCTCTCATTTCATCACTAGAGTTGTATAGCCTTTGTTATTCTCAGCATGTACAGGACATGTTTTTATTGTATAGTCATGATATGGAGCATTGTACATACAACTCATCTGATGTATATTTTCATACTAGGAATGTAAATATGGACAAGACTTTCTACTATTCTTTTTTGCAAGAGTGTGTGGTTAAAAGTTTTAACGATCTTATGTTTGAGTATAGAGATGTTTTTCCCACTGACTTACCTAGAGGGCTACCACCTGAGAGAGGGGACATTGACCATGCCATTGAGGTTGTTACTAACACTAACCCTATTTGTAGGCCACCTTATAGGCTTAGTGTTTCTCAACATGAGGAGGTTGAGAGGCAATTGCATGATTATTTAGATAAGGGCTTCATTAAACCTAGTAACTCACCTTGGCCATCGCCAATGCTCCTAGTTAAAAAGAAAGATGGCTCTATGAGATTATGTATAAACTATAGAGCACTTAATAAGGTAACTATCAAAAATAGGTTTCCAATGCCTAGATTGGAAGACCTATTTGATCAGTTACATCAAGCTAGGTATTTTACCAAGATTGACCTTAGATCAGGATATCATCAGATCAGGATTAGGGCAGAGGATGTCCCTAAGACTGCATTTAGGACTAGATATGGGCACTATGAGTTTTTGGTGATGCCTTTTGGTCTCACCAATGCTCCTGCCAGTTTCATGAAACTCATGAATAGTGTTTTACGACCTTATCTAGGACACTGTGTGGTAGAGTTTTGGAGGATATTCTGATCTATAACACATTAGAAGAGGAGCACTTGGAACACTTGAGAAAGGTATTTCAAGTGCTAAGTGAAAATTCATTCTTTGCTAAGGAATCAAAGTGTGAATTTTTCAAGACAGAGGTTAGATACCTTGGGCATATAGTCTCCCAGGATGGAATCCAGATGGATCCTGAAAAAGTAAAGGCTATTATGGAATGACCACATCCAAGGAACCTAGAAGAGCTCCAGATCTTCCTAGGTTTATCAGGTTTCTATCGAAGATTCATTAAGAATTATGCCAAGATTGCTGTCTCGCTGATAGAACAACTTAAAGGGAAAGGGAAAACCTTTCATTGGGGAGACGAACAAAAGCAAAGTATGGAAAAGTTGAAAGTAGCAATTGCTACAGATCCACTTTTACATATAGCAGATCCCAACAAACCATTTGTGGTTGAGACTGACGTGAGTGACTTTTCCATAGGAGCGGTTTTAGTATAGGATGGTCGACCAGTAGCTTTTGAGAGTAAGAAACTAGAACCGGCTCAGAAGAATTACTCCGTCTATGAGAAGGAGTTGTATGCAATTGTCCATGCTTTGAAGAAGTGGAGTCATTATTTATATGGTGCCAAAGTCACGATAGCGTTTGATCAAGAGAGCATTAAGTGGCTCTCTAATCAACCATACCTTAAAGGTCGTAAGGCCCGATGGGCAGAGACCCTTCAGGAGTTTGATTATGAGCTTAGGTATAGGAAGGGAAATGTTAATGTAGTGGCTGATTCACTTAGCTGCATGCCTATGCTCAATGGACTGAGTTTTACTCAGATCACTAGTGAGCTACTTGAGTCCCTTAGAGGGAAATGTAGGCTTGATCCTGCATATTCCAAGATTTGGGAAGCCATAGAGAATGGGGATCGTGATATACGAGTTTCCAGTGAGGATAGAGTATCGACCGGTACTCAAGAAGGATTCAAGTGGAAGAATTAGAGTGTCCATGATGAATATCTGTTATATAAAGGCAAGTTGTGTGTCCCTAGAGATATTGAGATGAGACGGCATATTTTGTATGAGTGTCATGACACACCTAGTGCGGGACACCTAGGAGTTAACAAGACTTATGATCTTGTTAAGAGGCAGTTTTATTGGCCTGGACTTCATAAGGACGTCCTAGAGTATGTGCTTAAGTGTACTAAATGCTAGGTCAACAAAGCTGAGAGGTTGAGGATTGGAGGACTACTCCACCCATTGGATATTCCTAACGGGAAGTGGGAGAGTATCTTCATGGACTTTATAGTCGGATTACCTAAGACACAGAGAGGGCACGACTCGATCTGGGTAATTGTGGATAGTTTAACCAAAATGGCTAGGTTTATTCCGACACGTACTACAGTGAAGACACCAGAGTTGGCTAGACTATTTGTAGAGAACCTATACCGGTTATATGGTCTTCCTTTAGACAGTTTCCGATCGGGATAGGAAGTTTACTAGCTGCTTTTGGAGAGCAGTCTTCAAAAGGTTGGATACGAGACTTAACATGAGTACGGCTGAGCATCCACAGTGGGATGGGCAAACAGAACGGGTTAACCAAATCCTAGAGGATATGCTTTGAGCATATGTAAATGAAAGGCAAACTAATTGGGAAGAGTACTTACCTATAGTAGAGTTTGCATATAATAGTGCCAAGCACTCTTCCACTGGGCATAGTCCATTTATGCTTATGTATGGGTTTCAACCAAGAGCTCCTTATGCAGTAGGCTTGCATAATGAAAAATTTCAAGCTGCAAAGGACTTCTTAGAAGAGATGAATGATATGCTTAGGCTTGCTAAGGACATCATTAGGAGAGCTCAGGATAGAGCTAGAGCCTATGCTGACCCTCAAAGGAGAGATATCAACTTTGAGGTAGGAGAGCATGTCTATCTTAGAGTTCCATCTAGATCTGAAACCATGAAGACGGGACCTTGTCCAAAACTATCTCCTAGGTATTGTGGACCTTTCCAAATACTTAAGAGATTAGAAAGATGGCTTACCAGTTCCAACTTCCAGAGCATAGTCAAATCCATCCAGTTTTTCATGTTAGCCGGCTTAAGAAAAGGCCGGGTGATTCTGACAACCTCATTCCAGACAATGAGGTAGTAGAGCCTATTTCTGTTCAATCTATTCCACATGATCCTGAGAGCATACTATGCACTCAAGAGAAACGGACGAAAAGTCACTTATATAAAGAGTATCTAGTGAAGTGGAAAGATAGTTCAGAAGAAAGTGCCACATGGGAGCGGGTTAGCACCCTTCAGAGACGGTTTCCCAACTTTAGATTACCTTCCCAAGAGTCTTCTTAAGGGGAAGGAGATGGGGAAACAATACGGAGATATGATCATGTATTGCGATACATGGGGATATAGTGGGAGTGATAGTTCTAATATTTCTCTTTTTCAGCGACTAGACTTTGAGTCTAATTCTTTACATGAACTGTCGCATTTCATAGGCCCATGGGAGGCAAAGTCTACATGCATGATAGCACCCACGGTCATGAAGGAATGAAGAATTAGTCATACCTAGGAACATAGAGGTAGTAAAGGATACTAAAGTGCAGTGCAATATTACTTTAAAGGAGCTACTCAAGGTCAAGCCGATAAGATAGGAGACATGAGCGAAGGAGAAGAAGGAAACACCTTCCAATCACTCATCAAGGTTACACCACCAAGGCTATTTTGGACTCAAGTGTGGGAGTTGCAATTGCTACCACTTCCCTATGGAAGCGTTGGGGCAAACCAACATTCAGGCCAACTAGAATGAAATTACAGATGGTCGATGGCCACATAAAGAGACTCGATTTTCAAGACCCAGCCTATGCACCTAGCGTATTTCCAGATGAAGAATTTGAACCTCATGGTTGGGCTGAAATTCTCGCCACAATGGATGTAGCAATCAATGAAGAACAATGGACACCACACTATGACAAAGATGGCTATGGCATTTCACGTTTCACCAGAGAACCAATAATATGTGATTCGATTATAGAAGAATGTGAGCGGAGCACTGAGGTATTGAGGAAGCAAGTGACTCAGATCTAGAGTCGATTATTATGGACCCTTTCTATGCATCAAAAGCAGAATTCTTATATGAAGTGGAAGTTCACCCCCAAGAGCACGGAGAACTTATGAATGATGTGAGGTTAACTACACATGTGACCATCAAGAGTGAAGGCAAGAGGAAGAAGAGAGAAGACTCACCAGATGAGGAGGAATCTTTGTTTGAGGTCCCTTAAAATTTCAAGAAGTATGAGATAGAAGATAGGAGAGTCATGATAAGGATGCCTAAACGAGAAGCCCTAGCAGGAGATGCCTATGATAATAAAGAGACAACAAAGAAAGTTGTTGTAACCATAAAAGAAGGAGAAGAAAGATGCACATACATAGGACATGATCTGAATGAGGAAGAGGAACAAGAGTTGATTGCCTTGTTAAGAGAATATAGAGATGTTTTTGCATGGGGTTACAAAGACTTAAAAGGTGTAGACCCTGAGATATGCTCCCATATGATTCCCATGACCTCAGAAGCCAAGCCTTCCAAAGTGAAGCCCTACATGTATAATGACAATTATGCTGCCAAGATCAAGGAGGAGATAGATAGATTGATAGAATCTGGATTCATTTATGAAATAGAGCACATCGAGTGGGTATCCCCCATTGTAGTGGTGCCCAAAAAGAATGGCAAGTTACGAGTTTGCATTAACTTGAAGAAAGTTAATGCAGCCACAATTAGAGATAGTTATCCGCTTCCTATCACTGAACATCTATTAGAGAAGGTAGCAGGCAAGGAAGTTTACAGCTTCCTTGATGGATTTTCTGGCTATAATCAAGTGGCCATTGCTCTAGAAGATCAGCTTAAGATAACTTTTGCTATAGAATGGGGCATACTCGCTTTTTGGGTAATGCCAGTTGGGCTCACCAATGCACGAGCCACCTTTTAGAGACTGATGTGTCATGTACTTAAAGAAATCTTGAGGAAAAATTGGAAGTCTATGTTGATGATCTATGCACAGATTCCAACATTAGACAAACACATATACCCGAACTCAGACAAACCTTTGACAAATGTAGAGAATATCAAGTTTGCTTGAACCCAAAAAAGTGTGTTTTCATGATCACACAAGGCAAGATTCTAGGACACATAGTGTCAAAGAATGGCATATCCATGGACGAGGAGAAAGTTATAGCAACTATAGAGCTACCTAGGCCAAAGAATGTCAAGGAAATACAAGCTTTCATGGGGCATTGCGGTTATTATCGACGATTCATTCATATGTATGCAATAATTGCAAAGCCTCTGTACCCACATAATGGTAGGCAACATGTATAAACACATTGATCAAGGCATACTGGCTTGCTGTGTAGATGATGATGAGCATGCAAAATGGTTGCAATTAGCACATGTAGGTGCACTACAACAACATTAATCCAAACATTAAACCCTACAAAAAATACATAGACTAGGTGTGTATTGGCCAATAATGGAAGTAGATGTCTTCCTATTCCTTATGCTATTCATGTGCTACTGAACACCTGAAATTCACTTGGTAGTATATTATCTATTGTGTTGTGCTCCAAGAAGCTTCTTATTCCTTACGCTATTCATGTACTATGGAAGACCTGAAATTCACTTGGTAGTATATTATCTATTGTGTTGTGCTCCAAGAAGCTTCCTATTCCTTATGCTATTCATGTGCTACTAAAGACCTCAAATTCACTTGGTAGTATATTATCTACTGTGTTGTTCTCCAAGAAGCTTCCTATTCCTTATGCGATTCGTGTGCTACAGAAGACCTCAAATTCACTTGCCAGTATATTACCTATTGTGTTGTCCTCCAAGAAGCTTCCTATTCCTTATGCTATTCATGTGCTACGGAAGACGTGAAATTCACTTCGTAGTATATTATCTATTGTGTTGTGCTCCAAGAAGCTTCTTATTCCTTATGCTATTCATGTGCTATGGAAGACTTGAAATTAACTTGGTAGTATATTATCTATTGTGTTGTGCTCCAAGAAGCTTCCTATTCCTTATGCTATTCATGTGCTACAGAAGACCTCAAATTCACTTGGTAGTATATTATCTATTGTGCTCTTGTCCAAGAAGCTTCTTATTCCTCATGCTATTCATGTGTTATGGAAGACCTTGAATTCACTTTGTAGTATATTATCTATTGTGTTGTGCTCCAAGAAGCTTTGTATTCCTTATGCTATTCATGTGCTATGGAAGACCTGAAATGCACTTGGTAGTATATTATCTATTGTGTTTGTGCTCCAAGAAGCTTCTTATTCCTTATGCTATTCATGTGCTACGGAAGGCCTCAAATTCACTTGGTAGTATATTATCTATTGTGTTGTGCTCCAAGAAACTTCTTATTCCTTATGCTATTCATGTGCTACCGAAGACCTCAAATTCACTTGGTAGTATATTATCTATTGTGTTGTGGTCCAAGGGGCTTCCTATTCCTTATGCTATTCATGTGGTACTGAAGGCCTGAAATTCACGTGGTAGTATATTATCTATTGTGTTGTGCTCCAAGAAGCTTCCTATTCCTTATGCTATTCATTTGCTACAGAAGACCTTAAATTCACTTGGTAGTATATTATCTATTGTGTTGTGCTCCAAGAAGATTCCTATTCCTTATGCTATTCATGTGCTATTGATGACCTCAAATTCACTTGGTAGTATATTATCTATTGTGTTGTGCTCCAAGAATCTTCCTATTCCTTATGCTATTCATGTGCTACGGAAGACCTCAAATTCACTTGGTAGTATATTATCTATTGTGTTGTGCTCGAAGAAGCTATTCCTTATGCTATTCATGTGCTACTGAAGACCTCAAATTCACTTGGTAGTATATTATCTATTGTGTTGTGCTCCAAAGAGCTTCTTATTCCTTATGCTATTCATGTGCTACAGAAGACCTCAAATTCACTTCGCAGTATATTATCTATTGTGTTGTGCTCCAAGAAGCTTCTTATTCCTTATGCTATTCATGTGCTACAAAAGACCTTGAATTCACTTGGTAGTATATTATCTATTGTGTTGTGCTCCAAGAAGCTTCCTATTCCTTATGCTATTCATGTGCTACTGAAGGCCTGAAATTCACTTGGTAGTATATTATCTATTAAGAAGCTTCTTATTCCTTATGCTATTCATGTGCTACGGAAGACCTCAAATTCACTTGGTAGTATATTATCTATTGTGTTGTGCTGCAAGAAGCTTCCTATTCCTTATGCTATTCATGTGCTAGTGAAGACCTCAAATTCACTTGGTAGTATAGTATCTATTGTGTTGTGCTCCAAGAAGCTTCTTATTCCTTATGCTGTTCCTGTGCTACAAAAGACCTCAAGTTCACTTGGTAGTATATTATCTATTGTGTTGTCCTCCAAGAAGAATGCTATTCCGTATGCTATTCATGTGCTACGAAAGACCTCAAATTCACTTGGTAGTATATTATCTATTGTGTTGTGCTCCAAGAAGCTTCTTATTCCTTATGCTATTCATGTGCTACGGAAGACCTCGAATGCAATTGGTAGTATATTATCTATTGTGTTGTGCTCCAAGAAGCTTCCTATTCCTTATGCTATTCATGTGCTGCTAAAGACCTGAAATTCACTTGGTAGTATATGATCTATTGTGTTATGCTCCAAGAAGCTTCTTATTCCTTATGCTATTCATGTGCTACGGAAGACCTCAAATTCACTTGGTAGTATATTATCTATTGTGTTGTGCTCCAAGAAGCTTCCTATTCCTTATGCTATTCATGTGCTACTGAAGACCTCAAATTCACTTGGTAGCATATTATCTATTGTGTTGTGCTCCAAGAAGCTTCTTATTCCTTATGCTATTCATGTGCTACGGAAGACCTCAAATTCAAATTGTCGCATATTATCTATTGTGTTGTTCTCCAAGAAGCTTGCTATTACTTATGCTATTCATGTGCTACTGAAGACCTAAAATTCACTTGGTAGTATATTATCTATTTTGGTGTGCTCCAAGAAGCTTCTTATTCCTTATGCTATTCATGTGCTACAAAAGACCTCAAATTCACTTGGTAGTATATTATCTATTGTGTTGTGCTCCAAGAAGCTTCCTATTCCTTATGCTATTCATGTGCTACTGAAGACCTCAAATTCACTTGGTACTATATTATTTATTATGTTGTGCTCCAAGAAGCTTCTTATTCCTTATGCTATTCATGTGCTACGAAAGACCTCAAATTCACTTGGTAGTATATTATCTATTGTGTTGTGCTCATAGAAGCTTCCTATTCCTTATGCTATTCATGTGCTACTGAAGTTCTCAAATTCCAACAATATCAGAGTAGGTCATTTCTTCATTTAGGGCATCATCGACACCTCTCTAATCTTAATCTCACAATAGCACAAAAATTTGAGAGATCAAGAAGACCATTCAGAACGGTCTGCACAAGTGAGCTATCTAGTATAACTTCATTAGCTGAAATCAACTATTCCTTCAAGTCTTTGATCTTTGTTAGAAAAGTGTTCATAGAATCCCCTTTATTCATATGATTACTCTCCAACTGTTTTTGGAGGTAAGCAACAGGAGCCTCATTCCTAGCCTGGTACAATGTGGTAAGTGTATCCCAAGCATCCTTAGCTGTTCTGCAAGAGTGAATGTGAGGAATAATGGCATGTTTGATAGACAAGGCTATCAATGCATGTGCCTGAGCATGTATGCCATCCCAACAAATCTGCTCTACAGTAGGTGCAACAAAAACCATAGCACGAACAGGAATCTGAAGAATATCAGCATCAGTGTCAATACCTGTATTTGTAGGTATAATAGGACATTTTTCAATATCCTACATAATGTTCCATAGTCCTTTTGCAACCAATACATGCCACATCATATAAGATCACAATGGGTAATTGGTATCGTCCAACTTATCCTCAACAGCCAACATACACAATACATGACTGCTTTCAGCCATGGCCACTGACTAAAATACCCTGATGCAGAAAAATGACTATATCTGAAAAGGTTGAAGAGAACTACCCTAATGAGTTCTGCTAAACCTGTAGTAGACTTTGAGATGCTTATACTAGCGAACCAAAACATGTATATGTCTTTGGTAGAAAAAGACAAAATAGCCTCCACAAGTGCTACGATAGTGCATTCCAAGGTCAAAATGAGCTCAGATAGCAATTTCGGCACCACAACGCAAAACATTTTGATCTCCTAATCACCCTGAGTATGCTAGCTAAATTTAATGAAATTTTGAGACTGTAACCAGAGGGTGTCGATGATGCCCTATATGAAGCAACGACCTGCTCTGATACCAAATGTATTACCACTAGAATGTATAAAGATAAGTAACCCATTAGGGCAATAGGTGTATATACAAGCTAGGGGAAAAAACCTCCTAAAGAGGGAAAAAGGTGCAGGGTTGGTCCTAGTGTGTTCAACACACATCACTACCTAAATATATCAACGTAGAATACATCATTGCTTTCGACCATGACCATTGACTAAAATATCCTACTGTAGAAAAGGGATTGTGTCTCAGAAAGTTGAACAAAACTACCTTGTCAAGCTTGCTAAACCTATAGCAGACTTTGAGGTGATTGTAGTGGTGAACCAAACTTGTAATATATGTTTGACAAAAAAGGAAAAAATTGCCTACATAAGCACTGTGATAGTGCATTTAGAGGCTAAAACGAGCTCATATCAAAATTTTGACACCACAAAGTGAATATAATTTTGAAATCCGAATCACCCTGAGCATGGTCACCAAATTTCGTGCCATTATGAGACTCTAACTGAAGGGGTGGCGATGATGCCCTATGTGACATGGTGACCTGCTTTGATACCAATTGTTGTAGTTGGAGGCCTGCGGAAGCACGTGAATAGCACAAGGAAGAAGAAGAAGCTTGGAGCACAACACACAATGATGAATGTATTACCAAGAGAATGTACAAAGATACGCAACCCATTCGGGTTATAGGCATATATTCAAGCCGAGGAAAAAAAACTTCCTAAGGAGGGAAAAAAGTGCCCCAAAGGTCCCAAGTGTGTTTACATACATCACTACCAATATATATCAACAAGTTATCTTCAATATGGACTCTTCTATGATTGTCATGGCTTGTAATTGCACCTAAACTTGCACAAAATGTCTCTTGCCAAGATCTTCAACCTATTTCATCCAGACATGCCTCTATCGGTCGAATGTGGCTGTTCCCTCTTTTGTAATGTGGCCGGCTATGGTAGTTTGGGGTTCATACTCCCCTCCAAAGGATTTTTCCATTGATATCTGCACTCTTTCTTTTGGTTATGGAACTTTGGCAATGATGTAGGCTATTCTGGAGACAATCTTAATGTCAGTTCATATTCTTGAATTTTTTCATTCATTTTATTTATCTCCCTCTCAAGATTGTCTTGTTCCTCTGATACTTCTTTTGGTATGGCGGAAATGGGAGATGTGATGATAGTTGTCATCGATGATTGGCTCCCTTGAGTAGCTTGCAAATCGTTAAACTCCTTAGTAAGTTTGCCATGGGGATCCAAAAGATTAGTATAATCTTCTAATATGATTTTGATACTTTATGGTGCCACTACCTAGAACTTTCAAGGGATTAGAGAGGCACATGAAATGTCCAAAGTTGCTTCAAATATTTTTGTCTTTTGGGCTCGCAACCTTCAGTTTTCCTCCTTCACAATCGCCAAAGTCTTCGTAATAACCCCATGTTACAGGTTAGTCTAGCATTCCAATCATCTAAGGAACCTATGTCTACATGCATCACTTCATACAAAAAGTACGATAAAGAGGGTCTCACCTTGGATTCCTCTATCTAGAGGTAGCAAGGTCATGGTTGTTCAAGAATGAACATGTGTTAATGCATAAGCATTGAAGAGAATTGTAGAATATAGCATCAATAATTTAAGAATCCATTTGTACCTCCATTTTTTAGTAGATGAATGATCCAAAGTTGCATCAACTATTTGTATGGAGCTAGAGAAAGTGTCTTCGTGAATGTATTTCTAAGATTTTTTTTAGAAGTAAAACTAAAATAAGATCTCATTAGATGACATATTCTCTCAAATAAAGTGATACTTGATCATGATATGTTCTATTCAAGCATGTAACCTTGTTTTCATATCTATAAATAGATTGGATTAACTATCAATGGGGACATTTAGAGACTCATTCAAAATTCCAATCTCATACAAAAAACGTTGGATCTAGATGGGCTTGCATGGTATAAACCAAGATAATTACTAGGTTTTTTGTGTAAATGAGATATAAAAAATTGGATTCTTCTTAATTTCCACAAAAATGGAACATAATTCAAGAAAGAGAATGTATGGAGCATAGGTTTTTTGGATCTATAATTGAGCCAAAATAAAATTATTTGCTAAGATTAACACTTTTTTGTACCAAAGTCTAGGATGTTGAGGAAGGCCCATGCATCTAAACAATCTTTGGGCCACCTTCCAATGACATTGATGTGGTTGATCTTAGAATTCACCAAATATACCAACAAAATAAGAAAGATAAAATTAGGTATTTTATAGGTAATTTAAAGAGACAAATATTTGTTAATAAGCATGACAATGAAAAAAATTAAATCATATTGATACACATAGGCATTTCCATCTTAAAAGCTATTGTGAAATCCATCGGCCTCAAAGAATTCAAGGATTTTATCATATAAAGCTTCTCTCATTTGTTTGAGTTTATATGATGCTTGAAGTATTCTGATGGTGAAGCACCATAGTGTGCTCTCCTCCAAAGCTCCACCATGATATTTTCGAAGTAGAAAATCAAGCTCCAAGTGCCACACATGGTATCCCACACAAAGGCTCCAGAATATGCAAAAAAACATAGTACACAGGGAGCATGAACACAGACTTCTTAGGTGCTACAAATGCCATCAAACATATAGTGTGTGGCTGACTAGACCACTATAACTTTTATAAAGAACATATAAAAAATTTTTCGGTGGCCATTTGGCCTTTCACATGGACACTAACGGTAACAATGTAAGGTCGTCAGATTGGCATTCTGTAATTTATATTTTCCATTACCGCACGTACCGGAAGGTCGTAGCGAAGTGTTGTACCTTTTTATCAATCAATGAAAAGACATTACTGTGACACTCTGAGGGTGCAGAGATGAAGGGGATCGCCAGACTGTCTGTCTGGGCGATTGGCGATCTGCGGAGATGTCGTCGTAGTGCAGTGTTATCAAATCCTGAGTACTGTTAACTCTTACTTTGTTTAATTACATTAACTTGTGATTAACAGAGTAATGTTAAGTTGCGGATAGTAAGTCTGTGTGACGATAATGACTAATTCCTGTGTTACGTACTGTGAAAAGTCTAACTAGAGTTTTAACAGTAACCTGTATAAGAGTTTGATAATGAACATTAACGTACTGCTTATTGAATAAGTTAACTGGGAAAATAAGATACAGGGCCTCTGATTTATCAGACCCCTATCACTCCCAAGAACCCGAAAGAGTCTAAAGTGTCCGTGACGGCAAGTGCACTTTAACACTGGCGCCGTGTGTGGGAAGGTGACAACAGATTGTGAATAATCAGTAAGGTGGAGCAGTACGCAAGTGGTGCAGAGGTAATATATGCCGGTTACTCGGTGCGGCGAGTCTTATCCGAAGTACAGGAGAGACCAGCATCCCTGGACGGTACCAAATTTGTTAGGGACACCCCCAGGCGGTAGAGGTATAGATCGGTTAAGCCCAGTTGTCGAGGGAGCGGAGCCAGTTAGCAGTGATTCCGGTACCATTCCGATGACACATGATGAGATTCCGATAGATTCCGGTGTAATTTCGGTACAGTAACTTCGGAATGTACAGGGACGCAGTGCGCAGTCTGGTCAGAATTCGAACCTTTCCGAGGATAAAGTTGTGTCACCCAGAGAGATCATTGCAGGTGAAAGAATACCCTGTTTTGGGGAAAGTTCGGTAAATTCCGGTGAAAGTTCGGTACCAGTTGGTGGGAATTTACAATTTTCCGGTGACAGTGTGATACTCCTCGATGAATCTTCATTTCGGACACCATTGTTTGGGGTAAAGTTTCCTACTTGGGATACCAAAGCTGAGGATAGACTATTTGATTTGGAGATACGTAAGAGATTGAACGCTATTTTCAAGCCGGAAGGTGAGCAATCTGATAATACAGATTCCGAAGGGCAAGAGACACCCCCTCAAAACTCCGGTAATAGTAGTGGTACCAATAATAACACCATGAGTAGTCAACAACAGCAGCAACAACAATAACAACATTAGCAATAGCAGCAACAGCAATAGAAGCAACAGCAACAGCAGCAACAGCAACAGCCCCCTCCACTTCGACCCGTTCCAACAGGGGTGACCTACACGAAGTTCGGTGGATTTCCAGGTGACGACCTTGATGCACATGTACGCATGCTATGCAGTGCTGAACCATCCACCCGATTCGACATACAAGGCCATCGTATTTCAATCAACATTAGTCAATGAAGCAGCGAGGTGGTTAACAGAGTATGATTTCAACCATTTCATTAACTATGATGCGGTAAGAGATGCATTTTTACAGAGGTTCCGGTTGAAGAAAAACCTTGTCGAAATCTTCGATTACTTGCAGAACAATAGATAGAAGCCGCACCAGACTGTTCAGGAATATGCCACATTATTTAGAGCTCATTTAAGACAATTGCCTCCGGCACATGCTAATTTACCGGATGATGTTATAACCCAGTGGTTCATTAACGGTTTGACCCCACAGCTAAGACAAATCATGATCATCCGCTGTATGGGGGCTATGACACTAGATGCTATTATAGCGATGGCCCTACAACTAGAGCATAAAGTTGGAGGATTCACCAAAGATTTGGAGTGGCTGAAAGCCAATAAGAACGTTATAGATGATCTGGCTAAACTGATGTATTGCACCAAGTGCAAAAATCCAGGCCACACTAGTGCTACATGTGCCCTTAACCAGATGTACTGTGCCATCTGCAACACAACCGGACACTCAACGGAAAATTGTGCGTATAATGCTAAAGTGCAGGGGCGAGCAGCTGTAAACACTATTATACAAGAACCAGGTCAGCCAGCAACCCATTACGTGCCACCACAGATGCGAAACAATCAGGCACAAGGATATAGAAATTACCGGAGTCACCGGAATACCAATTTTAATTCTAATCGATGGCAGGCCGGTACATCAGCGGAAGGTACTTCTCTGCCACCACCTCGATGTCACTTTTGCGGTGAGATTGGCCACATCCGGAGATTTTGCAAGGATGCCGCCAAATACGACAAAAGGAAGAAGGAACGTCAAAATCCGATGACCAACATGGTCTATATCTCACCAGTGGAATCACAAGCTGCAGTGGTCCAGACACGATCGGGTAAGCAGTTGCAACCAGCAGCTTAGGTGTTCGAACCTGGTATCCGTGAGCAGCAACGAATGTATACCAAAGCTAGCCAATGGGAAGCTAAAGAGCAAACTGTGTTTCCTGATCCGATTCCGGTAACATAGGTTCCCCTGCCAAAGGCGAGAGCGAATGAACAGAATCCTAATCGAGTAACAACAGAATCATCGTCAGAAGCGGGGAGGAGTCCGATTCAAACAGAGCAGGTATGGGAAATTCTATCTAAGGCTTCAATTACTCTCCCTTTGGGACAATTGCTCGCATTGGTGCCAGGAGTCAGGCAGCAATTCCAACAACAGGTTAGTCTGGAACTTCCTGTACTCCGACGACGGCCGCAATACAACCGGAAACTAATTCTACGGTGGATCATTTAGTCCCATTAATCATTGTCTGGTATAAGAATCACAAGATTACTCAAGTGCTAATTGATGGCGGTTCGAGTGTGAATATAGCTACTGTAGCCCTCTGCAAGAAATTGGGATGGACCCAAATCGAGCCCGTCCAGTTTTTTGTAAGAATGGAAGACCAATCCCGAGTCCATCCGGTGGGATTAGTACGGAATATCCCGATTACTCTGCAGGGTACCACGTTCAAAATGACTTTTGTAGTCTTAGAACTACCAGAATCCAGCCTCGACTACAATCTACTTTTCGGTCGGCCATGGTTGAAACAAGCCAAAGTTATACAGGACTGGCCAGCGCAGGTATTGACTTTCAAAGATAATCACCGTAAATATGTTGTTAAACTGGATGCCATCCAGCCGTGCGAGCTTCATGCCAGACCATATGTAGCGGAGCCGGTCCACATGTTGGATGGCTTATCTGACGATGAGGAAGAGGCGTTTCTGAAGAATAATCACGATCTGATTTCTTTAGGTACTGTAGATCTTCAATCTGTAGCGGATAAGTGGAGTCCGGCCGCATGTACGGTTGTTCCAATGACCAGAGAGGCGGATGCAGATGACAGTGTTGCTATGGATGGAGCCACCCTACATCAACTTTTACAGTCAGTTGACGATCTGGTGAAACCTCGACAATTTTATGTCCCGGAAGATCAGTTAGTAACATACAATTTGGGTGATGAGGCTAACCCGTGACCTATTAAGATTAAGGCAGGATTTTCCGAGGCATTTCAAGAAGATTTGATCGGACTCCTGCGTGAGTTCTCCGATGTTTTTGCCTGGGACTATCGCGACATGAAAGGTCTTGATCTGTGGATCTATCAACATCGGGTAGTGCTCAAACCTGAGGCAAAGCCAATCAAACAATCCAGTTACCGAATGAACCCCAATTATGCAGCATAGGTCAAAGCAGAACTCGATCAGTTATTGAAGGTGGGATTCATTGTACCAATCGAGCACGCTGAATGGATATCTCCGATCGTGATTGTTTCGAAGAAAAATAAACAGCTGCGTATCTGTGTGGATTACCGAAAACTGAATGTGGCCACGGTACCTGATCCATTTCCTCTCCCCTTTCTCAACACAATACTAGACAGAGTGGCCAGGCATGAGATGTACTCCTTTCTGGACGGCTACAGTGGTTATAACCAGGTGCGAATGGCAGAACAGGACATACCGAAAACATCTTTCATCACGAATTGGGGTGTTTATGCTTGTACGGTAATGTGGTTTGGGTTAAGGAATGCTCCAAGCATATTTCAACGGTGTATGCAAGAAGTTTTTTCACCCTATTTAACTACTTTTATGCAAGTATATTTGGATGAATTTTCCTTATTTTGGAAAATTGCGGCGCACCTGTATCATTTACGGTGCTGCTTTCAAAAATGTCACAAATACCGACTATGCTTGAATCTGGCAAAATCTGTTTTTGCGGTCTCTTGTGGTAAACTCCTCGGACATATTATATCTGCACAAGGAATCCAAGTTGATCCGGATAAAGTCGCAGCCGTGTTGGAGGCTCCAGTCCCCACAACACTGAAAGAAGTTATGCGCTTCCTGGGTCAAATCCGATGGCATGGCAGACATTTACGGTGGTTAGCTCATTTAGCAACACCACTTAATCGGCTAATGACTAGTACTCCACGACAGTACGAATGGACTCCAGAATGCCAAATTGCATTTGATCGTTTAAAAGGGTTATTAACGCAGGCTCCAATTTTGCAACCCCCGGATTGGGAACGCCTGTTCCATGTCTTTGTCGATGCATCAGACATAGCTATTGGAAGCGTTTTAATGCAGCAAACTGACAAGTGGTTTCGATCTCTCTATTATGCAAGTCGCCATCTAGCTCCTGCTGAAAGAAACTATTTAGTGACCGAAAGAGAATGTCTTGGGTTGGTGTACTATGTGAAGAAATTTCGGCATTATTTGTTGGGCCAAAAATTCACCTTCCACGTGGATCATGCCGCGCTTGTGTATCTAGTCCGGAAGCAACATTTAGGTGGTCACTTGGCTCGATGGGTTTTATTATTACAGGAGTTTGACTATGAAGTGATTCATCGACCCGACACCGCACATGCTTTGGCAGATTTTCACTCTCGGTTGGATTCCGGTGAAGCTCCGGTGGGAGTTGATGACACTACCCCAGCAATTTACGCTACTGAGCCAGTTTGTGCCGAATCTACAGAACCTCTTGTGCCGCCTACATACTACGATACGTTACTAACTTTTCTAACGGACGGATGTCTTCCTCTTAATACTCCTTCTGCTCTGCGGCAGAAAATTGCAGTTTACAGTTGCAGATTCCGGTTGATCGTCGGTTAGCTATACTACATGGATCATACTGGTGTCTTACTTCATTGTATTCCACTACATGAAGTAGACTCGGTTATTGCTATGGCACATTCAATACCCTCCGGTGGACATTTTGCAGCCGATCTTACTCACCGGAAAATTCTGCAAAGTGGGCTTTGGTGGCCTACCATGTACAAAGACGTGACTTAGTTTGTGCAGTAGTGTGACACTTGTCAAAGGTCTGGACAGCCATTACAGTGCCACTTCTTTCCTCTGCAACCTATATTATCTTTGGAACCCTTTCAGAAGTGGGGTCTCAATTTTATTGGGCCAATCACACCACCAACAACCCTTAGCAATAATCGATATATACTGACTTGTACAGATTACGCTACCAGGTGGGTGGAAGCTGGGCTTTACGGTCAGTCACAGCTGTTTCGGTGGCAAAATGCCTGATGAAGGACGTTTTTCCGCGTTATGGATTACCTCTGGAACTTGTGACAGACCAAGGCACACATTTTGCCAACACTTTAATGCGAGTACTAACGCACACTTTTCAAATTCTGCATAAATTCAGTTCACCATACTATCCCCATGCCAATGGATTGGCTGAAAGCACCAATAAAACTCTGTTGACTATGCTTCGCAAATTGATCGTGGAATCTCCAGAACGTTGGGATCAATTACTTCCCGCAGTTTTATGGGCATACTGAACTACATACAAAGTGGCAATCGGAATGATGCCTTTTAAGCTTGCTTATGGGTTGGAAGCAATCACGCCGATGGAAATTGTAGTGCCAAGTCTACGCGTGGCCCTCACTTAGAAATTGTTGCCCGAAGACTCTTTGCCATTTCGGTTGGAAGCACTCAGAACCTTGGATGAACACCGTTGGGAAAGCTTCCTAACTCTTCAAGAAGTTCAGTTGCGGCAAGCCCGGAATCATGATCGTTTCCTCAAGACTCCAGTTTTTACGGTGGGCCAACTTGTGCTATTTTATAATGCTAAAGCAAATCGTTATGCTGGGAAATTTAAATTACGGTGGTTCGGTCCTTACCGGATTAGTGAGCAAGTGGGACCAGCTACTTTTCGGTTGACTACCTTGACCGGAGTTCCCCTTCTCAAAGTGATTAATGGTTCAAAGCTACGCCCATATCACCAACAGTCTGATCACCACTTACGTGTTCTTCGTTTTTTCGCGTGTCACTTATTTTCTTTTTATTTCCGTATTTCAGTGAATATAAACTATAACTCTCCTCGTTTTGATGTCTAAATATGATTAATCGCCGCCCTGTGTTACTGATTCTGTACATGCATGCACGCCGTAATTATGGTGGTTATCATTTCAATACCGCACGATGAGTAGGGTTTCCGATCGCCTCATGTTGTCGTGTGTCTATTTAATCTTAATTCGTTCACTGTTAATCGCTATTGTGTCTGTGTCTTTTTGTGCTCTGTGTTTTCTGTGTTCTCTGTGTTATTGTACTTTCACGTGCACGTCATGGAAGCACTAGCCAACGTTGCTACCTTCCGTGATGGACTCACCCCAGACGTGAGTGAGTTTCTGCGCATCCGAGGTCTTTTGAACTTCGCTGAATTGCCTTGGTATTCAGTGGAGTGTCACCCTTTTTACACGCAGATTATTGCTGCCATTGCCGCCACACCTGCTACGGAGCAGAGTTGGCCTATTCTTTGTTTGCCATCACGTGTTGTTATCATCCTGGCGTCGTTTGCTGCAGCTTTCCGTCTCCCTATGGAAGGATTGGAAAATGGTCCTCTCCTTTCGGTAGCCACCATGATCGAATTATTTCCACGGAACTCATCTAATGAGTACGCCATTCTCTGTCGCCTTGATCCTGAACGGAACGCATTACAATTTTTAGTTGCTATCTTGAATTTATAGAAACGTACCTACGACATTTCCCATCCATTTTATTCGATGATTAACATGGCTTCTCGTGAGCCTGTCAATTTCGCCTCTTTTTATTTTCGGCGCATTCACCGTGAATGTGTTACGGTTATTAAACATGTTAATAAGGGTGATCTTCAGCGTTCGCGTCTACCACATATCCTTACCTTTCTTTTCCCAGCCATTCAAGCCGCGCAACCCCGCCAAAAGCTCCAATCTTGTTCCATGAAGAATCTGCCCAAGTACTCGAAGACACAGAAGATGATGATGAAGATTTCTTCCAACTTCTTCACTGGAAACGCAGACGTATAAGCCCCTCTGAGAGTCAAGTACAAGGCTCCACCACCGGACATGACGAAGAGGTCTTCCACGACACCGCCACTTCAATTCACGTGGAGTCTTCTGGTCCTTCTTCTCCGAATCAGCAGCAGGAACAAAGTGCGTCCACCACCGAATCTGAAGCAATTTCTTCTAAGGAGGATTCTCAGCAGCAGACCCAAGATGATGTGCAAGCCGTTGTTGCTGAGATTGTCAATGAAGTAATTACTTTGGTCGATGTTGTAATTGACCGAACTGAAGCGACTACGCAACAGACTACTGGAATAGTGTTGGTGCCCAACACTCTTATACCCACTCCTCCAACAATGACTCCGGTCAAGCCCATTGTACCTGTTCAACCTATTGTTCCTCAAGAACCCGCTACCTCATCTTCTTCACCCAATTATTCTCCACCACCTTCCCCTCGCCTATTATCAGCCTCGTCATCCCAGCCACTTCCTCCTCTTCTTCCTCCGATCCCAATGTTTACTGAATTAGAATCAATGGGTCATATGTTGATCCAATTTTCGCAGCAACTACCAATACATTTGAAGATGGCAACAGATAGTATCCGTCAAGACTTACAACACAAAGTTGATGTATTAGAAGCTGATATTACCCCATTACAGGAAGAAGTAGATGCAGTGAAAGCCAAAAATCATGCCCTGCACGTACAGATTCAACAACTTCATGCACAGATTGCCGGACAGGATTCTTTGATTGCCCAAAGAGATGCTGCATTGGCTGAGTTAAGAGCCAAAAACGATTTGTTAAATGCTCGTGATGCAGAGATTATACAGTTAAAATAGTTAGTACAGGATAAAGAAGATGCTCGCGTGGCACTTGGGAATTTATTGGAAGAAACTCGAGTACAGCTTGATGAAGTCGTGCAGAGAGGACAAGAGATGGCGAATCTAGCAAAGCAGACTAATGTAGAACTCCAGATTGCAAATGCCAATCTGTTTGAGGTAAATTCTGCTCTCAAATCCCAGATGACCTTAACCAATCAACCTCAGAAGGACATAGCAGGGACAAGGAGGGAAGAGATGCTTATTACCAGACAATCCAATATCAAGCTAAAGAGCTGGAGAGAAGAGAAAAGCAGTTGGGATATCAAGCAGAGCGTCTTTCGCGCATCGATAAACGAATTGAAGATATGAGACTGAGCCGTGACGCAGCCCTTGCCAATGATTTTTTTTTTGCAAGAGGCATTTTTGTAGACTCAGGTTGAAGTTTTGATGAGTCAAGTAATTGCAGCGAGTTCTGTACGAACAGACGCCCAATTAGTAGAGCCGGAAACCTTAAAGCTAATGCTGGATTCTTTGAAAGAGAAGATCTCTAGAACTTTTAAATTAGCCAGAACCATGTATATACAAGGCATCGTAGACGAGCCTTGATTTTGTTTCTGTTGCAGGTTCAAGTCCACCGTGCATGCCAGTGTAAGGTCGCCGGATTGGCATTCTGTAATTTATATTTTCCATTACCGCACGTACCGAAAGGTCGTAGCGAAGTTTTGTACCTTTTTATCAATCAATGAAAAGACATTACGGTGACACTCCGAGGGCGCAGAGACGAAGGGGATCGCCAGACTGTCTGTCTGGGCGATTGGCGATCTGCGGAGATGTCGTCGTAGTGTAGTGTGATCAAATCCTGAGTACTGTTAACTCTTACTTTGTTTAATTACATTAACTTGTGATTAACACAGTAATGTTAAGTTGCGGATAGTAAGTCTGTGTGACGGTAATGACTAATTCCTGTGTTACGTACTGTGAAAAGTCTAACCAGAGTTTTAATAGTAACCTGTATAAGAGTTCGATACTGAACATTAACGTACTGCTTATTGAATAAGTTAACTGGGAAAATAAGATACATGGCCTCTGATTTATCAAACCCCTATCACTCCCAAGAACCCGAAAGAGTTTAAAGTGTCCGTGACGGCAAGCGCACTTTAACAACAATCTCCCACTAAAAGCCAATATGACCAAAGTAACTATGGGAGAAAAAAATGAAGAATGATAAAGAATCCTTGAGTGTAAGTATACAAACTATGCCTCCCACTTGATGGGCATGCTACACAATATATAAGTGACAGTGTAAGATCATGAATCAAGTAACCCTATCAAGCGATAGCAGTGTCGAAAGCTATCCTGTGGTAGAGCTTTAGTCAAAGCATCTGCATCATTATATCAAGTATGAACCTTCTCAAGAATAATGCACTCAATGGCTAAGCAATCTCTAATGAAGTGATACCTTACCTCAATGTGCTTGGTCTTTGCATGATAGACTAGATTCTTAGCCAAAACAATGGCACTCTGACTATCACTAAGCAAATGAGGTGCATGTTGAGGTAGACCCATATCACAAGAAAGACAAGAAAGCCACAATGCTTCCTTACATGCCTCACTTTTTCAAGATACTCTGTTTCTATGGTGGAAACAGTTGTACATTCTTGAAGACGAGATCTCCAAGAGATAGCACCTCCAACAAAATGAAAAATGTAACTTGATGTAGACTGATGATTGTCTACACAACCAACATAGTCAAAATCTATGTAACCAATAATGGATGCTTTCACTCTACCTAAGCATAGACACTTGTCCTTAGTGCCACTGAGATATCTCAAAATCATCTTGACCGCTTCCCAATGTTTCTTACTAGGATTAGACATATATCTGCTCACAATTCCCACTACAAATGCAATGTCTGGTCTCATAGCTACTAACATAGCATACATGAGACTACCAGTAATAGACTTATAAGGAATTTTGGTCATGAATTCCTTTTCCTCATCTAAATTGGGGCAATCATCCTTGCTGAATTTCACATATGTGGGTAAATATGTACTCAATGCCTTTCCACCTTGCATATTGAACTTGTGAAGTACTTTGGATATGTAATCAATTTGAGACAAGTATATGCATTTTTTACTCCTATCATGAGTAATGCACATGCCAAGAATATGTTTGGCATCCCCCAAATCCTTCATATCAAATGTCTGATTCAACTTCTTGTTGAGAATTGATAAGTCATAAGAGGACTTCCTGGCAATCAACATATCATCGACATAAAGTATCAAGCATATCAAGCTTCCATCTGGGCATGTCTTTGTGCAGAGACAATGATCCTCATTGCTTCGAGAATAGCCTTGAGACTTCATTAAAGCATCAAAATTTTGGTACCATTGTCTAGGGGATTGTTTAAGTCCATATAAAGCTCTTCTTGATCTTACAAACTAGAGCTTCTTTGCTAGAACTACATAACCCCCTAATTGTTCCATATAGATCTCATCTGTAGGATCTCCATGCAAGAAAGTAGTTTTCACATCCATTTGGACTAGCTCTAAGTCCTCCATTGCAACCAAGTGACATGCAAAGGGTAGTCATCTTCCACTCACGAGACAATTTCCTCAAAATTAGTACCATGTTGTTGCTTAACATGCTTTGCAACAAGTTATGGTTTATACTTTGGAGAAGCACTATTTGATGTGAATTTTAGCTTATATACCCATTTACATGGTAAAACTTTCTTGCCCTTTGGAAAAGGTACTGAATCCCAAGTACCGTTCTTGTGAATAGGATCCATGTCACTCTTCATGGCACCTTCTTACTTGACATGATCTGTTGTATGCAAAGCCTCTTTGTAGCAAGAAGGCTCATCAACATCTGTTAGCATAACGAAATCCAAACCTGAACATACTATAAGGTGGATGTGAGACACGTGTAGAGTTTCTCAATGGTTGCTGAACACAAACATTTGCAAACTGATCTAATCAAACATTCTCTTGAATATCACTATGAACAACATTTTTATGCATGCTAACTAGAGGACTACTATCCTCAAACACCACTCTTCTCACTTCAACCTCTTGAATGGGCTGTTTACGCATCATAGACTCATTGAAAATTACATCACTACTTCTTATCACTAATCATGATTTAGGATCCCATAAGCGATATCCAAATTGTCCTTCTCGATCATATTCAAGAAAAATGCATTTCTTTGACTTATGGCCCAATGTTTGTCTAAGATTCTTGGGTATATGAACATTTGCTTCACACCCAAAAACTCGAAGATGATCATAATATGGTGGCTTCCCTATCCATAACTCTTGTGCCACTTTCAAACCTTTGACATTAGTTGGTGAAAGGTTAATCACATGAACTGTGATCAATACTACTTCTGCCCAAAAGCCTTTTGAAAGGTTTGCATGATGGAGCATAAAAACTACTATATCGTGAATAATTCTATTCATCCTTTTAGCTACACCGTTTTGTACTAAGTATAAGGAGCTGTAAGCTCTCTACGAATTCCTCTATACTGATAGAAAGGATTGAATTCATGTGAGGTATACTCACCCCCATTATCTGAACATAAAGCCTTAAGCTTAGTTCTTTTTTTAGTCTCAACTTAAGCAAGCCATTTTCTGAAAGTAGGGAATACCTCATCCTTTGATTTGATAGGATAGACCAAAAATTTTCTAGTAGCATCATCTATGAAATTGACAAAGTAAAGAGAACCATCTACTGACCTTGTGGGCATAGGATCACACACATTTGTATGAGCAAGATCTAAAGGCTGAATTGAAGAGTCAATGTGCATTTTGTGCACATTCCTAGTTTGCTTTCCATATTCACTACAACATATGAGGAGCATACTGATGTGCATACCGATGGTCATGCCTCGACGTCCGTATGATCGTTGAAAATGCTTGAAAAACCACGGAGGCAATACCGATGGTTATTTAATCGTCGGTACAATCATCAAAAATCAATAGTTGGTATGCACATAAAAAATCCACGGTTCTGGTATAAGCGCCGATAAGAGCGTCGGTATAGGCATCGGTATTTTCCTGGAATTATCGATGCTTATACCGATGCATTGTTTTAACCGGACCCGAGAGCTAAAATTCGACATTTGCTTGCTTTTCGAACTAAAGTCTACTACTGTCGAGTTTGTGCATGCGAACTACATTATGAGCATATTGTGTTCACACATCTCTCTTTTCCGCTCTCTCTCTCTCTCTCTTTCTCTCTCTTTCTCTCTCTCTCTCTCTCTCTCTCTCTCTCTCTCTTTCTCGTCACACACCTCTCTATTTCTCTAGATCTAAAATTTTGGTAAGTATCGCACATACTGTAGCACTCTTTCTCTTTCTTTGTGTTTTCCCTTTTCTAAATTCTCTTCTCTTTAGTTTTCCAGGAGCTTTTTTGCGTCAGTTGTTTGGAATTCGGTGAAGGACAACATTAAGTGGACTTTGACACAATGATCCAAACAATTACATCGATGTAAGTGATTGTTTTGTTTTTGATTGACATAGAGTGAGATAGAGAGAGAGAGATGAAAGAAAGAGAGAGATCTAGAGAAACATAAAAAGAGAGAGAGAGATATAGATGGAGAGAGAGAGGGAGAGAGTGAGAGAGGGAGAGAGAGAGAGAGAGAGGGAGGGAGGGAGGGAGAGAGGGAGGGAGGGAGGGAGGGAGGGAGGGTATACATACACACATACATATTACACACACACTCATATACATATTACATACACACATGCATATGCATACGTACATACACACACATTTGCATAAATACATGTACACACATACATGTATACATACACACATGCATATGCATACATACACACACATTTGCATAAATACATGTACACACACATGTATACATACACACATGCATATGCATACATACATACATACATACACACATGAATATGCATACATACATGTACACACACATGCATATGCATACATACATACATACATACATACATACATACATACATACACACACGTTTGCATGTACACTTGCATATACATACACACATACATATTACATACACACTCATATACATATTACATACACACATGCATATTCATGCATACATACATACACACACACACATACACACACATACATACATACATACATATACATACACACATACATATTACACACACATGTATACATACACACATGCATATGCATACATACATACATACATACATATACATACACACATACATATTACACACACACATGTATATATATACACATGCATATGCATACATACATACACACATGCATATGCATACATACATGTACACACACACGTATACGTACACATATGCATATGCATACATACATACACACATGCATATGCATACATACACACATACATACACACATGTAGAATATAAATATAAATATGTAAAAAATAGATCTTACTTAAATAAAGTATTGATTAAATGTATGCAAACATTAGAGAAAAAATCTAAATATATAAAATATAAATAATTAAATATCTAAAAAATAGATCTTTAAATTTTTAGGGTTTATAAATTAAATACATCAAAAATAGGAATTTTGAGTTTTTACACATAAACACATCCTAAATAAAGTATGTAATTAAATGTATGTAAACATTTGAGAAAAAATCTAGATATATAAAATATAAATAATTAAATATCTAAAAAATAGATCTTTAAATGTTTAGGGTTTATAAATTAAATATATCAAAAATAGGATTTTTGAATTTTTACACATAAATAGATCCTAAATAAAGTTTTAGGATTAATATTAATTTATACAATGAAATATATGTAAAATTATCTAAAAAATAGATCTTTAGATTTTTTAGGGTTTATATATATTCTAACATCTCCACATGGGATCAGATGGCATCTCCATACGTCAACGCATTCGACAGTTTTGCTCCATATAATTTGGCTATTTTGTCATGTTAAAAATGGAGGGAACAGGATAAAGATTCCAAAAATTATATCACAGAGTCAATATATGAAGAGTACCAGCCAACACCTAGGCATCCTATTGTGAGCTCAGAGTGGATTCAGCACACGTCATGTGAGATGATGTCTCATCGGCGGTCTGAGGCTCACGATGCTTTCAGAGCAGGCTTACCGAAGCCTGTATGGTTAGATGCTGAGGAGTGGGAATCAATTCACAATGAGAAGCAACATACTCGTGACCGATATCGTCAGCAGCAAGATGCGGCGGTTACACGTTTAGATATGGTTGGGACATCACATTTGGGTAGCAGTAGATATGACAGTATGCGTTTCTAGTTTGTAAGTATCATTGTAATTATTGAATTTGTTTGTGTTAAGCACATCATGTATGTTCACCTAACATTTTGCATATTTATTATAGGAGTTGGCAGTGGGTCATCCTCCGACACGAACTGAAGAAGCTTATGGATTTCATCATGGATTGGCTGCACTGTTGGAGGACTTAGAGAGACGCGGTGCGATCATTTCATGGGAGCATCTATGATGAGGTGAACTTATAGCTTGCTTTGGTATTTTTAGTTATTATTTATAAATATCATGTCAATTTGTCTCATTTTATGCATATGCTTTGTTGCAGGACTGTAAGGAGCACAAACGCAAACTTCTTAAGTGTTACAAATGGGATCAAACATATAGTATGTGGCTGACTAGGCCACTATATCTTTTAATAAAGAACATATACAAAAGTGTCGATGGCCATTTGGCCTTTCACATGGACACTAACTATAATAATGCTTTTGAGATTCAACATATAAACTTCTTTACCTACAACATATACTTCATGTGGCTCCATATATAATTTGTTGAAGATCACCATTTACAAAAGAAACATGCATGGGAAAAGGTGTCATCAAAATCAACTTCTCTCAAGCATAAACTTTGGGTACAAGCCTAGCCTTATAGTGATCAATACTGGCATTAGGCTAACACTTCAACTTATAGACTCGTTTAATGCTAATGGCATTTTTGCAAGGATGCAAATCAAATAAAGACCAAGGAGTTGGAAAGATCATTCTTACTATTTCCAAGGATCAAGAAGAATCTAATATCAGTTTCAGCTTTAGCTAAGATTGGCTTGGTTGTGAAATTTATTGATGATAGATGTACAACTCATGATATCTCAAATGGTGACATGGTTATTGCTTCTGGCATTTTATATCATGGGCTGTATAAGCTCCTAGACTATGAAGAATCTGTGAATGATTCAGCATGTGCTGTACACGATTCTCAGGCTATGTCAGATGCAAAGACTTGGCATGCACACTTTGGTCATCTGAATTTTGCTAGTTTTCTACACTTGCACAAATATGAAATGGTATCGTCTTTGCCCAAACTTGAGGCACTCGGTAAACATGTTTGTGAAGGTTGTTGTAGCTCAGTGATGAGTAGCACCTCCTTTAATGTCAATCCGGGAAGACGTGAGGATGGTATGAAGACCTCGAGCAAGTGGAGGCACAAGTGCGTGGGTGAGAAGCACACAAACATGCACACACATACACACACGCGCACACACGGCAAAACAAAGAGTGAGAAGCAATGGAGTTCTTAGATCACTTTCAAGAAGCTCTTACAAGTTCATTTCAATTACAATCTAACCTAAAAAATGAGCTCTCTAGCTCTATTTATAGTTTTTGACTAGGTTTTGGCCCTCTCCAGACCTAGTGTCCGGCCTAGTTAAAAATTAGGTTCCAGGGCCAATTTGAGGGCTTAAACGGAGTCTAAAAAATACGAAAATTGATATGTAGGCACTTCTAAGGCTCCTCAAGCTCAAGGACTCCTTGGCTTGCACAAAATGGAGCTACAAAAATACGAAATGGTATTTACAATGGTTTTTAGTGATTAAAATCACTATTTGTGTAGGGATTTTCTCTGTTGGTTTGTCGTACACATCTTTGAGCTCCCTACTTGCTCTTTCTTCTTGTGTGCTCCACTCCTTGATGTCTGAAAAATTTAGATGGCCTACTTGCCAGATCTTCTTTGGCTACTGTGTCTGCTTGTGCTATCTCTTCGTTCCGACCCTCTTTGTCTTGTGGCTCCTTCGGTTCCCTGACTGCTGCCAACACCCCCCCCACTCTCGCGTCTGTCGCCCCTGATAGACCCTTGTCTCTATGCTCGTTGAACGTAATATTGGACAACGTCGGAGGCGAGGTGATGTTCTTCTAATCTGAGCCCCCGTGCTAGATCTGTTAATAATGCATCCCAATTCACTGGTCCTGGTACGTCCAGATGTGGCACCCGCAGTTGTTTTGAATGGATGGTTCTCTCCACAGCGAATAAGTGGAGGAGATGTGAGGGCCTGGGTACAAATATTTCTGAGTGATATTCCCAAAATCCCGTTATGAACATCTCCTCGAATGTCTGTTTAAAACAAGTTGGGAGGTACTTTATTCTGGCGTGCCAAGCATATATTACCTCTATGGATGGGGTTGTGCTCATGTCGTATACCAGATCTTGATTTCCTGTAAGAAATCCGACACCTGAGAAGTGGGGGTCTTTAATATTCTTGAACGTCCTGAAGGTGATTAGCATTAGTTCAAAGATTTTCATACACATTTGTGCCATCACATCGGGGGTATTCCGTAGTCGAGTGCTCCAGTGTCTGATGGTAGAAATCATGTAATTTACAGTGGGAGGGCCTTGTGGCGGTGCTAGATAAACATAATTTAACCACTTCGCGCAACCCTTGACGTTCTTGACAGCAATGGTAAACTCTGGCCAAGTGCACCGGCGGAATACTGGAACATATCAAGGATTGTATTTAATAAAAAGGGGCATGTTAGTCCAGGTACGAACCATTTCCGGGTAGGTTTCAAGAAGACGGATTCTCCAGGTTGGTTGATAAATGGAGCCTTTCTTTGCACTTTCTGGGATATCCTCTCGCCCAAATTGTGTGGCAAAAGTTGGAGGTTTGCCACAACTGCGTTGAATCTCTGCATTGTAATCCGCAAGGAGCACACAATATGGCACATATTGATCATCGTTGGTGCCAATCCATCTATGATGAGACTTGCTTCAAAAGTATTCAGACTTAATGATGGTGTCTTCTAACTTTGCCATAGATTGGATTTGAATGGCCACTCTATCTTCATGGGTTGTTGCTGTCTTCTCGAGTGTTTGGAGCCATTCAGGTACTTCAACTTCTAATGTGTCCAGTCCTTCTGAGGTCTGTGCACCACCTGGCATTGGCATAGGAACGTATGGTTCCTCATATGTTTCATCCACCTCAATGGGTACTAAATCCTCCGGTTCGGGTTCTACAACTGGGGAGGGCTGCCTATCATATTCTAGTAACTTTTTCTGGAGTTCAGCCACCTGCTCTGTCAATGCCTTTACTTCCTCTAAAGTCGAGGCCGTTTCTATTACCTTGGTTGGAGCCTCCTTTTCCCTGAGCTGGCTACGTAGCTCATCTCGTTCCCTTTCCAAATCATCATGTGCGTCTAATAAATCCGCATAACTTTCCAAGATGGTTTTCATTGTTTCTGTGGGAACCACTTTGAACTGTTCTGGATCGATCTCATGGGGGGACCCTTCCATGGCTGCTTCCAGGTTTTCTTCATTTTGTTTCTGCAACCGTTTATTTTCTTCAAGTGCTGTAGCCATATGCTTGCGAAGTAGAGTTAAATTACGCCGGACTCTCAGGTTATCTGTTTGGTACACCTCCAGCAAGGCTTCAAGTTGTTTAACACCGGGTTTTGCTGATGGTTGGGGTGTCTCCAGGAGTGTTTGATGGGCTTGCTCGAGAGTTGTGTAGCACTGGTTGAGTTCCGCATTTTCTTCTTCTAGCGTTGTGAGTCGTCTTTGTAGGTTCTGATGATTCGTTGTCAGCTGTTGATGGCGGCCTTCGAGATCCCTGTACTCACGCTGAAGTTGATATACACACTGATGTAATGATAGGAATATACTATTTACATTAAAGGATGCAGGTAAAGATGAAGATGCAGGGGGGATGGGGATGGGGAAGGGAGTTGTGAATGCTGTGGAATCAAGTGGTGAAGTTGGTGGAGGGGGTATGGGAGATTGAGGTTGTGTGGGGGGTGGGGGTGGTACTGTGGCGGGTGATGTTTCCATTGTGTCAAATGTGTGTGTGACTGTAAAGATGGGGACAGTGGGTGGGGTGGAAGTGATATTTGTGAAGAGTGTCGTGAAGGTGGGCATGGAAACTCCTCCAAATTGGATACCGGGAGAGAGAGGAATTCCCATGACAATTGTGGTAGTGGTAGAAAAGGGCGTGGTCGTGCCGGTTGGTGAGGTGAATTGTGTAGCGAGAGGTGAGGTGGGTGGGGAGAGTGGTTCCTCCTGATGTTCTTCTGTTTGCGTGTTGCCTTCCGGTTCAGATACATTGATGTGTATTTGTTTTCCAGATCGCCTAGGGCGGGCAAGCACACGTTTCTCAAATCGATTAATGTATGTCATGGCCTCATGTATGGCCTCATCCAAGCCGACTGCCTCTGCGTGTAGGTTCATGGATTCGATAAACATATCGTCCACACGTTCCTCAGCCAATAGTTGGCTCATGAGCACCTTGCCTGATTCAAGTGACATTTTGTGTTGTTCCTGAACTCGCTTCATGGTTTGGTACAATCTTTTTATTTGTGCCGAATATGCTGGGGCACTTGCTAGCTCTGAGAGTTCATCATATTCTTGATATTGTTCTTCGTCGGCTTCTTCTTCTTCTTCTCCTGCCTCTTGTTCATCTCCTTCAACTTCTACGACGACTGGTTGTGTCGGGGCTGGTGTTGTTGTGGTGGGGTGTGGTTCCTGGGTCTGGTCTGCTTCTGTTTCAAGATTAGATTCGTAGATCAGTCTGGCAACTTCTTCATCCGTGAGGTCATTGAGAGTAAATCCCTGTGGAAATTCCAAGTCTGATGGAATGGGGGGAAACACCAAGTTGGGTCCTTCTGTACTTGGTCTGGGAAGACGAATGGTGAATGGCCGAACACGCCTAGTTTGCGGAGGAGTCACCTCAGGTGTGGTAGTGGCTCCCCTTGGTTGAGCACATGGTAATTGGACGCCCCCTCTCATCTTCTTCGATGGAGGACCCGCTGTTGATAGTCGCGTTTGGAATTCTTGGGCCCTTGACCACACTAGTGCTCTTTGAATGGGCACGTCATATGCTAGGCACCTGTAAATTATTCTTGTTAGGGCACAACAGCGATGAAGTACATTTTTCTGCTTCTTATTCCAGCGCTGATGGGCTAGGTGTATCTGATCGATGACCCAGTGCGGTATGTTGAGGGTGAGGTTCTCTGTTTCTGCCAAGTATAAGCTGAACCATATTTTCTTAGGAGGCATAGTGAATCGTTCTTGTGCGGGGAAAGCAAAATGTTGCATAACAGTTCATAAGTGGAGAGCAATGGTAGGCGTCATTGCCACCATGTCCTTCAATTTATTGAGATCCTTATGCTTCATCCTACCCGGAACCATTGTTTCTTTCTCGGTGGGAATGTGCATACCTTGCATGTTCAATGCCTCCCGTACCAGGTTGAGGGTTAGTTTGAATCTCTTGAGTTCGTGTCCTGGCAACAATGATGGTAGTACAAAAGTACTATCGCCTCCCTTGACCCTGCTAGGAGTTATGGTACTTATGAAATAGGAGCAGCGTAGAAAATCAGGTTTAGGCAAGTGTGCTCTGAAATATCTATCCAGGCCTGCCTTGCTCCAAACTGATCGCATTACCTCTGCATTCTGATAGTTCTCGAATTCCCGAGCGAAAAAGTGGTAGCGTCCCCATTTGCCATTAAATTCAATTTCTGCTTCCCAGAAGTAGGTGCCGTCACCCAATGGCCCTGCTACATCACTGAACCAATGAGCATGTTTCCCCACTTGAGAAGTGTGCCCCTGAGGAGGGTCTTGGATAGGAAGGACATGCACCGCTTGAAGTTCTTGAGGCCTTTCGGTGAGTGGCGGTTCTAGAAGAATAGTTTCAATGTCCACAATCTGTGCGCTGGACCCTGCCTGGGAACTGGTGCCTCCAGCTTCTGCCATCGTTATTGCTTGCTAGCTGGTTCTATCGAGAATATAGAAACATGTGTTAACATTGTAAAGCACAAGTTAGAACCGTTTTTGTCCTCATTACAACATTATCATGAGGTCCGGGAGAGATTAGTAGGTTAATAAGTGCTCGGTGCTTGTGTGTGTAGTTAGGAATTGGTTGGACCTAAGAACTAAGTGGAATGATGTAGTGTGAGAGTGACGTAGTTAGTAGGTGGGCATGGATTTACAACTGGGGTCCGGGGGTTTATTATAAGTTTTAGGTTGCCAAAGGCAGTGGATGGGCTTTGATCTTGATTTTGTGGAGACTCTGAAGAGTTTGATAGGGGTATTTGCTTGAAGATGAGGCTTTTTAGGGACCCATTTACCAATGATTCTACTAGTGCTCATGGAAGAATATGTGTCCGTGTGTGAGGTGTAAGACTGGGCCTCAGATGTTCCAGTGAGTGAAACATGTTGTACCGGTTGCGGCCGTGGTGTAGCTATTTGAGCCCGCAAGCAAGCCTTAGGCACCCAGATTTGTCGTGATTGTGGGCTGGCCTTCATTGACTTCTTGGGTACCCAAATAGACTTCACTTTTGTAGAAGAATTAATGAAGGACTTCTTATTAGTGTCCTGTTGTTTATTAGTAATAAGAGGTTTTGGGCGTGGGGTTGGCCTGGTCTGAACAGGGAATTCGCCTTTTCGCCTCCATACTTGTTTCCATGGATGAAACAATCTGCTCTGCTCCTTTTTTTGGCATCCAGTATCGGTAGTGTTCTGCTTCTTCTGTATTTGATCTGCCGTTGGTTGTTGCAACCTTCTGGTCTTTGGAAAAGAAGGGAGTTCCGTCCTCTCCCTGGCTCCGTTGTTGAGACAAGCCTCTTTCTGCATCATACAGTGTTGGACAAAAATAGCATTGTCAACTTCAGGTGCGCCCCTGGAAGGACCAGGAGTTTGTGCTTTACCTAGTTCCTTGAGTGCCTCCTTTTCCAATTCAACTGTAATTCGGCTATGGTCTACCCATACCTGAAGAAGTCCACTTCTTAGGTTGAGGTTGACTGCATGATCATAGATCTAGTCCTGACCCAAGACAAGAGGCTCAGTGAGGTCCTCATCTTGACACACTAGTACTTTGACTGTCATCACTTCATCTTGAATGGAGATGGGAAGATCCACCTCGCCCAGGCAAGGGGTTTCCACACCTCCCAATCCTATGAGATATGCTTCTATAGGATTGAAAATTAATTTCAACTCTTGACAATAAGACAATTGAACAGCACTAGTGGCTGCACCTGAGTCAATCAAGGCTCTTACAGTCCTTGCGCTTTTTCCTTGTCCTATATCTAAGGTTATAAAAGGACGTCGATCAATTATCCTATGAGAGCTGATACGTGAAACTTCACACATAGCCATGTGATATCCTTGGTCTGCGTCGGCATCTGGCCTAGGTTGCTCTCTACCTCTTCTTCTTAATTTCATTCTCCGGATGCGTTCTAAAGCTTCTGCTTGGGCCTCTTCTCGAATTCGCTTTTCTTCTTCTTTGCGTTTCTTAGCAGTATTGAGTCGGCTTAGCATTTCCTCTGTGAGAGGTTCCTGATATAACTTGACCCTGCATCCACTTATGTAGCTCGGGAGAACGTCACCTTCTAATGTGGCTAGTTGTACTGCTCCACTTGTTGAGATTCTATTAATGATCATGGGTCTGTAGCCTCTCTTCTCTAGTTTCCTCGCATGTTGTTTCAACGTGTATACTAGTACTAGGTCGCCAGCCTTCAAACCTTTATCCTTAACATGGGCATCAAAATATGCCTTCTGTCGTTTCTTAGCTGCATATATCCCTGCAGCTTCCCTCAGTCTTGTTTCTCCTAATCATTCAAGGTCAAAAAGTCTAGAGGATAGTTCATGACCCGTCCATTCGTGTTCTTGTGCTACTTTCAGTGTAGGTATTAGGAAGTCCAATGGTAGCACTGCGTTTTGGCCAAACACCATCTGAAAGGGGGTGGCTTGGAGTACCGTTTTGTAGGCGACTCGGTATGCCCAAACAACATGGTGTAGCTGTTTATCCCAATCAGAGCGTTTATTGTTCACTAATTTCGTCAGTACATTGCATAAGATCTTGTTGGTGCTCTCAGCCTGGCCATTTGCTTGAGGGTGATAGGGGGCAGACTTCTTATGCACTACCAAGAATTCTTGGAGTAGATTTTCAATAACTTCATTCAAGAAGTGAGTGCCTGTATCACTAACTAGCTCTATAGGTAGCCCGTATCTAGTGAACACATTCTCAAATTAAAACTTAGCTGTTGTTTGAGCATCGTTCTTCGTTGTGGCTTTTACCTCTACCCACTTTGTTAGATAGTCTGTCGCAACAATGATATATTCTGCATGGGAACCCTTAGCTGGGGGATTAATAGGACCTACGAAGTCTATTCCCCACTTAGAGAATGCACGTCCACCCATCATAGGTTTCAGTGGCATCTCATCTTTACGTATAGGATATTGAGTTCTCTGACAGACATCACAGCGTTTCACATAGGTATGTGCATCCATGTGAAGGGTCGGCCACCAGAAGCCCGCAAATAGTATTGCCTTGATCATCCGATCTGGTCCAAAGTGTACTCCTGCTACACCTTGGTGAGCAGTGTCCAAGATCTTGAGATATTCACTCTCATGGACACATAGTCTCAGGTAACCGTCTTTACCACGTTTGTATAGATTATCACCAATAAGTGAGTAATCCTGGGCTTCTTGTTCTAAACTCCTTTTCCTAGCCAGAGTCATGTCTGGAGGGAATGTTTTCATCCTCAGAAAAGATACTAGTGGTTCACTCCAATCCGGCACTATGGACACTTGATAAAGAGTGGCATGTTCCACAGGTGGTTTAGTGCAGCAGATTGGGCATTCCTTGCACAACTTTTGGACATCAGCTTCCATAGTTGGCCAATGCACTCCGAGTCTCCTTAGTGTCTGTGGGGTTCGTTGTTTTGAGTAGTGTTGCTCTAATGCACCTACATGTGCTAATTGCAACCATTTAGCGTACTCATCCTCTTACACACAACAAGCCAAGATCCCTTGATCTGTGTGCTTGTACATACTTCCTGCCATGATGTGATACTTTTGGGCTTTCACTACCTCTCTATCCTGTGTGTTTATTACTCGATGGTTAGGTCCATATGTCAACACTGGTACCAATGGCTTAGCCCACTGCGGCACCACGTCCAAATTAAACAAGTAAGCATCAGGAAGGTCATCTGACACTCCTTGTGGGGCTTCTCCAGATGTGAGCC
This sequence comes from Ceratopteris richardii, assembly GCA_020310875.1. NCBI lineage: Eukaryota > Viridiplantae > Streptophyta > Polypodiopsida > Polypodiales > Pteridaceae > Ceratopteris > Ceratopteris richardii. Next base: position 54,323,657 of record CM035440.1, read on the forward strand.
TAGAGAGATGATCTGCTCTCAAATGAGTCCTCCCTTTTCTCACCACAACCTCGAAATCATATTCCATTAGTAAGAGAAACCATCTTACTAATCTTCTTGTATTGCATGGCTTGTTCACGAGATATAACAATGCTTGGTGGTCAGTAAAAAATTTAAACTTGTTTGCAAGCAAATAGTGTCTAAATTTCTTAACTGCATATACCATGCCTAAGCCTTCTCTCTCAGTAGTGGTATAATTTCGTTCAGCTGCATTCAATTGTCTACTAGCATAGGCAATTGGAAGATCCATATTACCTTCACCCGTAGGTTGTGCGAGTACACATCCAATAGCATAATTGGATGCATCCACGTGAACATGGAATGGCTTGTTCCAATCTGGTGTGGTCAAGATTGGTGCTGAACATAATCTTTGTTTAAGCTCCTCGAAGGAATTCTCACATTCCTCAGTCCACTCAAAGTTAGTCAGAAGTCCGTACATGGGCTTTGCAATGACAGCATACATGTGAATGAACCGGCGGTAGTAACCACAATATCCCATGAAAGCTTGTACTTCCTTGACATTCCTTGGCCTAGGTAGCTCTGCTATGGCTCTCACTTTCTCTTCATCAGTGGATATGCCATTCTTTGACACTATGTGTCCTAGAATCTTGCCTTGCCTGACCATAAAAACACACTTTTCTGGGTTTAGGCAGACTTGATATTCTCTACATTTGTCAAAGATTTGTCTGAGTTCAGGAATATGGGTTTGTCTAATGTTGGAATGAGCACAAAGATCATCAACATAGACTTCTAAATTCTTCCTCAGGAACTCCTTAAATACATGGCACATCAGCCTTTGGAAGGTAGCTGGTGCATTGGTAAGCCCAAATGGCATTACACGAAAGGCAAATATACCCCACTCTGTGGCAAAAGCTGTCTTATGCTGATCTTCTGGAGCTATGGCTACTTGATTGTAGCCCGAAAATCCATCGAGGAAGCTGTACACTTCCTTGCCTGCTACTCTTTCTAAGAGATGCTCTGTGATAGGAAGCGGATAGTTATCTCGAATTGTGGCTGCATTAACCTTCTTCAAGTTAATGCATACACGTAATTTACCATTCTTTTTGGGCACCACAACAATGGGGGATACCCATTCAGTGTGCTCAATTTCATAGATAAATCCAGCTTCAACCAGTCTATCTATCTCCTCTTTGATCTTGGCAGCGTAATTATCATTGTATGTATACGGCTTTTGCTTAGAGGGTTTGGCATCTGAGGTCATGGGGATGGTGTGTGAGCATATGTCAGGGTCCACACCTTTCAAGTCCTTGTAACTCCAAGCGAACACGTCTCTGTATTCTCTTAGCAAGGCTATCAATTCTTGCTCTTCTTCTTCCGTCAGGTCATGTCCTATGTAAGTGCATCTCTCTTCTCCCTCTTCCATGGCTACCACAATTTTCTTTGTGGTTTCTTTGTTATCATAGGCCTCTCCTGATTGTGCCTCTCGTTTAGGCATTCTGATCATGACTCTCCTGTCATCTATCTCATACTTCTTAAAATTTTCTGGGACCTCAAACAAAGATTCCTCCTCTTCTTGTGTGACTTCTTTCTTCTTCCTTTCCTTTCCTTCTTCCTTAGGAGTTACATGTGTGGCTAGCCTTACGTCTTTTGTAAGCTCTCCGTGCCTCTGGGGTTGAAATTCTACTTCATAGAAGTATTCTGCATCTGATGCAAAAGGTGGGTCCATAATGATTGACTCTAGATCGGAGTCACTCGCATCCTCAAATGCATCAAGGCTAGGTTCGCATTCTTCTAACACTGCCTCTCCCATGATTGGCTCTATGGAGAAAACTGAAATGTCATAGCCATCCTCATCACAGTGAGGTGTCCATTGTTCTTCATTGATGGCTACATCCATTGTTGCTAGGATTTCTGCCCAGCCGTGGGGTTCAAATTCTTCGTCCGGAAAGACTACAGGTGCATAGGCTAGGTCTTGAATTGATCTATGTGTTTCTTTTGCACCTACCTCTCTGGCTTTTTCTCTCTTCTCTTCTTCTACTGCTACTTTGCACATCCATAAGTGGGTGTCTTCATGCATCCATGAGGATCCTGACCCTATGGAATGCACCGATTCTGTATCATCTTTGGCTCTATGGATGGGATTCCATTGGATGGGAGGGACATCTCTATGAGAGTAATCTTTGAGATTCACTTTGGTCGTAACACCTAAGTGTTGTAGGTACAAGGAGTTGGTTCCCCCGTCCTGTACCACTTGCAACTGTCGCATAAAGGGTCTTCCCAAGATCATCTCATAGGCATGATTTTTGCTGAAGTCACATATAGCAAATGTATGCTCAAACTCGACACCACAGGTGGTGAGAGTTATTCCTTCTAGCAATCCTAAGGGTCTCTCAATATGACCATCAGCCATCTGCAATTTCATTCTCGTTGGCCTGAGTGCTGGCTTACCCCAACGCTTCCATAGGGAAGTGGTGGCAATTGCAACTCCTGCACCTGAGTCCAAAATTGCCTTGGTGGTGTACTCCTGGTAGGTAATGGGAAGATAGGTGTTCCCTTCTTCACCTTCACACATATCTCCTATCTTATCCAAGGGTATCTCTGGCACTGTCCTATGTGATCCTACCTGGGAACGAGGTTTTGATATCTCTGGTACTTGTTTGGCTACATGTTTCCATAGCTCTGGCCTTACTTTGAGTAGCTCTTCTAAGGTGAGGTTGCATTGTACTTTAGTGTTTTTCACTACCTCTGTGTTCCTGGGCATGAGTGAGTCCTCATTCCGTACCATGACCATGGGTGCTCTCATACAAGTAGACTTAGCTTCCCATGGGCCTGTGAAGTGGGGTAATTCTTGTAAAGAATTAGACTCAAAGTCTAGTCTTTCCTGAGAGTGGGTGCTCTCCTGCTCCTCATCAATGGATGGGATGTCTTGTGGGAATTGGTCATGTGAATCATCCACAAGTTCAATGGGAGGAGGGACTTCACTTTCTTTAGCCCATTTGTCTTCTTGAATCTCGCATAGGAATTCTGGTGTGAACCGATTCATAGAAGATGATGTGTCTGGCTCCGTAGAGTTAGGCACATAGGCTTCAGGCACATAGGCTTCCTGAGCAGGAATGCTTACTCTTTCACTTGCCTTGTCCTTGTGTTGAGAGGCGGGTTCCTTTTCTGATTGTGCAATCAGCTTCTCTATTCTTTATAACAGTCCATCAAAGTGTAACTGTGTCTTCGCTGAACTAGAGATGTTAAATAGGCGACTGGCTTCAAACATGGTCTGAGCCAACTCCACCATCTTAGCACAAATTTTGGTTCGTTCAAGCTCTAGTTCTGCTCTAGGGTAACACTTTTCATGATCAGCTACGTTTGGCCCTTCTTGGATTCTGGCCTGATATGCTTTAAGCATCATATTAAGGTCTTCGGGAGTGGGATCTGCTAGGACTTATCCTACTCTAGGGGGTGGTGGAATTAGTTGAGGCGGGTTCGAAGGTGGAGGGTCAGATGGAGATGGGAATGGTGGTGGTGGGGTAGTGTGAGAGGGAGTTTGACATGTGAGTTCAGTTATCCTTGCTTTTGTTTCTCTGAGGCTTTCCTCAAGTTCACTCATCTTTTTTGCCCATTGTCTTTTCATTCTTTCGCGACTATCTCGCCAAGCTCTAGTCCTTTTCTTGGTTATGCTCTCAGTTTCACTAGCCTCTGGGCCCTTTTCCTAGCCTACCCCTTGGTTTTGCTGCAATGCCTGAGCTCTAGTCACTACCTGTACTGGTGCGGTGGACGTCACACTTCCTGTGGAGTCTACTACCAACCCAATAACGTTAATAGGAGTGATTTTTGGCATATTATTAAGATTCTTAGGGCAGTCTCGTAAGAGATGCTCCTTTCCACACTCCTGGCAATAGCCCTGGATCGTCACTGACTGGGGTTGTGTAGGTGGAGGCAAGGGACAATCACGAATGAGATGATCTCCCTGACATCTGTAGCATGGTCCTCTAGGGAATGGAGGTCTTACTTGCCTAGGTTGGGGTCTTGAGTTAGGGTTTGTATACATTACGTTTGTGTACTCTGGTTCCCAACTGGGTTCACTTGGCTCTTCACTATAGTAGGACTCACCATGTTCAGGAGATTGCATGTAGTAAGCATGGGGACTATCGACATGTGTAGAATCAAAGCTATGGTCACTCGGATCACTTTCCGAAAGCAATGGTGTTACAGGGACTATAGCTCTATTCAAGTTCTCTTCTGCGACTGCATATTTTACTGGGATCACATTAGCTGGGGCAGGGGGTTGTTGTGCTAGCACAGGCTGAGGCCTTTGTTGGCATTGGGGTTGATAGGTTTGTTGAGGCCTAGTATACTGTTGTGGTGGGTACTGACTCTGGTATCTTCCTTGTTGAGGGTATGGTTGAGGGTACGTCTGCCTAACGGCTTGCTTATTGTAGGGGCAATCTTGTGCGTTGTGATTGGTGTACCTCCGTTCTATGGTGCAGTACTGGCTACTAGGATTTACTTGGGGTTGAGCCATAATGGGACATACATTTGCCATGTGGTCACCACCACAAGTATAGCATCTTTTCACAGGGGCAAACCTTGGGATTTGTTTGCCAGAGACACCTAGTTTTTGTGCCACTTTCTCAGCGAGTTCCTCAATTGATGTGGATTGCATGGAAGAGAGGCTAGAGGCACTATCAGAATCTTTGTATATTTTGGAAAGCTCTAACTCCTCCCCTAGGTTATCCTCGATGTCAATGCACATGTGTACACACTCTTCTATGGTCCTAGGGTCCTTCAAGTACACATAAGATCTCAATTTGGTACTTAGCAATCCATCCAAGAATAAAGCCACTTGCTTAGCTGGTGTGGGTAGCTTAGGGATGGGACATCTCTCTAGATACTGCCTAAATCTTCTTCCTGCAAGTCTTACGGTCTCTTGAGGGGTTTGCTTGAAGCTGTGAATCAGCGAGGAAGTGTTATGTCTTATGCCACTTTTAGAGAATTCGATAATGAATGCCTCTAGAAGTTGGTCTATGCTCCTGAACTGCCTCTCGTTTAGTGGTTGAAACCATGTCAGGGCAGTGTTCCTAAGGGTTAGACCAAAGGCATTGTATTGCGTGAACAGATCTTCCACTTGTTCAGCTCTCAAGACTTGCCTAAACTCAGCCACATGATCGTATGGATCTCCAGTGCCATCGAAGTAGTTCTTCATGGACTTAACTAGCTGAGTCGGTCTCAGAGTCCTTGTGTGCTCTCTAGGTCGTGGTAGAGGGAACTCATCCACATTTCTTTGATTCCTGGGAGCTCTCAGTACCTCAGGTTCTACTCTGTTTGTTTCCGTCCTCGTTCTTTCTCTGCCCCTTGGGTTGGCAAAGCTTACTTCTGGCCTATCTCTACTTCTGTCTCTTTGAGTTCCATGAGCTTGGGATGTTCCCGCTCCAAGGTGACCATAGGACACATTTGATCTTGGTTGGGGGAAAATAATTTCACCTTTCCAAGTGTAAGCATGCCTATCATTTTCTGTCACCACAAAGATCCTCTCCGAAGCGTGATCTAAGTAGGTCACTCTGCCTAGGCTATCAGGATCCTTAAACTCATAGATCATGATTGTTCCCATATCGATTGGCCGACCAGATTTATACCTCCAAAAGGCTTCGTTAGTTTCTCGGTTCAGAAGCAGATCTATGCTCTTATTATCTTGGGGAATCCACTCTGGTGTGATAATCCTAGGGAGAACAGATTTGCCTCGGGGGGTCCTTGGTTCTTCCCCCATGCTTCCTTGCTCTAGGTCACCTAAGTCCGTTCCTGGGATCTCATTCCCAAATTCATCAGTCCTATCTGGATGACTGGTGACCACGTATATTGTCCCTTCCTTGTCTAAGTACGCCCCGTTTTCAAACTTGACAGCTGGGCGCTCTAGTCCAATGGATTGGTCAGGATTCTTCATCTGTACCACAGATCTTCCTAGGCCATCCTCATAGATGCTAGCACCCAATCGGTTGGTCCTAAGGTATTCCAACTACGTTTTGTAAGGGCCTTCTACCCTGTACAAGTATGGCACTCCTGAACTTCCCGTAGGTCTGTCCATGCCTTGAGACATCTCTGATTCACTAGTCTCAGAACTAGGGTAGTATGAGTGGTGGCTCAACTGCTGGGCCCAAGACCTAGCAGTGTGGTTGACACTGGCCTCTAAAGACCTAAGGCTTTGTCTATCTCTCCTTAGATGTCGCCCTGATCTAAGGTTCATAAGCCTAATAGAATAACCCAAATTTGCCCAAGTACAACCTCGTTGCGGAGTTCTTTTGTATCAGTTACTTGATTCTTTTTAGTTGATTACCGTGTTAACATTCTCGTCTGATATCACGTCGTAAGGTATATTTGAGTGTAGTTCCACACTTAAAGTTGATCGTTCCACGTTAAGTTCTTTTCCTTTAAAGTTCTGGACAGTACAAAGATTATGTTCTTAGCTTGAACTTGAAAGTTTAGGTATTCTTCAACTTGATAATTGCCTATCGTCGCCCTGACTTACTCCTACCTCTAGTCGTTCTTAGCCTAAGCTAGGAATTGACGAGGGGGAGTTGAGAATATTCCGACCTTTCTTGCTGATCCTTGTTCTTTAGTGCTCGAGAAGTTGATTCTCAAGCTTGCACAAAGCCCTTGCTTGGATGCTCTCAATTGCTTCTCAATAGACCTGCATCAGTCCCAAGATTAGCTCCAGACTTAAATTCAAATGACAGACCAGACCACTTCCATGCATGTAACTCACTGACCAAATTATCTCTTGCCTTTATAAAAACAATCCCAAGGATTCCTCAGTTCTCCTACCTCGGGTATGGTTAACTTCAAAAAACCTTATCTAATAATCCTGATCTTAGTTTTCACCTAACCAGTGGAAGTTTTGGTTGTACTTCCCACGAGATTTCCAACAAAACAAGAATCACAGAAATTGGATTTTGTATGAGGAAGTTATGTCCGATCAGGGTTTAGGTGCTAGAACAGGGTTCGAAACAGTTTACTCAGGCAGACAGGAATTCTTGAATTACTTGGGTTGCGGCCTCACAATGTAATGCTAAACCCTTAAAAGTTCCCCAAAAAATTAGACCACTATTTTTCTTTTTTTTTGCCCTTAAAAATTGGCCAAATTTGCCCTTCTATCGCGTTCGCAAGTTCTGTCAGTCGCGATTGACAGGTTAGTCGTGATTGATGTGTCGATCGCGATTGATAGGTCCGTCGTGGCTGTCAGTCGCGATTGATGTGTCGATCGCGATTGACAGGTCCGTCGTGGCTGTCAGTCGCGATTGATGTGTCGATCGCGATTGACAGGTTCGTCGTGGCTGTCAGTCGCGATTGATGGGTCAATCGCGATTGACACGTGGCTCGAAAAGTCAATCAGTCGTGGTCAAAGGGTCGTTGACTCTGTCAGTCGCGATTGATCGGTCGATCGCGATTGACAGGTCGGTCGCGAGGGTCTGTCCGTCGTGGTCAAACAATCCTCGACTGTGTCGGTCGCGATTGACAGAGCCGTCGTGGGCTGTCAGTCGCGATTGATGGGTCGATCGCGATTGATGACTCAATCGCGATTGACACGTGTCACGCGTATGATCTGTCCGTCGTGATCAATCGGTCGTTGACTCTGTCGGTCGTGATTGACAGAGCCGTCGTGGGCTGTCAGTCGCGATTGACTGGTCGATCGCGATTGACAGGTCTGTCCGTCGTGGTTTGTCGATCGCGATTGACTGAGCGATCGCGATTGACAGAAATCTGATGAATTTCAAAAATCTAAACACAGTTTTGGGAAGCTCTAGGCCTGTAGATCATGGTTTTGCACTTTGTTTGGCAAATGGAGCATTTTTTCTGTCAGTCGCGATTGACAGAGACCGGCGACACAGAGACAGTTGCCAAGATTTCCGTACCTGCGCGAAGTGCTGGAGAAGATGATGCAGCATGTACCTGCAAGACAGCTCAAGAAACATGCACAAACAGCACACACAATATTGCTCTCTCGCTCTCTCTCACAAGTGGAATGAGGGAAATGGAAGGAGGAAGGAAATATAGTCAAAAAACTGAAATTTTTGCGATGATGGAGATGGAGGTGGGAGATGGTGATGATGATGATGGTGATGAAGGAAACAAAAGGAAATAGATAAAAGTGAAGAAAATACCTATAACTCCAACGCTTCAACTCTACATCTTACCATCACACGCTCGTCCTCAAAGCTCGATCCCCGGCAACGGCGCCAAAATTTGGTGTAGCTCAGTGATGAGTAGCACCTCCTTTAATGTCAATCCGGGAAGACGTGAGGATGGTATGAAGACCTCGAGCAAGTGGAGGCACAAGTGCGTGGGTGAGAAGCACACAAACATGCACACACATACACACACACGCGCACACACGGCAAAACAAAGAGTGAGAAGCAATGGAGTTCTTAGATCACTTTCAAGAAGCTCTTACAAGTTCATTTCGATTACAATCTAACCTCAAAAATGACCTCTCTAGCTCTATTTATAGTTTTTGACTAGGTTTTGGCCCTGTCCAGACCTAGTGTCCGGCCTAGTTAAAAATTAGGTTCCAGGGCCAATTTGAGGGCTTAAACGGAGTCTAAGAAATACGAAAATTGATATGTAGGCACTTCTAAGGCTCCTCAAGCTCAAGGACTCCTTGGCTTGCACAAAATGGAGCTAAAAAAATACGAAATGGTATTTACAATGGTTTTTAGTGATTAAAATCACTATTTGTGTAGGGATTTTCTCTATTGGTTTGTCGTACACATCTTTGAGCTCCCTACTTGCTCTTTCTTCTTGTGTGCTCCACTCCTTGATGTCTGAAAAATTTAGATGGCCTACTTGCCAGATCTTGTTTGGCTACTGTGTCTGCTTGTGCTATCTCTTCGTTCCGACCCTCTTTGTCTTGTGGCTCCTTCGGTTCCCTGACTGCTGCCAACAGTTGTATTTTGGGAAAAATGTAGCATTCCTCCTTTCCAAATCATGGTTTAGTTCGAGCTACTTGGAATTTTACTTAGCCTAAGAAGGAGAATGCACAACTAATGACCGCAACTCGGCTCAAACTTTGACGGTCCCTTGCAAAGCAACAAGAAGAAAAGCTATTCAAAGGTCAACCGGCGCTCTGTCATCAACATCCTCAGTAAGAAATATGGAGGCTCAGATAGATCTAGAAACTCTACTTTCTAGATGAAATATCAAATTCCCATTTCTCAAGGGATTAGCACAAGAAGACCTAGATGAACATGTTAGAAGATTTTTTGGCCTTATGCAAGACAAGGGGTCTAATGGGAAGGGAAGATGCACTTTTAATTCTTTTTGGAGCAACATTGGAAGGGTTAGCAGATAAATGGTTTAGTCAATTTGTGGATAATAGTTTAACTACATGGGACTTAGTGAAGGAAGCTTTTAAGACACAATTTCAACAAGGGACCACAATGGAGAATATTGTTGAAGAAATAGAGAACTTAAGATTGGGTAATGGGGAAATGTTTTCAGAATTTTTCATTACAACAAAAGCCCTCATGGCTAAATTACCACATCCCCTCATGATTTCTTTGTCAAGGAGTGGCTGGCCAAACAACTTCCAGTTTCAACACAATGTGAAATTAAGGAGCTGGTGCTACCTACAGAAACAATTGAGGAATGTATTTCTACAACAAGAAGGATAGAGCAAATCGGATACCAATATGGAACATGTTCTTCTAGTCTACCATATCATATGGAACTTGAGGACCCAATGCCATAGTTGAGAAAGGAACTTGAGAGTTTAAGATGGAACAAGCCCTAGAAAGAAGAAGAAAATGCAGTATCTCAATTGAGGAGGGAAATTGAAGCTTTAAAAGCTACAAAGAGAAGAAGAGGCCCAAGCAGAGGAGTTAGCACAACTTCGGCAAAAATTACACGAACTTCATGGAGGGGCTTTATTTATGCTAGGGATCAAGAAGAATCTAACTTTAGCCAAGATTGGCTTGGTTGTGAAATTTGTTGATGATAGATGTACAATTCATGATGTGTCAAATGGTGACATGATTATTGCTTCTAGCATTTTATGTCATGGGTTGTATAAGCTCATAGAATATGAAAAATCTATGAATGATTCAACACATGCAGTACATGATTCTCAGGCTATGTTAGATGGAAAGATTTGGCATGCATGCTTTGGTCATCTGAATTTTGCTAGTTTGCTACACCTGCACAAATATGAAATGGTGTCCTCTTTGCCCAAACTTGAGGCACTCGGTAAACATGTTTGTGAAGGTTGTATTTTGGGCAAAATGCAGCATTGCTCCTTTCCAAAAGATGGTTCAGTTTGAGCTACTTAGAAATTGTAGCTTGTTCATAGTGATGTATGTGGTCCTACACAAATACTCTCTTTTGGAAACTATCTTTACTTCATGACTTCCATCGATGATTTTTCCAAGCATGCATGGATATATCCATTGAAAGCAAAGGCCGAAGTGTTTATGTGCTTCAAACAGTTTTTGCTTTTGGTTGAAAATCTATTAACATGTAAAATGGGCACCCTCTTTCTGATCAATGGGGGGAATATATGTCTTCTGACTTTAATGCATTTCTAGTTGAGCGTGGGATAAAACATCAGTGTACAATGCTATATACACCTCAACAGAATGGAGTTACTGAATGGAAGAACAGATCACTCATGGAGATAGCAAGGTGTATAGTCAAGAGTCAAGCTTTACCACATAGTTTTTGGCTTGAGGCCATTATGTACTTAACAGATGTCCCACTAAAGCGTTGTAGTCTATCACTCCATATGTACTTAACAGATGTCCCACTAAAGCATTGTAGTCTATCACTCCATATGTACTTAACAGTTGTCCCACTAAAGCATTGTCGTCTATCACTCCATATGAGGCTTGGCATGGTTGTAAGCCATCTGTCGCTCACCTTCGTGTTTTTGGTTGTCTGGCATATACATTAGTGCCTGAATAACATTGCAAGAAATTGGATGATAAAGAAGTAAAATGTATTTTTGTTGGGTATGGTTCCGAAAGGAAATGCTATCGTCTATATCATCCACATACTAAATGTGTTATGGTAAGCCGTGATGTTGTTTTTGTGGAAGATGCTATTTAGCCTTTACTTTCATGTACGAAGGAGACATTTGTTAGCTCCAAAGACATGTATGATACTCTACTTCCTCTTTTTACAAGTGGACTACCTAGTATTGGTCCTAATGAGGCAACTTCTCAGCCTTTGCAAGTTTCATGTGATGATGCAGATCATTCCATTTCTAATGCAGATTTACATGATGCACTTGTTGATGAGAGAGCTGATATTGAGGAGGCAATAAGTATGCCAGGTTGATGTAGACTTTGCGTGAAAAAAAATTAGATGCACCTCTATCATATCGTACTCGTTCAGGCTCCCATACTGCCTCTTTTGCATCAGATTTCTATGCTATGGCTACCTCTAGTCTTTGTGATGAGAATGAGCCTGTTTCATTTGATGAAGCACAAAATTAAAAAAATTGGATGGCTGCTATGCAATCTGAATATGATGTTATAATGAAAAATGATACCTGGTCTTTATGTGACTTGCCTCTTGGAAAGAAGGTCATTGGCACTAAGTGGGTATACAAGTTGAAGCGTAAGTCTGATGGAAGAGTTGACATGTATAAGACTAGGCTTGTTGCAAAGGGTTATGCGCAAGAAAAAGGCATTGATTTTGATGAGACCTTTGCACATTCATGCCGAATGACTACTGTTCATAGCATTTGTGCACTTGCACCTCATGATGGTTGGTATGTATATCAATTGGACATTAAAGCTTCATTTCTGAATGATGACTTGCATGAAGAAGTGTATGTTTTTCAGCCCTATGGCTTTGTGCAGAAGGGGCATGAAAACCACGTGTGCAGGCTAAAGAAGGCATTATATGGTTTAAAGCAAGCACCACGTGCTTGTAATTAAAATACATGCCTATTTGATTGCACATGGTTTTGAGAACAGTCTAGCTAAAAGCACGTTCTATGTTAAGTGTGATAATGATGTGCTTCTGATCATTGTTGTGTATGTTGCTGACATGCTACTCACTAGTCCTCATGACAAGCATATTGATGATTTTAAGGCTGATTTGCATGCCTCATTTGAGATGTCTGATTTGGGGCATTTGCATCACTATTTGGGCATTCAGTTGATGCAAGTTGATGGTGGAATGGCTGTGTCAATTGAAATATATTGACACATGATTGCAGTGTTTTGGCCTTGAAGACTGTAAACCTATTTCCACTCCTATGGAGACAGGTTTACGAAGTCAAAAGGTCAAAGTCAAACTATTCAAAGTCAACAATGTCAAGGTCAAAGTCATCAGGTGCAAAGTCAAAGTGCTAAAGTACAGGTGTCAAAGTGCACAGGCAGTGCACAATTAATTGTCCACAAAGGGTGAATTGGAGAAATTTGGTTGCAGGTTACAGAGGTATTTCTCTAATTTCCCTAAGGTTCAAAGTGTTTTGGAAGTGTTTTGGAAGGTTCAGGTGAACCCTCTCTTATGTGCAAAAGTGAAGACTTGAAAGGAAAATGTGAAGGTATGTGAAGGGGAAGCGTACGCAGAAGTGAAAGTATGCCCCCCCAACTAAAAATTTTGTTTTAGTCTAAAGTCACTACAGGACAAAATAGGGATTCGTTGGCTGCCACTTGTAAAGACAATCTTGGGACATCAAGGTGAGTACCAAGATACACTTGCAGTTAGGAGCGTACGTGAATCGACACTGAAAAGAAAGCAAGGACTATTCTTGGACCATTCTAGTGTAAGCAAGAGAAGCATAGTCTAAGTGTGAGTAAGAGAGAGAAGTGCAAGAGACACACAGTGTGCGACGCAGAGAAGTGAAGTGCAAGGTGTGCATGAAGAGTGACCAAGGAAGTGTGCAGAGAAGTGCTAAGCTAGTCTACCAAAGATCCCAAGGTCTTATTGAAGTGTGCGCATGCCGATAGAAGGTACCCCTCCCTCCCCTTAGTGGAAGCTTGGTGCAAGGTGTGCACAAGTGCAGGCTTGAAGAAGGTGGAGGTTTGGTGCAGAGGAGGCTGGCAGCAACAACTCCCTTGGATATTTGGTATTTTGTAATTGAGTCCTCTGTGAGATTTTGCACAGAAGCATTGGCTTGTATTGTGCTTCAATAGTGTATTTGTCTTATTGTAATCAATCGACAGAGGCTCCCAGTGTGTAATTTCTCTTCTTGTCTTAACCAATTCTCCTACAAACACTCAAATCCCTTCTTGTCCAAGAATCCCCCAACAATTACTCAGCCAGATATTCAATTTGTTGTCTCACAGATGAGCAGGTTTATGCATTGCCCAGGTGTCAAGCATTGGCAAGTGATTAAGTGCATCTTTTGCTACTTGAGTGGTATCCGGTTACTTGGATTGTTTTATCCCAAGGGGGGATCACTACCGCCAAATTTACATGCTTTTTTTGACTCTAACTAGGCTGGTTGCTATGACACTCGTATGTTCACAAGTGGCTTTTGCGTCATGCTTGGTAGCTCACGTATATCTTGCTTGAGCAAGAAGCAACCTACTATGGCCACTTCCAATTGTGAGGCTAGATATAGGGAAGCTTTCACAGTGACTATTTAGTATGTGTGGCTTAGAGGCCTTATGCATGATTTGGGTGTTGGTTAGTCTTCTGCCACCACTATCTGCACGGACAGTCAGAGCGCATTGGCGGTTGCAAGGAACCCTATGTTCCATGCTCGCACTAAGCACATTGAGATGCATTATCATTATGTCATGGAGAGGAGCTTTGCTGGAGAGATCAACTTGGCATATATGCCCATGCAGGAGAACATTGCAGACCTTTTCACGAAGGCTCTGCCTAGGGAGAAGTTTGAAGCTTTTTGCAAAGCTTTGGGCTTACTTCCTTTTGTGGATTGATTCCACATAGCTTGACACTTCCTTATACATGAGTGCCCGCTCCTTGTTCACCGCATCACTCCTAGGGAGGGTTTGTTTATATATTTAGGTAGTGATGCATGTGAACACAGTAGGACCACCGGGGCACTTTTTTCCCTCTTTAGGAGGTTCCTCCCCACCCCCCCTTGTATATATCCCTATTGCCCTAACGGGTTACTTATCTTTGTACATTCTAGTGGTAATACATTCAATATTGTGTGTTGTGGTCCAAACTTCTTCTTCTTCATTGTGCTATTTGCGTGCTTTTGCAGACCTCAATCTCCAACATGCACATAATGACAAACGAAGCTACTTGCTTGGGAGATTGAGGAGTGTAGAGTAGAGCAAGGGGTGGTGATTCAAACAAGTTACTTTCTAATACTTGTAATAAAGTAGAACCATGAAAGAAATGAATATGGTACAAAAAAATGCGCTAATGGAACCTTGAATGGATGTGAAATACTAGTGCTAATTACACTATGCTAACCAAGATAAAATGTGCCATGCTATCATGTTTTCACACATATATTAGAGGGAGAAGGGTGCGTTGTGGCAAAAAAAGATATCATTGTTAGCCACATTGGTATTCCTGTTTGTGTGTGCATCAACATGTATCAATGTCTTTTTCTAGCTATACATTGATGGACATATTCACATGTATACGAACTAGTGTACCGATATTTGTATACATACATACACACAAACATATACATACATATATATATATATATATATATATATATATATATATATATATATATATATATATATATATATCACGATGGTCTATTTCGAAACCTTGAATCCTATGTGGAACCTTCACTACTATTATGTGATGTACAAAAGATATCCAAAGCAAGCACAAGTTATAACAGAAATGCCCTGGTAGTATAACTGAATTATGAATTTATCTGTACCGATATATATATATATATATATATATATATATATATATATATATATATATATATATATATATAGAGAGAGAGAGAGAGAGAGAGAGAGAGAGAGAGAGAGAGCATATAGGTCACGATGGTCTATTTGGAAACCTTGAATCCTATGTGGAACCTTCACTACTATTATATGATGTATAATAGATATCCAAAGCAAGCACAAGTTATAAGAGAAATGCTTTGGTAGTATAACTGATTGTGGATAAATTTCGCGCAAGAATCCAGAATAATCGTTTATAAAAGGCCATTTAAATTATAAATTAATGTCAATCTATGGCAAAGTGGCATCATGAAAATCAGCAAACCCTCTCCTCCAAGTATTAGACTCTTCAACAGCGACACAAGAGAGGACTGTTCAAAGGCACCTGTTGCCCGTTCACTTATAGAGTTGCAATTTCAAAGTTAAAGTTCGGAGGAGTAAGCTTCGGCTGAACCTCCTTTATTAATAATAAAATAAAAAATAAAAAAAAACTCCTCCAAGTAAACGACACTAAAAAATTTACTTGCAAGTAGAAAGCAAACGATCGCTTCTTATCTACCAAAGTAAAATGATAAGAATGCGAATTAGGGGACAATCAAGACAAGAAGGATCTCAACATGCGGTAATGTATATGACGTGAGAATATACAGAGACATGTTAGAGCTTCTTGGTCACATATATCATCGAGCGAAGAATTCTCCTGCATATGGAGAAAGAAAAGACTTCGCAGATCTATTGTATATATATATACAGAGACACTACTAAAATTCTAGCATGACAAACGTTTCTATCGATGTCCAACCTTCTCTGATACAATGTAATTGATGGGCAATAGACAATAAATCATCATCTCCCACATTTTGAATCCGGATGGCAAGCTTTCTGGCGGAGAAAATAGTCGAGAATAGAGCCTCTGTAACGTGAATCCAAATCCTCTGATGGACAACACCGAACAGACGGAGGAAAAACGCTCAGAAATTCATGTGAAAATCTACCTTGGATCTCAAGAAGGCAGGGATGAAGCCTTTCATACTCCGCTCCCACTTCTCATGGCGTCTAAACAGGCAAACACAACTAGGTCTAAACAGGCAGATACGACTAGTGGCGATGAAACAAAGATTGAAGGTATCTCAACTGCTGCCGTAATCTGCTGAAGGCATGCTGTGCAAGACGGTTCAATTCTCCGGCTTCTTCGTGTAAGTTTTAATTCCTGCAACCACTAGAGAGCTCCCTGCTGACACCAACAAGGCCCATAAGGCCATCCTCGATAATCGCCTCTTGCCATTTCCTACATTTTCAGGTGATTGCTCGGATTCTGCTATACCTTCTTTTTTATTAACATCTATTCCATACAATTCAATCCTCCTCTCAATGCTGCAATAATCCCATATGCATGACATTTGGTTTTGGAGTGTCGCACTTTTCTGATAATCCCTGGAACTATTCTGCATCTGATCCAAGGTTCTTTTCACAAATTTCAGCTTCTCTTCCAAGGCCCGATTCTGCACATTGCAGCTCTTTAGCATAGCTTCCATGGTATCCTTACAATCATTTTCTGTATGTAACGATACAAAACGTGCTGCCAAAGTATCATTATGCAGAGCAGTGGCCTGGAATTCGAGCTGAGACTGTATGGTCGCCTTGGATACAAGCTGAGCTTCCAAAATCGAGACCCTTCTGGAGGCCTCTTTGAGCTCCCTCTCAAAGGCTGCATGCAGGTCTCGCTCTGCTTTCAGAAGTTCCTCTTTCACAAAATTCAGATCTGCCTTCAGATGTGCTTCGGGTCCAACCATCATGATGTCCCCCGTCTCACATATATTCGATGGATTCATATCTGTTCGTGATGACTGTGTGATTTGACATTTCAAATGATCAATTTTGTCATCTTTATCATCCATCAGGCGATCTGGAGTTTCCTTGTCCAGTGAAGGTGAGCACTCGGCTGAACTTATGACTTTGGAAAACTCATGAGTAGTTTCAGTAATGCGTGACTCTAATTCATGATTTCTCTGCTTGGCTGACTCTAGCTGCGATGTCTTTGACGAGCTTTCTGCTCTAACTTCACATAGTTCTTTGTGAAGTTTTTCAAGTTCTCTGTTCTGTTTTTGCATTGCGCTTTCTAAGCATAAATTTCCCTCCCTCTCTGCAAGAAGAGCTGCATCGTGAGCCATGCGATTCTCCTGCAAGGACTTTTCCAGAGCCATAATCAAATCAGCTTTCTGCTCTATGCTGCTATGAAGCACTGCATTTATGCCCTCCAAAGCTTGAGAATCCGCCTTAAGTTTCATCAATTCGCTTTGCAGCGCATTCTGAGAGATTTCCAGCTCCGTGGACAGCTTTCGAAAATAAGCGATCTCGTCATCCTTCTTCTGATTCGCGGACTTCAGGAACTTGTTTTGGTCCCCATACACCTTCACAAAGCTCTCTAATTCGGAATGCACGGATGTCAACCTCGTGATCTCACTGCGTAGCTGCTCCATTACTACATATTCTTGTGCCTTTGCTTCAGTATCACACTGGAGTTGCTCGCGGACCCCAATAAGCTCTGCATTCAACTCGGAAACTTGTGATTCTAGCTTATCCTTTTCATGTCGCGAAGATGTAATATTCCTGGAAAGCTGTTCATTATCTTTGATTAGAGCTTCTACATTACCCTTAGTTGACAATAGCTCCCTGACAAGCTGATCTTTGGCTTGCTCTAAACAACCAATTTCATTCCTAAGTGACGCCATAGTGGCCAAAGCTTCAATTCTCTCATTTTCCATGTCCTCTTGAAGGACCAGCTTTTCCGCCATCATATCCTTCGCTTCTACTTCTAACGCCGTCGGTCTTTCTGTTTTCCATTGACTTTCAATCATCATTTCTTTTCTATTTTGCTGCGGGCATGCCAGCTGCTCGGTGATCATAAAATTGAAGTGATGAAGATCTTGCAATTCATCAGTTAAGTGAGATATTTGCATGCTCAACGAGCTTTTCAGGTCGAAGTTCTCCCTGACTAGAGCACGTAGGCTGTCCTTTAATTTAGCAACTTTCTCCAGAGCTGCTGTTTTTGCAACCTTTTCCGCACTCAACTCCGTGAGAATCTCCGATTGCTTGAGCTCAAGATCTGACACTCTAATCTCATTTTTCTTCAACTCAGCAAGCAATTTTTGTCTCTGATCTGTGTACTTCTTCTGATTGTCCAGGCTTCTACAGGAAATTTCTGACAGATTTCTGGTTAGGGATGAAACTTCTGGCTTCAGATTGGCCATATCCATTCGCACAGCAGACTTGGTTCCATATTTTTGTATCTCCTTGCCTTGCATAGATTCCAGGACTGCTGTAACATTTTCATCCTCCCGAAAAGATTGGTCTTGGGTTTCTTCACGTTTCTGCTGTTTGACAATCGGAATTTCTTTTTGAATTATTGCGCGCTGTCCTAAGGGCCTTTTGTCCTCCACTGACGGTAAGGTCGCATCGATAGACATGGAAGAGACATTCTCTGGAAGCACAATTACTGCACTTTGGTATTCTTCTGTGAGCGGGACCTCGATGGAGCCGGCAGAAGGATTGTTCTCGTGCAGAAGACCCTCTAATGTGTTAATTTTGTTTTCAAAATTTAATCGACAAGCTTTTATATTATCAGCATGGTTCAAGCGGTCCTTCTCCATCTGTATAACCATAGTTTGAATCTGATCCCTTATGTTCTGAAACTGCTCTTTCCTAGCTTTATTCTCGTCCGAGGACTCAAATTCTTCTTGCAGTGCCTTTATGTTTCCCGTAGGCTTTGAGTTTCGATCATTAAGCAACTGCATTGTTGCAGTCTGTCTGCAGCTGTGTTCATGACATGTGCGCTCTTGCATATACAGCTGTTTCTTCTTCAATTCCTCTTCACTAACGGATCCTTGGGAGGCCAGATTATGATTCTCGGAGTACGGATGTTCTACCTCCTTCTGAATGTTCCCAAGGTCCATTTGTGAATCTGCTGATGTCCGCTCATTCAACTGCAGGAGCTCTTCATGGTAGCTGACTTTGCTGCGCGTTGAATCCATGTGACCCTCTATGTGCATATCAACTCTTGTATCTGCTCTTCTTTCATCGAACGCAGTGACCTGTACAGACATCATCCTGCGCTCACTGTCAACGAGATCAGAGAAATCCTCATCGACAGAGCTGATTCGCCTCTCAAGGGCAGTAAGATCAGTTTTCTTTACACGTAGATTTTCAAATTTTGTTTTCTCGATCGCTAGTTCTTCGGTCAAGCATTCCACTTCTGCTAGATATAGGCAAAGAATGGACTTGAGTTTGGCCTGAGAAGCCAACAGAGCTTTGTTTTCCTTCCGTAAAGATGAAGCTTGTTTTTGCGCGGAGGAAACATCAAGAGTCAGCTTGCGATTCTCCGCTACAAGGATGGATTCAAGTTTTGAAAAATTGAAACAAGCTTCGGCATATGATTGCCGGAGGGAAATGATCTGATTACCAAGCACTTCATTCATTCGCAAAAGTTCTGACTTCTTAGCTCCCTTGACGAGAGATCCACCAGCGAAATTGGAAGAGACGACGCTGAATTCGGAGCAAGTGCAGTAAATGGTGCCATGTTTTCGATTGAGGTGAGCGGATGAGGAATGATCTACTGCTGACCTTGTATTTTCCTTCTCCAAGTGGGAGACAGAACTTCTGACCTTCCTCCCTGTTGGCATGAAGACAAATCGTATGATGATAATCAAGAAGAAGACGGTGAAAGCTTAATCACCGATGTAATGAATGATTCTACAGCTGAGCCTTCTGTTCGCGTGCACGGACGAAACGGCGAAATCCTAAGGAGGGACGGAGCGCTAGATAGCTGACTGTGGTGTTGCGTCTTCTTGCATCCTTCCGTGTAGCGATGGCCATTGCGAGCTGTATGTGTACCAAAGAACGCAGTTGGAAGAAATGCGCGAGATAGGAGGATGCAATAGTGTGTACGACTGCACGTTCTGTATATCTCTACATGCAAGAATAAATATAATCATGATGTGCATGTATGCGGGTTCGTACGCGCTCGTTTTAGACATGGAAAGTACAGGTAATGGTTATGGAGCGCTGACCGAGCTGCTGCGCAGAAATCAGTGCAGTGCGTTTGCTGCAAGGATATGGAGAAGGTGCAGTCGTTGAAGGAAGATCAAAGAGACAGCCAGCGCCCACACATATTTCTGCAAACCAGGGGCGAAAATCGGGGGCTGGCGGAGCAGCTAACTGTTAATTGAAATGGCGTCTGAGAAGATGCTTGACGGAAAACCCGAAGAACCCATTCCTTGTTTGTGATGTTGAAAACTGATTCGAATGGGAAGATGTTATGAGCAACATCAGAAGAAAACGTCACAGCTATGAGAAAACCTCGAACACAGTCAACATCCCCCATAACATTAAAAATTTTAATACTGGCGCACACAATTCCACAGTTTGTGCTGCCAGATGGATATCTTTTATTGGTCAATGAAATGAAAAGAAGAATGATTGCGGTAGAGGATTTTTCTTTTTCGGTATATTTTTATGCCGCTCTGACATTGAAATTTTATTGGTTCATTTTACTGCCCATCCAATAATGTTTAGGAGGTTTGTCCCAAGCTGTTTGTCCAGGTGGTTGGGCTTCTTGCTTCTTGAGGCGGGAGTGAGGGTTCAACCCCCATCGGCACCATGTAAGGGACATGTTTAACATAGAAAGTTGTATCTTGTGGCTGATGTGCCATTATTTGTTCTGTCCCACGGTAGTTGTGACCGTAGTTTAACCCAACTATATAAACCTCTGTTCTTGTGGGATAAGGAAGGTCCCATGGGAACTATGTCCTTCCTTATACAATTGCAATTTCAAAGTTAAAACTTGGAGGAGTAGGCCTCGGCCAAACTTCCATTAAAAAAAAAATTAATATTTAGATAGCATTCAATATGACTCAACAAAAGAATTCAATATGACTCAACAAAAGAGTGGCACTCTTTTGAACTCACCCTAAGACTTTCGGGCATTCGATGCCCTTTGTTTTTTTAGTAGTTGGACTTCAGATTGGTTTTTGGATTTCTTTAATCAACATCTTTGTTCAGCGTTAGGCTGTTCCTTCTCAAACTCTACTTTATTGAACTTTTGTACTACATAATTCTAGCCTTATCTGTTAATTAACTTCTATTTTGGATACCTTATCTTACAAAATAAATTACATTCATCTTGTATTTTATCTTTTAATTCCTCTTTTTAAATTTTTTAAAAACTTTTATTTAATTCATTTTCATACTTAATCTATTTAGTTTCATCTATTTTCTTTTTCTATGTTTTTTTTCTTTCTTTCCCTCTCTTTTTTTTTTCTCTCTCAAAGATTGATGCGTACCTACAAAATACATTAAAAAAAGAGCACATAAAATCAAACATATATATACTCAAATTTACATACTTACATATGCGCACATGCACATTTTCCTCCCGTTAACTTACATTGTACACACACAATGACACATGCATGATGCATGCTCAGTGTTGATTTTTGATGGCCATATTGTTCGTTTTCAGTGTTTTTGAACGTTAAATGAAGTTAATGATTTTTGTTACTTGTTAAAAATTGAACACAATTGATAATATACAGGTCTGAAGTTGCATTAGTTGAATTAACTTGCAAAATTGAAGGGTGGGGTTGCCCATCAAAATACAACATTGTGCATGCTATAACTTTTATGCATGTATATATTTATACACTTTTTTTTTATTTTTATAATTAGCACTTTTATTTTTATTTTTACTTATATTATTAATGTTTATAAATTAATATTTTTTCAAAAGAAAGTTTGGTCGAGGTTTAATCTTTTGCGCTTTAATTAATAAAAGAATTAATACATTGAATGGGCAAGGCGCCCATGGGATCGCTCGTATCTCACAAAGCATGGGAAGAAATGGACAATGTTTAGCAGTTGCTCATGTTAGAGAGAAAATCAATGATGTTAGAGTGATGGCCACTCATGAGGAGCATCAAAGCCTTATAATATGTTATAGAGAAAGTCAATGATGTTTTCATCGTCTTCATGGGCCATCCATTTACTTATGAGCTTATCATTTTTCAAGATGAAGACCCTATGGTGTTTGAAAGGAGGGGATTTCTTACAATTACATGTTCTTTTGTGAAGCAAGTTGAGGGATTCGATGATTGACCATTCTTTTGGAGCTGTGTCGAAATTGGCCACACATCTTTCTTTCCAAATCTTCCACATAGGTTCCCCTCTTATGGTATTCCACAAGGCGGAGGAGCACCCAATCACTTCACCCAGTATCACTTGTTTCCAATTGATGTGCTTTGTGAGCTTCAATACCTTCACAAGTACTTGCCACATCACGTGGTTCTTGGGGCAAAAAAAGAAAAGGTGACCAATGTCTTCTCTAGCCCTATAACAACACTTACACCAATGGGGGCTCCGCAAATATTTTTAGCTTTAGCATTGGTCAAAATTCCATGGTGAAGGATTTTCCACATAAGAACCGACTTTTTGTTCTCAATGAGGGGGTGCCACAGATCCATGGACTTATATTTCCATTTGATACATGACTAGTCAAGACACTGTAAGAAAATAATAGCACAACGGAATAGACCTGTAGACAGAGTTGAGAGAAAAAAACGCAGACAAATATAGACGCAAACTAAGAGATAGAGAACTCAAACTCTCAGATTGCTGAGCATAATGCAGTTACAATGATGGTGCTGTCCACCCGTGCGCTCCCAATGTGGAGCTTAGATGGCGATCTACACAGACTCTAGATGAAGGTCTTACTAGTGCGCAATGCTATGTAACTCAACCTGGGCCGTGCTTATATAGCTTTTACAAGGCGGTTCGGTATAGATAAACGTAGTCGGGAGATACAAAATAATTGGTAAAATATACAATCCGACAAGATCTCCATGACCAGAAGTCCTACCATCTCAGCCCTACGGGCCGGCAGGATAGCCCCCCCGGACCCCGCAGAAGGGGGCAAGCCCCCCTCTGCACTCCCCCCATTAAGGTTCTATGGGGAAACCACACAATGCCACAGGGCCTTTATTTTCACCTTAAATGCCAACCCAATGGCCTGGAAGTTTATGCCCTACCTAACCAAATGGCTAGGCTCACAAAGATCATCTATAACCATCAACGGTCACTCATAGACCTCATCTAACTTGGAAGTTAGGGTTCCACAAATGTCTTGGCTCTGATAATGTCTGGGCTTCTCCTCATAATGGGGGCCTT
This sequence comes from Ceratopteris richardii, assembly GCA_020310875.1. NCBI lineage: Eukaryota > Viridiplantae > Streptophyta > Polypodiopsida > Polypodiales > Pteridaceae > Ceratopteris > Ceratopteris richardii. Next base: position 54,346,705 of record CM035440.1, read on the forward strand.
ACAACTTAGAGCACCATGGATCACTTGTGGTCACATGAGGGTGGAGTATTGAGCATATCTAACACCCCCCCTCAATGTCCACCCGATGGTGAACTACCTCCTTGGTCCAATCCCAAGCTTTGGAAAGTGTCGAAGAAGTTGCTCTTTCCCAAGAGCCTTGGTGAAGATGTCTGCTCCATTTTCTTCAGTAGGGCAATAGCTTATCTCCATGACACCATCCTCAATTCAACTCACACACATACTGATACTGGATTTCTATGTGCTTGGTACGTGCATGGAAAACAGGATTTTTGGCGATGGCCATGTAACTTTGGTTGTCACACTTCAACTCTGTAGCCTCCTGTCCTTGTATTCCTATGTGCCATAGGATCCTCCTCAACCATACTGCTTCACATGCTGCAACACATGCAACTTTGTACTCAGCTTCAGTAGAAGATAATGCTACAGTCGGTTGCTTCTTACTGATCCAAGAGAAAATCCTTGATCCTAAAGAAAAGCAATATCCAGAAACTCATTTTCTGGTATCAATATCTCCTGCCCAATCTGAGTCAGAGTATCCGACCAGAGATGATCCTTCTTCATAAAGAATACCATAATCAATAGTTCCTTTCACATACCTGAGTATCCGCATGCTTGCCTTCCAATGAGTTTGACAAGACTTATTAGAGAACCTGCTTAGTACTCCAACAACATAAGAGATGTCTGGTCTGCTATTGCACAAGTAGATGAGACTTCCAACTAATTTCCTATATCTTCCAATATCCACTAGAGGTGAAGTATCTTCAATAGATAATTTTGTGTTGACCTCCATAGGTGTAGAAATTTCCTTGCAATCCTCCATGTCGAATGCCTTCAATATCTTCTTTGCATACTTTTGTTGAGAGATGAAAATCTTCCCTGGTTCCTGCCAAACTTCAAGACCTAAGCAATAATGCATTAAGCCCAAGTCTATCATTTCAAATTCTGAACTCAGGGCATCTTTTGTTTGTTGAAGAAGAGCATCAAGGTCATCTACATAGAGTACAAACACAATTGTCTTCCCTCCTCTCTTTAGAACATACAAGTTAGCATCAGAAGCACATCTTTTGAAACCTAGATCCAAGAGATACTTATCTATCCATTGGTACCATGCGCTAGGGGCTTGCTTTAGCCCATATAATGCCTTCTTCAACTTACATACCTTGTTCTCTGAGTGGGGAGCCTCAAACCTTGGTGGCTGAGACACATATACCTCCTCCTTGAGGTCTCCATTTAGGAACGCTGATTTGACATCCATGTGATAAACTGGCCAACACTTATGTGTAGCAATACCTAGTACTACTCGGATAGTAGTCATTCTTGCAGTTGGGGCAAATGATTCACAAAAGTCAATGCCTTCAACTTGTGAGTAGCCCTGTGCAACAAGTCTTGCTTTATACTTTTCTAGAGTACCATCAGCCTTGTACTTTAGCTTCCAAACCCACTTGGTGCCAATGACTTTACGCTTAGGGGGTCGATCCACTAGCTCCCAAGTTCCATTCTTCATGATATTATTGTATTCTGCTTGCATAGCAGCCCTCCAATTCGGATCATGGAGTGCCTCTTCCACATTGGTTGGTTCCTTTGCTTCTTCTTGAATGAGATCAGCCATCAAGGCTGTGGGTTTGCAAAATCATAGAGCTGCCTCACCCAACGTGGCATTGGCTTTTCCACTTGGGTATCGGTAGGTTGGTGACTTTCAGACTCATCATATGAAGATGATGCTTCCTTCTCTTGTGTAGAAGGGATAGCTCTTGGGCCAGGTTCATAGTTGATTGCCCGTTCGCTTGATGATAAAATGGAAGCTCTCTTTTCCTCCTCCACTACATGTGGCTGCTCCTCCTTAAACACCACATCACGACTCGCCATGATCTTCTTAGCCTCAGGTCATAAAGCTTATAAGCCTTTTTATCTTCGTTGTACCCTAAGAAGATACATTTGATGCTTTTTGGTTGAAGCTTGTTTCTCTCCCTATCTGGAACATGTACATAACATTCACTTCCAAATACTTTGAAATGGGAAACAGAAGGTTTTCTACCAGTGTAGGCTTCTTGTGGAGTCTTTCCATCAAGTGCCTTGGTATAGCTTCGATTCAAGATGTATACAGCAGTGTTGACAGCCTATGCCCAAAATTGATTAGGCAAACCCTTTCCTTTCAACATGCACCTTGCCATTTTCATGATGATTCGATTCCGACATTCTGCAACACCGTTCTATTGAGGACTATGTGCCACTCTGATTGATGCTTGATTTCACAACACATTTGAAAGCATTCTGATATCACCATTAGAGTTAATGAAAGAAACCATACCTTCGCCCTCTGCAAGACATCTTGCATTGTTTCCTACCTTTACTGTGATGGGTTCCTTTAGAGGTTGTAAGGAACTGTAAAGGTCTTTTCTACTCGTCATGTGACGAGATGCACCACTGTCCAATACCCATGAGTCATCTGTTCCTGAATCTTCAGCCGAGGAGCACACCTCCTCTATCGTAAAAAATAACTCAAGCTCTGTTTCTGCTGTGTTGGCAGACTCCTTGCCTTTGCCACCTTTTGAAGAGCCACTCTTCTCTTCTGCCTTCTTGATCCGACAGTCTTGGATTCTGTGTCCTTTCTTCTTGCAGTGGAAACACTCTCCCTTGAACTTCTTTTTGTCGTTCTTCTTCTTGTCTCCATCTTTTGAAGAGTCTGTTTTGCCTCCTTTGGCATTTGCTGTGAATGCAGCATCTCCTTTGCTACCACCACTCCTTGCCTTGAGCCGCAACTCCTCCTCCATGAGTAATGCACTAAATTCTTCAAAAGTTCGTGGTTGAGGTTTGATTTGAGTGTTAAGAGCAGTTACCAAACCATCAAACTTAGGTGGACAGATTCGAAGACATCGTCGAGCTAGCTCCTCACTTCACTTTTGAACACCTGCTCCCGCCATTTGATCTCGTAGATTCTTTATGCGAGTGATAAACACCTCTGCAGTCTCCCCATCAGCAAACCGTTTTGCTGCAAGCTGATTCTCCAAGTTCTAAATCCGTGTCTGATTACGAGTTTCATATTGATTTCTCAATATGCTCCATGCTTCACATGCCTTCGTAGTATGCTAAATGAGAGTCAGAACACTATCAGAAGTACTTGTAACAAGAGCACAGAGTGCATCTGCATTTCTACGTTTCTAAGCAGGTAGAAGATCAGCATCAGGAGGAATCATTCAACAAGGATTATTTGGATCAGGTCTTTCTTGGGGCTCATGATCAGTCCCAAGAACAGTCTCCAAAAGCTCATACGAATCAAGAATAGAAGTGATTTTGAACTTCCACAGGATGTAGTTTGTACCATCAAGTTTACCTTCTGTGAAGGCTGGTGGCCGTATCTGCAACATTGGGATGACCGGCATCATTGCTGCTCCTGCTTGTGCGCCACCTACTCCTGTAGATGAACCACCTTGGCCCCTAGTCGTAGATGATGATGCGCTGCTTGACATCTTCTCTCTTTTGTTGTTCAGACCTCTACAACCTCTGCATTTCTGCTTCTGCACCACTCAGAGCCTCCTGAGCTCTGATACCATGTAAGAAAATAATAGCATAGTGCAATAGACCTGTAGACAGAGTTGAGAGAAAAAAACGCATACAAATATAGACGCAGACTGAGAGATAGAGAACTCAAATTCTCAGATTGATGAGCGTAATGCAATTACAATGATGGTGCTGTCTACCCGTGCGCTCTGAATGTGGAGCTTAGATGGCGATCTAGACAAACTCTAAATGAAGGGCTTACTAGTGCACAATGCTATGTAAAGCTCAACCTGGGCCATGCTTATATAGCTTTTACAAGGCGGTTCGGTACAGATAAACGTAGTCGGGAGATACAAAATAGTCGGTAAAATATACGATCCGACAAGATCTCCACGACCAGAAGTCCTACCGTCTCAGCCCTACGGGCTGGGGGGATAGGCCCCCCAGACCCCACAGAAGGGGGCAAGCCCCCCTCTGCACTCCCCCCATTAAGGTTCTATGGGGAAACCGCGCAACGCCACAGGGCCTTTATTTTCACCTTAAATGCCAACCCAATGGCCTGGAAGTTTATGCCCTACCTAACCAAACGGCTAGGCTCAGAAAGATCATCTATAACCATCAATGGTCACACATAAACCTCATCTAACTTGGAAGTTAGGGTTCCACAAATGTATGGGCTCTCATAATGGTTTCTCCTCATAATGGAGGCCTTACAACTTAGAGCACCATGGATCACTTGTGGTCACATGAGGGTGGAGTATTGAGCATATCTAACAGACACCATGCCATGTTGAGCGCGTTATGCCGATCCATGTTATTCTTGAATCTTGCTGCTTTATCCAATTTATGACCATTGATCCATCTAAGTCCCTCGATGCAAGGGAGATCATGACCAAGAAGGAGGCGTGATTTTTAGTTCTCCCAGGAGCTGATTCTATGCCTTAATAGGCACCACTCATGGTCAATTCTAGTTGTCGTCTCAATATCCTCGACCCTAATTCAACATTTTTCTTTCTTGATTCCAGGGATGTTTCCAAACACGAAATACTTTATTACATAGTATTTTTTCCCTTTGACAATTAGCAGAGCCAATTTCTAAGGTTTCATTCTACTCCAACTCTTCCACAAAGAGAAAATGGAGTCAAACCATCTGAGATGGAATAGGAGAGAAGATTAAAGTGAGAAGGTCAAGATCTTTCTATCTAGGGAGGCCCATGATGCATCCGAGTCGCACCACACTTTAATCATGCATTGGGCGGTCATTTTATCAACCATCATCACAATATCCCAAATATCCAAGCTACTGTCATCTTTTTGGGTCATACACAAGTCCCATTTGATCTTGGGCATACTGCTTCTATTTAGATCCCCCCTTCAAAGGAAATTTTTGAAGGAACTTTCCAATTTTGATATCTCTTTATCTTTCAGCCTCCAACATGCCAGAAATAAATAACTAACAAAAGCAAGAAAGTGTCAATCACCATAGTGCGCCCAATCAAGTTGAGTTGCATCCCTTTCCCAAAGTGAATTTATGTTCAAGTTTGTCGGGAACCCAATTCCATCTCTGTCTTGGAGAAACATCAAAACCCATCCATATTTGCAACAAACTAAAGATTTATTCACTAGAGAGCTCTAAGCAGCCTTGGTTGACCAAGATTTGAGGGGTGGGCCTCACTATGGCCTTGAAAGCTATCTTAGAGTGATTTATCCTAGAGTCAAAGGCAATACAGAAGGTGTTAAGGCAATGCTAGAAGGCCACAATTTTGTTGCTTTTATTGTGTACAAAAGCATTCGTGTTGTCCATGAAGAGTCTTTATTATACTTTATGGAATAATGGAATGTTAGATGGATTTTAATGTCTTAAGGTTTTTAATGTGATTTGTGTTTTCATTTAGCACTTGAATAATCATGAGGTGTGAATGCCCATGGACTTGTTCAGATATTTTTGAAGATAGTCAGAAGATAGTCTTTTGGATATTTCTTTGTAAAAATAACATATCACTTTAGAAAGCTATATTTTTTTCTAAAAATAGTAGATCGCTTAGAAAGAAACAATTTTGTAATTAAAGTAGATTTTCATAAGTGCATGCTTTTTGAAGCGATGCACTCATGTATCTTCTATTCAGGATGCAATAAGAAATACCTATAAATACACATACTCTGATAGACTCATCCATGAGAATATGTGGGGAGAGATTGTACCTAATCTAGTGTCCAGTCTCTTGTCCCTTTGTATTCTACTTATGCTTTTGTGAGATCTCATTTCTGTATTATCCTTTGCATATGTGTGTCTACAAGATCCAATCAATAGTGGTATTAGAGCTAAGGTGCATCTGAGGACGTAGTTTTTCGGCATCCGATTGTGATTCACGACATCTGTTTTGGATTTGGCATCCATCTCAATCATCCGATCTAGGTTTTCGTTCATCAATTTCATTTGTTTTTGGTTTGTCGGTGGGTTTTTTCAAATTTTTTCGAATTTGTTACTGTGCACTATGCGCATTCACACTATGCACTATGCTCACTGTGACACTATACTCACTGTGATCATTGTGACACTGTACTCACTGTGCTCATTGTGACATTGTACTCATTGTGCTCACTGTGATACTGTACTCACTGTGCTCACTGTTCTCACTATGCTCACTATGCTCACTATGCTCACTGTGCTCACTGTACTCCCTATACTCCTTGTGGTTTGTGTGCAGTGTTCACTGTTCATTTTTTAGCCCAGTTATCAAATTCATTTATCAAGATTGTTTATCAAGTTCGTTTATCAATTCAGTTATCCATTTATTGTGCTCATTGTACTCCCTATGCATTGTTCACTACTCGAGTTTGGTTCGGTTATCAAATCCATTTATCAAGTTCGTTTATCAATTCGATTATCCTTTGGCTTACTCCAAGGTATGTTTGGCAATACGAGAACACTTTGATCCCTGCATATATCCTTTAAGCTTCTTTCATTCACATGAGCTAGCCTCTTATGCCACTTCAAGCTCACTTAGGGTTTGAGACCCAAAGTTGAATAGAGGTATGTTTTTGGTTTCTCCTACTTCAAAAGTAAAGATCCTACCATGCTTCTCACCTATGGCTATCTTGTTAAAGCCTTGACATGGATCTTCCACAAAAGCTCCATGTTGGTTGAACCTAACTTGCAAGCCTTTCTCAACTATTTGGCCTACACTTATTAGGCTTTTTGTAATAGTTGGAGCATAGAGTACCTTGCTCAGAATATTTATGTTGCCATTGGAATCTTTGACATCACCAATCTTCTCCACACTATGCTTTGTGTCATCCCTTGTTTGAACTTCATGTCTATGCTTTGGAGTTTTCAAATCAGATAAGAGAGCTATGTTGTCTACAACATGATTTGAACATCCTGAATCTATGTAGAATAAATGATCATATTCTTTACCTTCCTTGTGGCTTTGATTCATGAAGAGCAATGAGTCTCCATATTGTTGATCTTCAGAATAGTTGTTGTAGTCCCTTCTGTTATGGACTCTATTGTTATTGTTGAAGTTGTGTCCACCTTTGCCTGTATTGCTGCCACCAATAATTTTGAGTGGTGTGGTTAGTCTTATCACGTATGCCACAAGGTTGAATATTTTGACCTTTGTTTTTGTGATGCTTTGGCCCTTTCTTCTTCCCTTTCCACTAGCTCTTGCCTACAAAGTTAGCTTGGAAAGTCTTCTCTTCATCTTTTTCTTTCTTCTTTCCTTTCAGCTTCTTGTCCTTCTTATCTATATATGCAGCACTAGTTGAATTACCATGGTAGGAGTTACCTTCCTTTATGCTATTGTTGGCCTCTTGATTGAAGAGTTGTCCAAGAAAGATGTTGAAGTCTATAGTTTGCACATATATGATGAGATCATAGGCTATGGTGAAAGTTTTCCATTGCTTTTCATCTATAATCACATTGAGAATTTGCCTCATAATGGCCTCTTCTTCAATCAGATCTCCAATGGATGCCAATTGATCAACAACCTCCTTGGACTTTGTAACAAACTCAGTGATGGTCTATTTTGGAGTCTTCTTCATCTGGTTGAACTCATTACAAAGATGGTTCCTCCCTACTTTTATACTAGCAGAAAAGGAACTCTCGAGAGCATCCTAAGTCTCTTGAGATGTCTTGCATCCTCTAATATGTGGTAATAGAAAATCAGAGATAGAGTTGAGTATGTATGACCTTGCTTGAGCATCCCTTGCACACCAAAGTGTGAGCCTATCTTTTTCCCCTTGTGTAGGTCCTCCTTTGGATCTTGGAATAGCCATTGCTTCATCACCTGATACAATCCCATATAGATTTCTTCCTTGCAAATAAGCCTCCATTTTGATTTTCCAAGCAGCATATTGTGTCTATCAAGCTTCTCAATCATTCATGGAAAGCCATATCCCATCTTGAAGTTGCTCTAATACCATTGAAAGAAAGTTGGAGAATCTTGGAGAGGCTTGGAAAGTTGAGTTGTCAAGTGGTGAAGTTGGTCCAACAAACCAACATAGGACCAACCATAGCTCTTTGGATATGTAAAGTAGACCTTGTAATCTTGAGGTTAGTGCAATAAAACCCAAAAGGCACTTTGGAACATCAAAAAGAACAATTTGATGAAAAATAGATAACTTGCACCTTGACTAGCTCACAAAAACCTTTCTTCAAATAGATGGAAGTTGTGACTTCAAACACTGAGAGCAGTCGGCACAGTAACAATTGGAAAAATTCCTCTTAAGGGATTTTCATACATAGGGTTTGCTTGTTAAAATGCATAAAAGCCCTAATTTATAACAACTAATGAAGGATCAATCACCTTAATACTAATTGGGTGTCATCCCAATCTTTTAGAGATGTGCAAAGAATGACCACGAGACTATAAAACTTTTGTTTTGGATACCTTATCTTATCATCTAATTCCTCTTTTTCGTATTTTTTAACTCTTATTTAATCCATTTTCATACTTAATCTATTTAGTTTCATCTATTTTCTTTTTCTATATTTTTTTCTTCTCTCTCTCAAAAATTGATGTGTACCTGCAAAATACATTAAAACAAGAACACATAAAAGAAAACATATATATACTCACATTTACATATGTTACACTTATATGTTGCTCGAGTAGCTTTGATGTGAACCTTTTCCCTATACGTGGGTACTTTTTACTCTAGTGCTGGCTAGAGGCTTTTTCCCCATGTTACCACATACATGATTTACTCATATGTGCTGGTACTTTGTACTCACGGATACTATTAAGCTCTTACTTCAATTCAATTCATCGTCAATAGAGAGAGCTATTCCAGCCATCCATCTTCTCCGTATGTCTTGCTGAATTTGTGCTCCTTGTGTGCGCTTCTCATGTATCTCTCGCACTTCTACACATACCCAATAGTGGTATCAGAGTAGGTTGAGCTCCTTCTCAAGTTTCCATTTTTCGCGTTGTGGCGCATGTGAACTTTTAATAGTGCAAATCGACTTTGGAGCATAGAACAATGAATTTCAGCAAGCAATAAATATTTCCACTAGGTGCCCTCGGGTTTTACCCCCATTTCGAAGCCATTCGTGTAATTAGAATCACCATCTGAGTGACTGTTTGTGAGCTGAAATTTTAGCATTCATTTTAGCCTTCGTTGAAGTAAAGATTTTGTCACATTCTTGTTCCTTAGTGAAATGGAAGGCAACAATGTCTTGTTTCACATGCTTCAAGTTGAAGATAAGCTTGATGGGACCAACTATCTGATGTGGTCTTACATGATGAAGCATGTTCTTGTTGTAAAAATAATTTTCGAACATAGTGGCAGATGTAGATCGAAGACCCGTAGGTGCTTCTACTTCATAGTCTATTGTCATAGATGGAGCTTCTTCTTCAAGTACAGTGGTTTCTCCTTCTCCACCTACACAGGAGCAGCTTAGATGGGATGAAGAAGATGCTCAAGCTCATGCTTTGATTGCGCTTTCTGTGAAGCATCATATAGTTCCACACATTTGGTCATGTTCTACATCAAGACAGGCATGGGACACTCTTGCTTCTTTGTATGTAGTGCGTAATGAAGCACATGTTGCATACTTGAGGATCTATGTATGGCTGAAAATAAGCCTGTGGATGTGTATGCGACATGCATCAAGGGCTTGAAAGAGCAATCCGCAAACATAGATGCGATTATTTCGAATGCATCACTCAAAGCTTTGCTACTACACTCTGTTTGGTTGCAAAAGGGAATCCTAATATGTATGCATTTGATGAGGTGGTGTCTCTTCTTTTGCAAGAAGAGCAATCTAGAGTGAATAGGAGTGGTTTGATTGAGGGAATGCAAGCTCTTGCTATCTCACAAAAGGGGAAAAGCAAGTATGTTTCAACTTTGGGTTCATCGAAAAGCCTCAACCTTCTTCTTTCACTCATTCCTCTAATGATGCTAATTTGCAAAAGAAGAAGAGATGCTAATATTGCCAAAAGGATGGTCATACTATTGATGAGTGTAGAAAGCTTGCTAAACGCAATGAAAAGAAGGAATCCGACATGTCTATTTCTGAAAATTTAGCGAATGCAAAGAATGATGAAGCTAAAATGGCTCGAGATTTTTGAGCATGTGTTGGTACATGTCATTATGATGCATCTTTGCATTCTAAATGTATGATTGTGAGTGAGGCTGATTCAGATTGGTTCTTTGATAGTGGTGCTTCAAAGCACATAACATCATGCAAAAGATTTTTTGCCTTTTTGAAAGATGCACCCAAAGGAGGACATGTGTTGTGTGCAAACAATGCCTCTTATCTTATCATTGGAGTAGGAGAAATTGAGCTTACGACTGCAAATGGAGGTGTGATTCTCTTGAAAAATGCATTGTACATGCCCACTATCAAGAAGAACTTGATTTCAGTTTCATTGATTGCCAAAGCTTGACTTCATGTACATTTTGTTGATGATAAGTGTATGGTTCATGATTTCAACAATGGAGATATTATTGTGTTGAGCCCATAAAATTCATAATGGTCAAAGTCAACCATAGTCAAAGTCAATCATAGTCAAAGTCAAAAGAGTCAAAGTCAAAGCAATCCAAGTCAACAAGGATAAGGTCAAAGTCAACATGGGCAAAGTCAAAGCTTCAAAGTTCAGGTGTCAAAGTGCACAGGTAGTGCACAAGTAATTGTTCACAAAGGTTGTATTTTACAGAAAGTTGGTTGTAGGTTGCATAGGTATTTCCATAATTTCTCTAAGGTTCAAAGTGTTTTTAAAGTATTTGAAAGGTTCAGGTGAACCCTCTCTTAGGTGCACAAATGAAGAATTAAAAGGAAAAATGTGAAGGTATGTGAAGCGGCAGCGTAGGCACAAGTGAAAGTATGGCCCCCCCAATTAAAGTTTTTGTTTTAGTCTAAAGTCACTACAAGACAAAACATGGATTCGTTGGCTGCCCACTTTAGGAGACAATCTTGGGACATCAAAGTGAGCACCAAGATACTCTAGCAGTTAGGAGCATATGTGAATCGAAATTCAAATTAAGGCAAGGACTATTCTTGAAGGACTAAGCAAGGTGAGCATAGTCTAAGCTAGGCAAGATAGAGAAGGGCAAGAGACACACAATGTGCGATGCAGAGAAGTGAAGTGCAAGGTGTGCATGAAGAGTGACTAAGAAGTGTGTAGAGAAGAGCTAAGCTTACAACCAAAGATCCCAAGGTCCCCTTGAAGTGCGCATGCCGACAGTAGGTGTCCATCCCTCCCCCTTATTGGAAGCTTGGTGCAAGGTGTGCACAAGTGCAGGCTTGGAGAAGGTGGAGGTCTGGTGCAGAGAAGGCCGACAGCAACAAGACCCTTGGGTATTTTGTATTTTGTGATTGAGCACTCTATGGGACTTTGCATAGAAGTATTGGATTGTATTGTGCATCACCATTGTATTTGTCTTCTTATAATCAATTGACAGAGGCTTTCAAGGGGCTATAAAATTCCAACCAAATAGGGTTGAAAATGTAGAGATTTTCTAGCCAAACATGACTGAAAATTTTCAGCCAAAAAGTGTCAAAACTGTTGGAAATTTCCAGCCACATATGGTTGAACATTTGCATCAAAATATGGTTGAAAATGAGCATGCAATTCAGCCCACAAATGATGTACATATTGAAGTTGTATTACATAATGAATGCATGTCTATCAAGAGTGCACAAACTATGCCAAAGTGGTTGAAACAAACTTTGCGGGACAGCAAATTAGTGCACCTTTACTTGGTAGAACAAGATCAAGTTCTCACCATGCATCAAGTAATTTTTTGGATTACTCTCTTATTGCTACAGAATGTAATGAAGAGCCACTTACTTTTGAAGATGCATGTGACGATCCACATTGGATGAGTGCTATGCAATCAGAAATGGATTCCATACATAGGAATAGTACTTGGGGGTTATGTCAATTGCCAAAAGGAAAGAATGCCATTGGTACAAAGTGGGTTTATTGTTGGAGCAGTACAATAAAAAATTGGTGATTATATAAAGCCTAGAAGTGAAGAGATGAAGGAAAGATTGAAGATCAACTTCATGAAGTAAAGAGAAGATTCAGATAGCAACGTTCTTTAAATTATATGTACATTAGTTTTGTATATGTTGGTGTGTGAAACACCACAAGAACTAAACTAATGTGGTATTAGAAGACCTCCATAACCATCATTAGCTTAGCAAACCTCTAAATATGAACCTTCAACTCTGAACTTAGTGAAAATCAAAAATTTCATTTCACAGAAATCTGCGCCTCTTCTTTAAACTTTCAATCTGACCTGTATTAACTTGATCTTTGCAAATTCTTTTGATCATTTGCTAGGAAAGGTTCTTGCTAATGTTCAGTAACATATAACAAGCAAAACTTTCAAGCAATAGCTTCACAATCTTCTGATTTTGTAACAAACTTTACACTATGTTTGAAAACTGAAAAATGACTTCATCGATTTGACATACCTCCACTCTTAGACTGATTTCTCTGAGTATGCGTCCCGTTTCTCAAAGATCTTTTGACCAAATGTAGTTGAGGATAATAGCTTTCCAACGAGCTATCACTTACCAAAAACTTTACACCATGCTTCGAGATCTAACCTTCAGAAGATCAGTCAAATGTGCGCCAGAAAAGTCGTAACTGTCAACTACCTTACATAGTCATATGAAATGACTTAGAACTCAATATACAGGAGGAATTAGACTCAATCCTTTTACACAAACATGTGTTGATTATCAGAGAAGATGTGTACAAAATGGCTTGGCCTAATTTTGCTCACAGCCATGGAAAACTCTCTCAGACTCAGAAGTTTTCTCTCACCATCTCTCTCAGAAAAGACACGACTTTTCTCTACACACTCAGATTACAAAATTGAGTTCTCTCCTACATGTTTCTGACTCAAATTAACTTATATACCTATGGTTTACATTCTTCTAGACTTGAACTCGTAAGTTCTGAAGATCAAACAAACATCTAGACTCTAATTTTGCACTAATTTACAATAGTGAAATTGTCCCTTCACTTAGGCTTGATTTTCTGTAGGTCTTTTCTTCACTTCTTCTTTCCTCCATCATATGTCTTCATATGTCTTCATATATCTTCATATATCCATGCCTAATTAGTGAGTGAAGCCCCAACAGCTCCCCCTCAATCACTAATTAGCATGCTTTGACTTCTTCACATAATCTTCTTCTCTTTTATTCCTGCCATGTCCTTGAACTTACTTGTCTTTACTCCATCCAAGCTTTTTGTCATAATATCTGCAATCTGATCTTTTGTAGAAGTGTACACCACTTCAATCTCTTTCTCCATTACCTTTTCTCTGAGAAAATGATACTGTATTTCTATGTGCTTTGTCCTTGCATGAAATACAGGATTTGCTGCAAGATATAATGAACTCATGTTATCTCCATGAATGATGGGTATACCTTGATCAATTCCTAAGCTTTTGAATAATGTCTGCATCCATATGACTTCTTTTGCTGCTTCCACAAGTCCTTTGTATTCAGCTTCTGTTGATGATAAGGCCACTGTGTGTTGTTTCTTTGAACACCAACTCACAAGCTTATCTCCAATGTATATCATGTAGCCATGAGTAGACCTTCTATCATCTTGACTTCCTGCCCAATCTGAGTCACTATAGGCTCTCAATCTTATATCTGATGTAAAAGGATAATACAATCCTTCTTTCAAAGTCCCTTTGATATATCTAAGGACTCTTTGACCTGCAATCCAATGTGGATCCTTTGGACAATGCATGAATTGAGAAAGAACACCAACTGCATAACTAAGATCAGGCCTTGTTAGAGTTGCATAAATCAAACTTCCCACTAAAGATTGATACTTCCTCATGTCTTTGAACTCTGCACCATCATATCTACTGAGTTTGTGATTGACTTCTAATGGTGTAGATGCCTCTCTGCAATTCTCCATGTTAAACTTCTTTAGAAGATTCAAAAGATACCTTTCTTGTGATACATAAATACCATGCTCTGCATAAGTGATTTCCATTCCAAGAAAATATGACAATTTTCCTAGATCACTTATCTTGAATTCCTTCTCAAGTAGCTTCTTCACCTCCTTGATTCCTTCATTTGAGGTACCTGTAATTATAATATCATCTACATATATACAAATGTATATCATACCTTCATCTGTTCTTTTGATAAGTAAACTTGCATCTGCCTTTGAACTTTGATATCCAAGATCATTAAGATACTTTACAAGTCTATAATTCCAAGCTCTTGGAGCTTGCTTCAAACCATAAAGGGCTCTTCTCAACCTGCAAACATAATTTGGAAACTTATGATCTGCAAACCCTTGAGGTTGCTCCATGTAAACCTCATCTGATATATATCCATTCAAAAATGCATTCTTAATATCCAATTGACTCAATGTCCATCCTTTTGATGCTGCAATGGCAATGATTGTCCTTATGGTTGACATCTTTGCAACAGGACTAAATGTCTCATCATAATCTATGCCAAATGTTTGAGCATAGCCTTTAACCACCAATCTGGCTTTGTATCTGGCTATAGTTCCATCTGCATGCTTTTTAACTTTGTAAACCCATTTATTTCCAATCACTTTCTTACCATTAGGCTTTGGGACAAGTTCCCAAGTTTTGTTCTCTTCAAGAGCATCAAATTCTTCCTTCATTGCTACTTCCCATTGTCTCTTACCCTTTGCCTCATCATAGCCTTGAGGTTCTTCATCTTCCTTAACCATGTAAGCATAATTTTTCTGAGTCAAATAAGAAGTGTCATATGAATACCTTGTAGGTTGCTTCCTCATTCTGGTTGACCTTCTTGGTTCACACTCTTCATGTATATCTGGATGTACTTCTTCATCAAATATTGGTCCATCTTCATTCCTTCTATATGATCCAACTCTTGATGTGCTTGCTTGCATATGTTCTTCATCTCCATCTATCTGCATATGTGACTTACCTCTTGCACTTCTTCTTATCTCTTCTTCAAATGTTTCAAGATCACATCCTTTATCTGCATACCAACTCTTCTGTTCATCAAAAGTCACATCTCTGGAAACAATAAAATGTTTAGTTAAAGGACTCCATAGTCTATAACCCATTTGCTTTTCATCATACCCAATAAACACATATTTTTCTGCCTTTGGTTCAAGCTTATGTCTGAGTTGTGATGGTACATAAGCATAAGCAATTGACCCAAACACTTTACAATGGTCAAGTGTTGGTTTCTTACCCCACCAAGCTTCATAGGGGGTCATACCATTCAAAGCTCCACATGGTAACCTATTCACAAGATATGTGGCTGTATTTACAGCCTCAGCCCAAAGATAATTAGGGCAATTCTTTTCCTTTAACATTGCTCTTGCAAACTCAACCAATGTTCTATTTCTCCTTTCTGCCACCCCATTATGTTGAGGTGTATACCTGCAAGTTATCTCTCTTTTGATACCTGCATTCCAAAGATAATCATTAAACTCTTGGGAGAAGTATTCTCCCCCTCCATCAGACCTTAGCCTCTTGAGTTTTTGACCTGTAACTCTTTCTGCATAAGCATGAAAATGTTTGAAGGCTCCAAAGACTTCTGATCTTTCCTTTAGAACATAAAGAGTTATCCATCTTGTAGCATCATCAATAAACAAAACATAATACCTAGATCCATTTATTGAACCTTCTTTTGTTGGCCCCCATACATCTGTATGTATGAGTTCAAGCAAACCATCATGCTTGAAACCTTTCTTCTGAAATGGTTGTCTATGAGCTTTTCCCATCTGACAAGCTTCACACTTATATATCATATGTTGATTCTTCACATTTGGTAGTCCCAATACAGATTGATTCTCCACCATAGTTTTGATTCCTCTCTCATTGAAATGTCCCAATCTTTTATGCCAAAGATCTAACTCTGTAATTACTTCATCACCATGTGTGATTAGGGCTTGACCAACATTTCCTTGCACTTTGAGAGTAAAAAGTCTACCTTCCTTTTTACCACAAACAATGGGTTTGTAAGCATCCTCTGGATCTTCAACAAATACCCCTTCATTTGTAAATCTGACTTGAAAACCTTTTTCCACTATTTGTCCAACACTAATTAGATTCTTTGGTATTGTTGGAACATACAAAACATTTGTTAATAAATCAGCTCCACTTCTGCACTTCACTTTTCCAATTGAATGCACATTATGTTTTGTATTATCACCTGTTTGTACTGTATGACTTGAATTGCCTTCTTCCAATTCTGACAACAATTCTATATTACCTGATAAATGATTTGAACAACCAGAATCAATATAAAATACCTTGAGATCCTCCTTCTCTGATGAACTTATTGAATTCATCATCAATGTTGTATGGTTGTCATTCTGTGTATCATTTGCATAATTATAATATGTGGTGTTGTATGATTGGTTCTGATTCCAATTTCTACCACCACCTCTTCCATAACTTCCCCTTGAATTCTGTCTTCCTCTTTGAAATTGATTCTGAAACCTTCCACCTCTTCCTCTGCCATTGTTGTTCTGATTTTGACTTGCTCCTTGTTGATTGTGCCAACAATCATATGCTAGATGATTGCTTAATCCACAAATCCAACATGTCTTCTTGTTATTGTTCTGATTACCTCTACCTCTTCCATTTCCTCGACCTTTACCTCTGCCAAAACCTCTTCCTCTTGCATAATTTGCTTGAGTTGTTGACTCTTCTTCATCCTTTGCTTTGCCTTTATCTCCTTTCTTTTTGTTCTTCACATACATTGCAGAACTTTGACCTTTGTCTCCATCTGACTTCAAGTCTTGCTCAAATGTGAGCATCAATCCAAGTAATTGATTCAATTCTGGCACATAATGGTTTAATGAGAGTTCTGTTGAAAGTACAAAGGGCTTCCATCTCTCATCACCTCTTAACCCTGCAAGTAATTGTGCTATCAACCTATGATCTTCAATATCCTCATCAATGGATCCAAGGCTATCTGCCAAGTCCTTCATCTTAGTGACATAATCACTAATACTCTGATTTTGCTTTTTCTTGAATGTGGTGAACTCTGACCATAAGCTAGCTTTCCTAGCTTTAGTAGTGTTTTGGAAGTGATCTTCCAAAGCATTCCAAATATCTTCAGCTGTTTCTAAACCTCTGATATGTGGCAACAAATGATCTGTAATAGTGTTGTATATATAAGCTCTTGCACTTGCATCTCTCTTCTGCCATAGCTTCAAAGCTTCTAGCTCTTCTTTTGTTGGATGACTTTCATCTTCAAATTTAGGCTTCTCCTCTTCACCTGTCACATATACCATTAAGTCCTTACTCATAAGTAAGGCCTCCATCCTCATTACCCAAGCAGGATAGTTATCTCTGTCCAATTTGTCAATGGACACATGATCTGCCATGGTATCCTTGCTTCTGCTTTAACCTGTAAGTGTAAGGTTAAAGAATGATACCTTTTGTAGACCTTTACTCTTGGAAATGACTTCGAAATAACCTTCTGATGACTTTTGTTGTTGAACACCTCAGCTTCCTCCTTCTTTGACAAAGAACTCTTCAAATCTTCTTGTATCTGTTCTCCCTTTACTCTCGAGGACCTTATCTGCTCTGATACCACTTGTTGGTGTGTGAAACACCACAAGAACTAAACTAATGTGGTATTAGAAGACCTCCATAACCATCATTAGCTTAGCAAACCTCTAAATATGAACCTTCAACTCTGAACTTAGTGAAAATCAAAAATTTCATTTCACAAAAATCTGCGCCTCTTCTTTAAACTTTCAATCTGACCTGTATTAACTTGATCTTTGCAAATTCTTTTGATCATTTGCTAGGAAAGGTTCTTGCTAATGTTCAGTAACATATAACAAGCAAAACTTTCAAGCAATAGCTTCACAATCTTCTGATTTTGTAACAAACTTTACACTATGTCTGAAAACTGAAAAATGACTTCATCGATTTGACATACCTCCACTCTTAGACTGATTTCTCTGAGTATGCGTCCCGTTTCTCAAAGATCTTTTGACCAAATGTAGTTGAGGATAATAGCTTTCCAACGAGCTATCACTTACCAAAAACTTTACACCATGCTTCGAGATCTAACCTTCAGAAGATCAGTCAAATGTGCGCCAGAAAAGTCGTAACTGTCAACTACCTTACATAGTCATATGAAATGACTTAGAACTCAATATACAGGAGGAATTAGACTCAATCCTTTTACACAAACATGTGTTGATTATCAGAGAAGATGTGTACAAAATGGCTTGGCCTAATTTTGCTCACAGCCATGGAAAACTCTCTCAGACTCAGAAGTTTTCTCTCACCATCTCTCTCAGAAAAGACACGACTTTTCTCTACACACTCAGATTACAAAATTGAGTTCTCTCCTACATGTTTCTGACTCAAATTAACTTATATACCTATGGTTTACATTCTTCTAGACTTGAACTCGTAAGTTCTGAAGATCAAACAAACATCTAGACTCTAATTTTGCACTAATTTACAATAGTGAAATTGTCCCTTCACTTAGGCTTGATTTTCTGTAGGTCTTTTCTTCACTTCTTCTTTCCTCCATCATATGTCTTCATATGTCTTCATATATCTTCATATATCCATGCCTAATTAGTGAGTGAAGCCCCAACAGTATATACTTCAATATACTTGAAGTAATGACGAATCAGTACTCATATGTATATATAAGTACATGCTCATAGTCGTATAGTAAGTGTAAGAGAGTGAGAGATGAAATATAGATGAGTAGATGATGAACATTGTATGTATCATCCATCAGATGTATGAAGAATTAAGATAAGGAAAAGTTTTCAGAGAATTGCGCGTCGATCTTTTCTCTAGTTCTCCTTCTGTGCTTAATCTTATGAGAAATCCTTTTGTACACATCTAAGTCCATAGTTAATCTATCTATGGTTAAAGTTTGAGAGTTCAATTGCAAACAGACTGAGAGAATTTTGGATAGGAACATCTATATGTGAGGAAGTGTTGAATGTCTTCTGAAGCAGGCGCATATTCGATGGTCAAAGAAATAGACAGTGCTCAGTGCATAGTGTAAAGTTTTACACAAATGAGAAGTCAAAATTTAAGTTCAAAGGTAAGCCATCTATGGCTAAAAGCGTTTGCTTAAACGGGTTTTAGTTTGGGAGAACCATGTCTTAGAAGTTGCAGGTGTCAAAGTCGACTCTACAGGGAGACAGTTTTAGACATAGGTAGATTGTTTGAATCATTTCTCACAATCTACTCAAGCTTTTGAAGTGTTTAACTTGGAGAAGGTGCGCAACCTCTAGGCGTAACATTCTACAAAGGTTTATAAAAAACTTTACACAAGTGATTAATCAATGAGTGATTAATGTGCAGCAGACTTTTCTGAGAAATGATTTTCTTCACTGTTAACTAATTTCTTGATAGTTTGGTACTTGTCTTCAAAAATTGGTTGGAGTTTAAAGTTATTCTTGATATAGAGGTGGTCTAACATCAAGGATAGCTTGTTCTTTTGGAGATTAACACTCTCCATCAGTGGTATCAGAGCAGGAAGTATCAAAATTGAGGAAAGGAAGACTCCGACTGCTGCAGACATACAAATTTCACATCTCAAAGGTTCAAAAGAATAAAGTGTGATAGGAAGACTGAAGGAAGACACATAAAGGTCATCAAAAGAATCAGAAGGATCAACACTCGAAGTCAAGGTACATTCATTCCTTATAAGGATTAAAGATTTGAGACTACAGGTGAAGCAAGGATGGGAGATAGTCTCCAAATTGAAAAGTTGGATAGAGAGAACTATCCAGCTTGGTCTATGAGAATGGAAGCTCATCTTATGAGCAAAGATCTGATGGAATACATAACAGGAGAGGAAGAAAAGCCAAAGTTTAAAGATCCTAGTGTTCCAACTAGGGAGGAGCTTGCAGATATAAAGATTTGGATGAAGAAGGATGCTCAAGCAAGGAGCATAATCTACATGTCAGTAAATGATTATTTGCTTCCTCATATCAGAGGACTTGAAAGTGCAAGTGACATTTGGAATGCTTTGGAAGAGCATTTTTAGAATACAACCAAATCAAGGAAAGCTTCATTATGGGCAGAGTTTACTACCTTCAAGAAGAAGGCTTCACAATCAATATCTGATTATGTGACAAAGATGAAAGACATTGCTGATTCTTTAGGTGCAGTTGATGAAGATATTGAAGAAGATAAGTTGGTAAGACAAATTCTTACAGGACTTAGAGGAGATGAGAAGTGGAAGCCTTTTATTTTATCTACAGAACTTTCATTAGATCATTTCACTCCTGATTTGAATCAATTGTTAGGACATATGCTAACTTTTGAGAATGATATCAAAGGAGATGTTGATAAGAGTGCAGGTCATGCAATGTACTCTAAAGACAAGAAGAAAGCTAGCCAAGGAAAGCAACAATCAGTTGAAGATGAAGGTACTCCAAGTCAAGCAAACTTCCTAAGAGGAAGAGGAAGTGGCAGAAGTAGAGGAAGAGGTAGAAATAACAAAGATAATGTCAGAGCTTGTTGGATATGTGGTAAGACCAATCATCTATCTCATGATTGTTGGCATAATAATCAAAGCAATGGTAATTTTAATCAGAATTTTAATCAAAGAGGAAAAGGTGGCAGATAGCAGAGAGGAAACTTTAGAGGTAGAGGTGGTAGGAATTCTTTTGGAAGAGTTGGAGGAAGAAACTTCCAAAATCAATCACCGCCCCCCCACCCACCCCCCACCGTTCCCCCACCCACCCCCCACCATTCCCCCACCCACCCACCGCCCCCCCCCCCCCCCCCCCCACCCACCCCCCACCGTTCCCCCACCCACTCCCCACCGTTCCCCCACCCACCCCCCACCGTTCCCCCACCCACTCCCCACTGTTCCGAGTATTATGCTACACATTTTGGATATCGGTGTTTGAGCGAGTATATGCGAGATCATCAAGATGCCTTTGTGAGTATTATTAAATTTTATATAATTATTTTATTTTTATGAATGGTTTAATTTTTTAACTTATTTATGTTTGTTATATGTAATACAAGAGTATTATGGAGAGGAAGATATGGATGAGGTGGAGAGACAGACACAGGAGGGACGATCTCAATCGTCACAGGGTGATCATGATGATGAGGATGAGGATGATCAGGATAATCATGATGCTGCTGATGATGATGATGATGATGATTAGGATTCTTGATTATGACATTGGATTCTATGTATTTACATTGATATATATATATATATATATATATATATATATATATATATATATATATATATATATATATATATATATATATATATATATATATATATATATATATATATATATATATATATATATATATATATATATATGTGTGTGTGTGTGTGTGTGTGTGTGTGTGTGTGTTGGGGGATTCTTGGACAAGAAGGGATTTGAGTGTTTGTAGGAGAAAAGGGAAAGAAGAGAAGAAAGATACACATTGGAAGCCTCTGTCGATTGATTATAATAAGACAAATACAATGTGAAGCACAATGCAATCCAATGCTTCTGTGCAAAATCCCACAGAGTGCTCAATTACAAAATACCAAATACCCAAGAGACTTGTTGCTGCCGACCTCCTCTGCACCAAACCTCCACCTTCTCCAAGCCTACACTTGTGCACACCTTGCACCAAGCTTCCACTAAGGGGGAGGGATGGATACCTTCTGTCGGCACGCGCACACTTCAATGAGACCTTAGGATCCTTGGGGGACTAACTTAGCACTCCTCTGCACACTTCCTTGGTCACTGTTGACCTAAGCATCAACTTAGGGACTTGTGGAGAAAGAGACTATACCTCAATCCCCCTCAAGTGCATATAGTGGGGATTCACGCTTTAATTATCAATCCGATGAGTATACAAACCTAACCGAGTGTATGAGGACATGCATTCAAATGATGATCAATGCAAATGAACTATTCAAAGAGTGCAAACAAGGTAAAGACTGATCCAAACAAGCTTCAACTGTCAGTTATGGTGTCACGATACTTGGAACAGCAGCCAACAGTACATTGAGCTTTTCTCTCAGCTCCAAAATCCAAATATAGCGAATAGCATATGCGTTTCGAAGCTCTCGAGAAGATGCATCAATGGCGGTGGTTTCACTCAATTCTGACACTCCTACTTCAAGTTATGAGCAAAATACTGAGTCGCGGGAAAACCTTCCTACACTTCAGCACTTCCTACACTTCGCACACACCTTAACAACAGCAAACAGACACTTTCATGGATAGACAACACTTCCTAACACTCTTTCCAAGCAATACACATGCACACAGGCTCACAAAGAAAAAGATACAGAGAGGAGAAGACACAAATTTGAATTTCTGTGCTCTTGATTCTCACAATGGCAAAAGTCTCTACAAAGAGTCACAAATTGACTTATATACTTGTGCCCTAAAAATGATCCTTTCACACAAGAGACCAGCACTTTATTAACTAAAGACTAATTTCCTACTAATTTACATGGGTAAGCTTCTAATCTTCTGTGGGGATGCATCTAGAGGACTCCTCTAGTGCATTTACATCGGGAAATATATTACAAGAATGGTTATAATACAAGAATTGGGTGTCCAATTCGGAAAAATTTTTGGGGCCCATCTTTTTCTCTGCCTTGTGCTCTCTTTAGCTCTGCAACAGTCTCCCCCTCTTCGTCTCTGTCGTCCCTTGACAGGCTTTACTTCTTGTCTTCAGTTTGTTGTCCGCATGCATCTTTCGGTCAGTTATGCCTACTCGTTAGACTGGCATTACGTTTTAATGGCCCTGGTCTTGATTTTGTCTTTTACATCCTCTCGGCCTGCTGCATTTGTGCTGCCTGTTCTTTTCTTTTCATCGCTCGCAACCCTTGCTCAGTTCTGCCTGTTTGTTAAACAGGTGTTCGGTTTTGATGGCCTCTTCTTAATTCTTGTTTTACATTCTCTGGGCCTGATGCATTTGTTTTGCTTTATAAGTCGGGTTGCCACGCACGCCACCAGTGGAAGATATGAGGATGTGATGCTTCAGTCTTCGATCTGGACCTTCCAAAGATCAAGAGGTTGAAGCACCCTCTTGTGGTTTCGGAACCGCTGGATATCTTCTTGCACTTCTTCATGGATACTTGTTGGCCCTGGTTCCTCCTTCCACCTACGTGCTTTTTCCTTGATATGTGCCCCTGCGGGGCTCTGTGCAGAGATGGGTGTTGCGCCCCTGCGGGGCTTCTTGTAGAGATATGTCTTCAGATATTACCTTTTTAGTGAAGCTTCTATCGTTGTCTTCTTCTTTTCTTCTTCTTGCTTGATTCTCCCTCAACACTACCCCCCTCCTGGACTCTGTCGTCCCTGACAGGCTTTGACAGTCGACGAGAGTATGTTCTATATACTTTTTGCTCTGTTTCATTAAGCAGATTGGCTTCACGTATCATTAGCTGTTTCCACTGTTCAGCTTTTACACCGTCATGGGGTGGCTGTCTATGGTCCGCGAAGAAGCTCAGTTCGTATGCCACTAATCTGGCATTCAAGTTGGAGGACATCTTTAAAAAGACTTCTGAATCAATTTCAAAAAATCTTGTAAAGAATGCTTCTTCGAATGTTTGTGTATATGTACTAGGCAAGAACATCAACCTGGAATAATAGGCCATTATGGTTGGTCGGCTAGGCATAATAGACAGATAAAAAATGAGTATGTCTGTTCCCTGATTAATACCAATGAAATTCAAAAATGTGTAGGCCGCATGCTTGAAGACCTTCAATACTGTAAGTATCATACTGAGTATTTTATTTGTCATTTTGACAGTTAAGTCGGGTACTGCCGCATAATTTTGCAGCCAAAATTCGATGGTCTTGACCATATAATCTTCCGTTGGTAGATAATTATGTGGTGGGCTTGGAAGCAGAGGATAATTTAGCCACTGTTTATTTATGGTACCATTTCTTTGCAGGTCCAAAAATTCTCTAGTATCTCTTCGACGTGATATAGGACAAAAGGAAGGGTTTACCTGTAAGAAATAAGGTGCTGCTTGCCAATGCACCCTTAGTGTAGGATTGTTCTCCAAAAACTTCCTTCTCCAAACCGGTTGTGCAGCTTCAAATTCTTCTTGAGCGTAAGCGAATGTGTCATGTTTGAAGTTTAGTTGCTCATCTGGACTTTTCTTTGTAATCTTCTTTATATATTGTTTTGTTTTCTCTTTCAATAATCCGTACGGAATGTTGAAAGGCTTCATGATCTTTTCCAAGTCTTTACCTCTAATATTAACTTCTTTCATTACTTTATTGACTTCGTTTTCAAAACTTTCTGTCAACCGAGACACCACTAGTGCCCGTTCCTTCTGACTTATTTCTGCAGTGTAT
The DNA here is from genome assembly GCA_020310875.1 of Ceratopteris richardii. Classification (NCBI taxonomy): domain Eukaryota; kingdom Viridiplantae; phylum Streptophyta; class Polypodiopsida; order Polypodiales; family Pteridaceae; genus Ceratopteris; species Ceratopteris richardii. The sequence continues at coordinate 54,371,010 of CM035440.1, forward strand.
GGCATTGGATGATCATCATGTATATCCGCCATCTGCTCATGTATTGGAGAATGATAAATCGGGGGAGATAGAGGACGTACCTCTACCTCGCCAGTAGGAGTTTCCTTAGATGGCTCTACTGGTGTCCCGATCGTTGTGCTTTGTTTCACTTGGATTTCTAATTGCGCTATACGTTCAGTTTTCTCTTTACTTTCCTGCATGGCTGCTCTGAGTGCTTCTTTTGCAGCAAGCCATTCATTGCCAATTTCTACTATATTGTCCATGTTTTCGCTGTAACTTCGTACCAGTTTGGCGTTCACATTTTGTAATTGCATTTTCAGTTCATTTGTTTCATTGTTGTACTTTCTTTCCTACTCTTCTGCTCGGGCTTGCTCTTGCTTTAGCAAATCTGCATATTTTGCAACCTAATCTCTTAATTCTTGCTGTGCGGTTTCTGATGTCTCCTGCTTTTCAATGGGCTGATCATAAAGTAATGACTTCATCAGTTCTTTATTTCTGTTTCGTAAAGTATCATTCTCCTCCATGTACACTTTTAGTTGTGTTTGAAGCAGATTGCTTCTAGCTTTTATTCTCTCCTTGTCTGCTTCACTGGCTTCATGTAATCTTTGTAGATCTATTAATTGTGCCTGGAGTTGGTGATGCTGGTTCATCAATATATCACATTCTGTTTTTACATTGAGTAACTCCATTTCCTTAGTTGCCGTTTCTTTCTGGGCCTGGATGAGTTGTGATGACAATTGTTCACTCATGATTTGGAATTGACTCTTTTCCCTCATGGCCTTATCATAATCTGCATCTATATCCATCATTTGTTGTTGTGTGTCCATGGCCGTTTGGATAATTTGTTTTACAACCGGCTTTAACTGAGTAACATCCACATTTAACCAGGTCTTAGGAATATTTGGTTCTGGTATGCTTGGCTCAGCCTCCATGTGATTGATTTTGCCTTGAGGTGTGTCATCGGGCACCTCGAATACAATTGGCTCTTTGTTTTGTAATATGTCTGAGTCCGCATTTACTGGAGTTTGTATCTCCTCTTTGATAGGGGGCCTGGGGGCTTCATTATTCACGGGGACTTTTTTCACACTTATCTTCGATTGGTCATTTAGTTGAATCATGTGCACCTTATCCCCATGTTGTTCGATATTCTTCGCTTGCGACTGTTGGTTGTCAGGTGTGACTTCAACTTGATTAATTTCCGTCCAGTCTTCCTCGTGAGTTTCTGTTCTTATATCAGTATCCAATGTATCTTTCTCAGGACTAGATTCTTCGTTAGAGCTTGAATCATTTAAGCCCAGTGCTTTGTATCTAGCAGCTTGTTCTGGGGTCTTTTCTTTACTCCGTTGTTGATTTTCTTCACTTGCTTGTCTGTAGTGATGACCTTGAACATTCAGATTCACTTGCCCTTGCATGTACTGATGTGTCTCTTCCAGAGCAGCGGAGAGATCTCTCTTGGTGATTGGCATTTGGACTATAGGAATCTTTGGTAAACTATGTGTCCGCTTTGATTGGGGTGTAGCCTGGGCTTCCTCCTCTCTGAGGCGCTTTGTATCCCTCATGGGTTTCTGTGAACTAGTTCCTGCTTCTTCAACAACGACATTTGCTTTCTTTTTCTTGGGGACCGTAGCAGATTTGGCATATTGCACTAACCCCTCTGAGGTTGGCATCTCACGGAGACAATTTTTCATATCGAGGGCCTCGTAGATAAGTAAGGTTAACGCAGAACTGCCATTTAGAAACTTCTTCTAGCCCCATTTCTTCTTGGCTTCAAATAATCTTTCTTGGACATAAGGAGTCATATTCACTTTGTTTCCAACTTGTTTCATTGCATGAGATAGTAGTTATCTATGCATACTCGGGAAACAAAAGTGCTGATGCACTAAGCGGACAGCATCTTCAATATCTGTTCTGTTAATATCCAAAAAGGATCTCTTTTTTGGGTCATGACATTCCTCCTTGACGTTAGTGATTCCTTCTTGATTCCATCCAAAAGCTTTCTTGATTAACTCATGAGTGAATTGAATTGTTCTCCAAGTACCCACTCTGTCCAGTACTCTTGCTTCAGGAACTGATATCTTCATCGCTGCAGGCTGTAGTGTGTTCATCACTTGTGTACATCTTTGAAAATCTGGTAGATAGATAGGTACTCTCAGAAATGCGTCTATCCCTGCTTGTGTCTAGACATCCACCATACGAGGTAATCCTTGTATAATAGTCTGGAAGTCTTGCGACATAACAGGGAAGTAGTGATCCCTATCCATAATCTTGATTGTGGCCATGAAAATAAGGTCTGACACTGGTTGGTCATCCAGAAACCAATGGCCTCTTGCTTTCGTTATTGATTCCAATGGAAGAAGTTGCACCTCTTCCTCTTGCATAGCTTCAGAATTGGGAGATGCCATCTTCACTCAATTGATGGCAGTAATTAGTCACCGAATAATATTTAAAATCATCCTTCATTTATCCTTTATTAGATTGGCAATTCTCCGCGTGAATGGTGTCGTCCCTTTCCCGTGGGTGTGAAAAAGGTAATACCTAGATTTTTCCATATTTTAGATATTTTTATATTTTCATCTGAAAAGAAAAAACAGAAAAGTTAGGTCATAGCCAAAGTGGTTATTATTTTTTGAGTGATTTTCTTAATGTATGTACAAGTGCTCTCCTATTTCCCACGAGGAAAATGTGCTCGACTATCCTGAAATAGAAGAAAGATGTGCCGAATGCTTGGCCTTGTAATGTGGCCCTATCATGCATACTTTGGGTCCTGATAACTCCAAATGTGTGCAACTTGAAGTAGTTGGATGATGCATGCAGTTTGTCTTGTCTTTCGGCAACCAAATCTGCTTTACTCTGTTGGGACGTATTGTATCCCGAACATTTCGGATGAATGTGGTGCTTCTCATGTTGTACGTATGCTCTATCTGCTTTTTGAATCTCGAACTGGCTTGTGTTGCAACTGCAGACTCCTTCTCTTTCCTGTAGCTATTCTTCTTTGGCTGTTTTGCCCTTAGACCATATTGGTTCTCCTTGTGCAGTGGTTCATCGTTTCGGTTTAGCGTCTTTGGAGCACATGATTTTGGAATCCATATTTGCACTCGATCCGGTTGGGCGGCTACTACTTTCTTTGGAATCCATATCCTAGCAATTCGTCGTTGACTTTGGTGTTCAAAATGATTTGCCTTCTTGTTTGATTGGTTGTTCTGATGTCGAAGATGTTTTTGTAGTTGAAGATATGCATCCCTTTGATCCTTTCTTATCCAAGCTTGTTTAGTGTACGGAATAGGGTATATTCTAATAGGTATAGACTTTGGATTACTCAGAGGACTAGTCTCTCTTGTGCATGGTTCTTCACTACGGCTGTTTTCAGACAGAATGACACTCTTGTGACTTGCTAGATTAGAAGACGGTATGCAAGCAGGATTCAGTGTGTCCTCACATGAAGTACTTGATGAAGAGGTTTCTATAGTACTAGTGAACATACATTCATGACTGTGTTCATTAGAGTGAATTTTTGGCTCTATGCTTGCGGCTTTGATTGGTCGTTCGTCTAGCAAACTGAATACTTCACGATGTCCTATCTTGGCTGAGATGTATCCTAAAGCCAATTGAATGGTCACCTCATATTCGTATATCCAGTCTTGACCTAACACTACATCTTCGAGTAAATCCTCATCATGACACACTAATAGCTTCTGTTCCATAGTGTTGTTGCCAAGATGCAGAGGTAAGGTAATTTCACCTATACATTGAGTAATTGTTCCTCCTATTCCTATCAACTATGCCATCGATGGACGTAATTCCTCCTTGAGTTTCTGAGTCAAAGAAAGTTTGATACAGCTTATGGCGGCTCCTGTGTCAATGAGAGCATCCACTAAGTGGTACTCCGTTTTACCCGCTCCCAAATTCAAATATGGTTGTGTTCTTTGTGGACCTAGGTTTTTAGTGGCTCTAAAATTAGCCATTGGGATGAGTTCTTCTCCTAGTCGATATCTCTCATCTCTCTCTCTCATCCACTCTTTCCGTTTCTTAATTCGTTCTAGTGCTTCTTGTCTCGCTTCTTCTCGTATCCTTTCCTCCTCGATGCGTCTATTCTTGCCCTTGATTAATCGTGACATTGTTTCTTCAGTCAATGGTTCTAGATATTTTTTCACTCGACATCCACTGATATAGTTTGGTAATAATTCCCCATCTAGGGTTGCTAAGCTGATGGCTCCACTTGTCGATATACGATTGATGATTAATGGGCCATATCCTCTCTTCTGCAACTTCTTAGCGTGTTGTTTCAAGGTATATACCAAAACTAAATCTCCTTCCTTCAAATTTTTGTCTTTAATGTGAGCATCAAAGTAGGCTTTTTGTCGCCGTTTAGCAGCATAAATGCCTGCTACTGCTTGTAACCTAGTTTCGTGAAGCTTTTCTATTTGATCCAATTGAGTTGATAGTTCATGTCCCGTCCACTCGTAAGTGGTTGCTACTCTGAGAGTGGGAATTAAGAAATCAATTGGCAAAATAGCATTTTGTCCATACACTAAGTTAAAAGGAGTAGTGCCTATGGCAGTTTTGTAGGCTACTCGAAATGCCCATAAAGCATTATGTAATTGCTTATCCCAATCAGATCTACCATTGTTAACAATTTTTGTGAGAACTGTACACAAGATTTTATTCAAACTTTCGGCTTGTCCATTGGCTTGTGGGTGATAAGGAGCTGATTTCTTATGAATTACCAAGAATTCATTCAGTAAGGCTTCTATAACTTCATTCACAAAGTGCGTACCTCTATCACTCACAATTTCTATCGGTAGTCCAAATCTAGTGAAAACGTTCTCAAAGAGAAACTTGGCCGTAGTTCTTGCGTCATTTTTCTTGGTTGCTTTGGCTTCAACCCATTTGTTCAGATAGTATGTGGCTACAATTATATATTCGGCATCGGATCCTTTCGCTGGTGGGCTAATAGGTCCTATGAAGTCTATTACCCATTTAGTGAAAGCTCTGGCACTCATCATGGGTCTCAGTGGCATCTCATCTCTTCTAATTGGATATTTTGTTCGTTGACAAGTATCACATCGTTGCATATATGTTATGGCATCTTGATGTAGAGTTGGCCACCACATTCCAGCAAAGAGGATCATTTTTGCTGTTTTATCTGCAGAGAAATGTCCTCCTGCAGCTCCTGTATGTGCCATCTCTAAAACAGCAAGATATTCGTCTTCATGAATGCACAATCGTAATTGATTATCTCTCCCTCGCTTGAAAAGTTGTTTTCCTATAATGGCATAATCCTTGCTCTGTTCTACAAGTGCACGTTTCCTTGCTGAAGTGGCTCCTTCTGGGTATTCTTGGGTCTTTAAGAATTTTACCAGAGGCATGCTCCATCTCGGTGCTACTGTGGAGTAGCATAGAGTGGAGTTCTCTTCAGGATTTTGTTCTTGACAGGTTTGGCAGGCTGATACATAGTTATGCGCATCCCTCTGCATGGTTGGACAATATATGCCTAATCTCCTCAGGGTTTGCCATGTTCCGTTTGCATTCAAATGAGTTTTCCATTGATTTACATGTGCTTTTTGAAGCCACATTTCCTGTTCCTCCTCTTCAACGCATCTCATTAGTAATCCACTTGAATCTTGGTGATACAAACTTCTTGCAATGATATGAAGGTTTTTAGTCTTCCAAAGGTCTTGGGTTCGGTTTGGTGTGATCCCATCTTTAGGTCCATGCGTGAGTATAGGGATGAACTTTTCTGCCCATTGGGGACATACTTCCAGGTTAAAAAGGTACGTATCTAGCAGATCATCTGTTACTCCTATGGGTGGTTCTCCATGGGTCATTCTTGATAAGTGATCTGCTCTTATGTGGGTATTTCCTTTCTTGACTACTACCTCAAAATCAAATTCCATTAGCAATAAAAACCATCGTACTAGTCTTCCTATATTGCAAGGTTTATTGACTAAGTACAGTAGGGCTTGATGATCAATGAAGAATTTGAATTTGTTTGCCAACAGGTAATGTCTGAATTTTTTCACTGCGTACACCATCCCTAGGCCTTCTCTCTCAGTTGTGGTATAATTGCGCTCTGCTTGATTTAATTGTCTACTGGCATAGGCTATAGGGTGGTCTAGCTTTCCTGTATCTGCAGGTTGAGCTAAGATGCAACCAATGGCAAACTTGGAAGCATCCACATGAATGTGAAATGGCTTATTCCAGTTAGGTACTCGAAGGATGGGTGCTGAACTCAATTGATTATTTAACTCAATAAAGGCTTTCTCACATTCTTCGGTCCAATTAAATTGAGACAAGAGTGCATAGAGAGGTCTAGAAATTATGGCATACATATGTATAAATCTTCGGTAGTATCCACAGTGTCCCATAAATGCTTGTACTTCTTTAGCAGTCTTTGGTCTTGGTAAATCCAGAATTACTTTGATTTTGTCTTCATCAGTTGAAATTCCATTTTTAGAGACAATATATAACTAATATTTTTCCTTGTCGAACCATGAAGACACATTTTTCTGGGTTGAGGCATACTCGATATTGTCGACATTTGGCAAAGATCTTTTCTAGTTCAGGGATGTGCTCTGATCGTATAGCAGAATAAGTACATAGATCGTCCACGTATACCTCCATACTCTTTCTCAGGAACTCTTTGAATACATGGCACATCAATCTTTGGAAGGTGGCTAGGGCATTAGTTAGACCAAAAGGCATGACTCTAAAGGCGTATACTCCCCATTCAGTTGCAAAAGCGGTTTTATTGGTCCTCAGGAGCAATGGCTACCTGATTATACCCTGAAAAGCCATCCAAAAAACTATAAACTTCCTTCCCTGCCACTCTTTCCAACAAATGATCCGTAATGGGTAATGGGTAACTATCCCTTATGGTCGCGGCATTTACTTTCTTCAGATTGATGCACACTCTTAACTTCCCATTCTTTTTCGGTACAACCACCAAAGGTGATACCCATTCTGTGTGTTTGATCTCATAAATGAATCCAGCATCTAACAACTTATCTATCTCTTCCTTTATCTTTGCTGAATACACATCATTGTATGTATACGGTCTTTGTTTAGAAGGTTTGGCTTCGGATGTCATAGGGATTCTATGGGCACATATAAATGGATCTACTCCTTCAAGTCCTTATAGGTCCAAGCAAAGACATCCCGATATTCCCTTATGAGGCGTATTAACTCTTGTTCTTCCTCCATTGAGACATCCTGTCCTATGAAAGTACACCATTCTTCTCCTTCCTCTAAGGTTACTACTATCTTCTTGGTTTGTTCTTTATTGTCATATGCTATTCCTGGCTGTGCTTCTCTTTTAGGCATTTGAATAGCAATTTTTCTCTCTTCTACTTCATATTTTTTGAAGTGGGCTGGCACTTCAAACTGATCTTGTGGCTTGTTTTCTTCACCTTCTGGTTCTTTATCTAACTCCAGCTCTTCTTCCGGTGTAGGTTCCTGGTTGTTTTCGTTAGCTGTGACACCTATTTTTTGATTTTCATCCTCTGGTTCCATTGGTTCTTGCTCCATCTCAATGCTCTCATAGTCCTCCTTCCATTCTTTCTCTATCACTTCTCCTTCTTCAGCCTCCTGAAGGACTACCACATATAGACTAACGTCATATCCTTCCTCATCAATACATTCATTCATAGTCATTACTTCTTCGTTCACACATACATCGAGGGTCGCTAAAATCTCCATCCAACCGTGAGGTTCAAACTCTTCATCCAAAAAGACTTGAGGCATGTAAGCTGGATCTTGTACAGACCTAGCTACTCCTTGCCTTTGCTGCCATCCCTTTCTCCTATCCTCTTCCTTTTTTGCAGTTTGGCATATCCATAGATGAGTGTCCTCATTCATCCAAGATTGGTCACTAGAACCTATGCTGTGAATTGACTGATCGTCTTCCTCCTTATGAATTTGATTCCATTGTAAGGGGGGAACATCTTGATATGTATATGTGTGGAGATTTATTCTCGTGGTGGTTCCTTCATGTTGTAGGTATACAACATCTTTTCCCCAATCTTGCACAACCTTTAGCTGTCTCATGAAAGGTCTCCCAAGTATCATTTCATAATTGCTTGCCCTTTCAAATTGACATATTGCTAAGGTGTGTTCAAATTCAACTCTGCATGTGGTAAAAACTACTCGTTCCAATAATCCCAAGGGTCTTTCTGTGTGTCCGTCTGCCATTTGTATCTTCATGCGTGTTGGTCTTAAAGCTGGTTTTCCCCATTTCTTCCAGATTTCTCTAGTAGCAATGCCTACACCAGCTCCAGAATCTAAGATGGCTTTGGTGGTATAACCCCTATAAGTAATTGGAAGGCAAGTGTTTCCTTCATCTCCCTCACTAAAATCTCCTACCTTATCCACTGGGATCTTTACTGTGTTTACTTCATCAGATATCTCTTTTTCTTCCGTCTTGATCTCCAATTGACTGGTCCATTTCTCCTTCAAATGTGGTTTAACCTTCAATAGTTCTTCTAATGTTAGGGTACAAGGGATTTTTACCTTTCTAAGGTGTTGTATGATATCCGATGTTTGGATTGATGGGTTCGGTTCTTTTTTCCTTATTGAGGGAATGCAATACAATTCTGAATTATGTTCGTACTCTCCTGTGTAATTTGGCAAAACCTTTACACTATCATTTTCTTCGTTACTCGGATCAATTGGTAATATTTCATTTGAATTCAACTCAGGTATTGAATCCTCTATTCCATCTTTTGCTTCTAGCTCTTCAAAGGGCGGTTCAATTCCTTCCACTTTCTTCCACCTGTCTTCTTGGACTCTTGCCCACAAGTCTTTAGGCCATTCCCCTTCTACTTCGGGAACAATGGATCCTTCCCTTTTATCCTCACAATAATTGCCATTCTGTGTCTTACTTGCTTCGGGTTTTTCGTGATCATTAGTGATGACGCACTCTTGGAATTCTCTTTCGGAATTTCGGGTATTGGGTAATGGCAACACAGGTTTTTCTAAGGTCTGTTGAGCAACTTCTAGTAATTTTTTGCAGATCTCCAACCTCTCTTTCTCTAGGTCACCTCTAGGATATTCTCTTTCATGTTGTTCTATGGTAGGTCCTGCTCTTATTCGTGCCTTGTATGCTTGAATCCACATGGCTAATTCTTCAGGCATGGGATCTGCTAAAACCGATCCTATCTCATCCTTTTTATGCCTTTCATTCTTATTTCCTTCTTCCAGGTTCATTTTTTCTTTTTGAGTTTGTTCATTCTTTTCATTTTCCTTCTTTTGTTGTAGTTTCCTTTCCTTTATTCTATCTCTTCGGATCTTCCATCTTTGTGTTCGTTTGCTTACAACACCTTTCTCAGGCTCTTCCGAATCTTCAACTATTTGAGGTGCAGGCGTATTCGTCTCTAAGTCACTTTGATTGTGTTTTTCAGGTTTTTCTGGGGTCTCTCTAGCTTTTGCTCTTGTTATCGCCTTCAATGGCACAGTGTATTCCTTATCACTCCCTGATGATTCTATTACTTCTATCACATTGATTTGCACATTGGAGGTAACCTTGTTGGGATTCTTGGGGCAATCTCTGAAAAGATGTTCCTTACCACAGTCACTACAGTAGCCTTCCCAGACTCGTTGTGGTGGTGGTGGGTTTGGCAATGTACATTCTCTGATATAGTGATCACCTCCACATTTGTGGCATGGTCCTCTGGGCACAGGTGGTCTGTTCATGGGTCGGGGTGGTATGGTTGCTCTCGGAGCTGTGTACATCATTGGCACATAATCCTGCTCATATCCATAAGAGTTATCTTGTGGTTCCAAGTCATAAACATATGGGTCGTACGTTTGTCCATACTCTATCATGGAGCTGTCATAAGAGGGATAGCCTCCTTGACTAGAGTCATAAGATGAGTCATATGATTCATTACCAATCAAAGGTGTAGCTAGTACTATTGCTCTCTCTAGGTTTTCTTCAGGACGAGCCACTTTCACTGAGACAACATTCTGAGGATGGGGCGGTTGTTGTCCTAGTACTGGTTGTGGTTGGGTGTATCCTTGATAAGCATATGGTCGTGGCACTGGTGCCTACTGCTGATAAGTGGGGTACCTCAATGCTTCACCTCCTTGCTCTCTCTGAGGGTATCCATAAGGTCTCATATATGGCTGTGCTGGTCTCGATTGCCTATTGTAAGGGAAATTTTCTGTACTGTGATTTGTATATTTTTGTTCTACACTGCAATATTGTAGAGGTCCTGGGACGGTGGGTCTATTATAAGCATAAGCAGGTGGTGGGACTACTCCCCTAGTGCACAAGTGAGAGGGATGATCACCTCCGCACTGCATACATCTTCTAAGCATGGGCACTCTTATAGGGTTATTGGGGTAGTTCCTCTGTCCTTGAACGTTCAGTTTCTTTGCTACTAAGTCGGCTATTTCCTCTACATTGTTTTTAGGGTTTGATGTGCTGCTAGCCGAATCTTCACTTTTCAAGCTACCTTGAGGTATTTTCAAATCCTCTGCAAGATTGTCTTCTAAATCAATACATTCCTTCATGCATTCTTGCAAAGTTTGAACTCTCTTTACATACACCAGAGACCTTAATGATCCGTTCAATAATCCTTCCAAAAATAATGACACCATTTTATTTTGGGTAGGTCTCTCTTCCACTGGGCATCTGTCCACATACTCCTTGAATCTTCTTGCTGCCAATCTCACTGATTCTGTAGGGGCTTGCTTAAAGCTATGGATCAATGATGACGAGTTGTTTTTAATTCCAGACTTAGTGAATTCCTCAATCATTTCTTGATAGACTTGTTCCATGTTTTGAAAATTATTAGGATCTAATGGTTGGAACCATGCTTACGCTGTGTCTGTCAAAGTTAGACCAAAAGATTCATATTGGATAAAAAAATCTTCCACTTGTTCGGCTCTGATTACTTGCTTAAATTCAGCTATGTGATTGTAAGGTTCACTAGAGCCATCATAGTGGTTTCTCATGCATTTGGCCACTTGAATTGGCCTTAATCTTCTTCCTGCTTCAGGCGGTCTAGGCATCAAGGGGAAAATTGGTCTTCCTACGAGTATGTCTGGTCCTCTTGCTACAGGTGGTCTGACTGGGGCAGGAATTCCATGTCTTGGGTCAACAGGTGGTTGAGGTCGGTAATTAGGGTTATTTGCAGGCATTGCAAACTGCACATGTGGTCTGACAGGGATTTGTGTTTGTTGTGTTTGCCCCGACTGTTGATACGAATCATTCTGAGACGTTCCAAGTGGGTTTCGTGAAGTAGTGGCTTGGTCCCTAGGGGAAAACACTGGAATATTCTGATATTTCAACTCGGCTCTTTCTAATTCCCTAAAGGGCCAATATCTTCTCTGATTCTTATCCAAATATGTGATGATGGTGGGGAAATCAGGATCTTGTAACTCATAGATGGTGACAGGATTAGGGGCAGCTTCCCATATTGAAGAATGTGCTCTAAGGAGAGGGTCCATTCCATTGATCAAGTATACATTATGGAGTCATCTTGGGGAATCAGGTCTCCTCTCCAAACCCTAACAACCGTAGATCTCTCTCTAGGAGTAGTTACTTGCTCTTCATTCCCTTCTCCATTTAGGTTTGAAGCATTGTTTTCTTCCCCAAGTTCATTAATGTTTCAAGGTGTTCCATGACAACATACTGGATATCTCTTTTGTCCATGTAAAATCCTCTTGCATACTTGACTGCTGGCCTAGGCACTATGTAAGCCTCTGAAGCCTTCTTTAGTCTGGCCACTAATCTGTTCAGACCATCCAAGTATATGGGTATCTCATGTTGGTTGGTGGTCACATATTCTAAAGAGGTCCGGTACTCTCCCTCAATAATTGACATCATGCCAATCATTGGTACAGTGTTCTGCATATCCTCTGAAGCCATGGGAATTTCTTCCTCTGACTCACTGGAGGTCTCCGAGTAATGTGAACGGCTACTTGGCTCGGCTACACTACCTACAGAAGAGATTACACTTCTTCGGCTTCCTAGGGTTCTTCCAGATCTCAGGTTCATCCACTTAACAACTCTGATCAGCCCTTGGTAACCTCTATCTTCTAGATTTCTTTACTATGGGTCAGAATTCTAGAGGAATTTGGCTGGAAAAATGACTGAAAAAGAAACTTTCAGGTCACGATACTTGACTCCAAAATTTCACGATACACGACCTTTGGCCAAAAACGATACACGATACTTCAAGAAAACGATACACGATACTTCAAGAAAACGATACATGATACTCCAAAAAGACGAGACACGATATCTGACTCTCACGATACTCGATACCAGTGTGGAAATGATACTTGATACACGACACTTAATAAGTATCGCGATCGGCACCAAATGATACTCGATACCTCAGCAATCACGATACACGATATCTGAGTATGCGATACTTGATATCTGGACACAAACGATACACGATACACGATATCTGGCAAGTATTGCGATCGATGAAAAACGATACACGATACACGATCTCTGGTGAGTATCGCGATCGATGAAAAACAATACACGATACACGATCTCTGGCAAGTATTGCGATCGATGAAAAACGATACACGATACACGATCTCTGGCAAGTATCGTGATCGATGAAAAACGATACACGATACACGATCTCTGGTGAGTATTGCGATCGATGAAAAACGATACACGATACACAATCTCTGGTGAGTATCGCGATCAATGAAAAATGATACACGATACACGATCCGAGGGAAATATCGCGATACTCAACCACAGGAGATCACGATACTTGTCAGGTATCGCGATACTCGACCGCGGGAGAACACGATACTTGACTCTTTTTTTCAAATTTTTGCTAGATTTTTTTGGTTTTGAATGCACACAGATGTTTTCCAGGTTCCTCTATCCTCTCCTCACTCTCAGCATTACCCAGAACACACTCTCTACCCCCTGTAAGGCCAACATGATACCTAACACAGATCGTTTTCTTTTGAAAAGCTTGAGTTATGTAATGAAACTAAGAGAATGATACATGAGCTTACCTTAGGACTCTATCTCAGCTCCCTACCCCTCCCGACTAGCTCTGCGTAGCTCGGAACTCTCCAAACTTCGTCCATGATACCCGGTCCCCGTTTCTCACGATACTTGCTTTGAGCACTAATGATTTACAAAATGGCAGTTGTTGGCTTTTATACTCTTGAATTTTCCTACTCACTGAAAATAAAACAACACTACCAAGATGAAAGCTACTGTAACTACCTATCCTACTCCCTTACTCCTCCTACTCTACTCATTCCACTCACTTCCCTAGACTAGCAACTCACTACACACACTCCAAGAATGAGAAGTAGTAAGTGCGGCTGAAAATGACTTACCAAAGAAGAGAAAATCACCATTCCTCCTCTCGCTTCAATGCAAAAAGCTACTTACCATCACACGAATGCCTCGGTTTGATTCGACACTCCCCGGCAACGGCGCCAAAAAATGTGTTGACCTAAGCACCAACTTAGGGACTTGTGGAGAAAGAGACTATACCTCAATCCCCCTCAAGTGCATATAGTGGGGATTCACGTTTTAATTATCAATCCGATGAGTATACAAACCTAACAGAGTGTATGAGGACATGCATTCAAATGATGATCAATGCAAATGAACTACTCAAAGAGTGCAAACAAGGTAAATACTGATCCAAACAAGCTTCAACTGTCAGTTATGGTGTCACGATACTTGGAACAGCATCCAACAGTAAATTGAGCTTTTCTCTCAGCTCCGAACTCCAAATATAGCAAATAGCATATGCCTTTCGAAGCTCTCGAGAAGACGCATCCAATGGTGATAGTTTCACTCAATTTTGACACTCCTACTTCAAGTTATGAGCAAAATACTGAGTCGCGAGAAAACCTTCCTACACTTCAGCACTTCCTACACTTCGCACACACCTTAACAACAACAAACAAACACTTTCATGGATAGACAACATTTCCTAACACTCTTTCCAAGCAATACACATGCACACAGGCTGACAAAGAAGAAGATACAGAGAGGAGAAGACACAAATTCGAATTTCTGTGCTCTTGATTCTCACAATGGCAAAAGTCTCTACAAAGAGTCACAAATTGACTTATATACTTGTGCTCTAAAATGGTCCTTTCACACAAGAGACCGGCACTTTATCAACTAAAGACTAATTTCCTACTAATTTACATGGGTAAGCTTCTAATCTTCTGTGGGGATGCATCTAGAGGACTCCTCTGGTGCATTTACATCGGAAAATATATTACAAGAATGGTTATAATACAAAAATTGGGTGTCCAATTTGGAAAAAATTTGGGGCCCGTCTTTTTCTCTGCCTTGTGCTCTCTTTAGCTCTGCAACAGTCACTCTTCATGCACACCTTGCACTTCACTTCTCTGTGTCGCACATTGTGTGTCTCTTGCACTTCTCTCTCTTGCTTCACTTAGACTATGCTCACTCTTGTTTACACTAGAATGGTCCAAGAATAGTCCTTGCCTTGATTTGAGTGTGTCGATTCAGGTACGCTCCTAACTGCAAGAGTATCTTGGTGCTCACTTTGATGTCCCAAGATTGTCTTCAAAAGTGGCAGCCAACGACTTCCTGTTTTGTCCTGTAGTGACTTTAGACTAAAACCAAAAATTTTAATTGGGGGCCATACTTTCTCTTCTGCGTACGCTGTCGCTCCACATACCTTCACAATTTCCTTTTAAGTCTTCACTTTTGCACATAAGAGAGGGTTCACTTGAACCTTCCAAAACACTTTAAAAACACTTTGAACCTTAGGGAAATTAGAGAAATACCTCTGCAACTTGCAACCCACTTTCTCCAATTTATCCTTTGTGGACAATTAATTGTCCACTACCTGTGCACTTTGACACCTGCACTTTAGCACTTTGACTTTGCACCTGTTGACTTTGCACCTGTTGACTTTGACCTTGACTTTGTTGACTAGTTGACTTTGACCTTATGATATTGACTTTTTGACTTTGACTGTTGACTTTGACCGTAGTTGACTCTGACCAATATAACTTTTATGGGCTCAACAATATATTTTTTATCTATACATTTTTCATTTCAATTATGTTTTGATTGTGTGTATGGTATTAAGTAATGAAGAGTTTTGTTCTATTGATTGTTATTATTGTTTATATTAAGCATGTGTTTTAATACTTTAATTATATAATTCATTCATATGTGTGTACGTAAGTGTATATGTATGTGAATGTGCATGTGTCAGTGTATATGTGTGTATATGAGTATGTGCATGTGCATGTGTATGTGTGTGTATATGTATGTGCATGTATATGTGTAACTCTATGTGTATATGTGTGTATGTGCATGTATATGTGTATATGTATGTGTGTGCATGTGTGTGTGCATGTGTATATGTGTGTGTACGTATGTGCATATATATATATGTGTATATATGTGTATAATGTATGTATATGCATGTGTATATGTATGAAACATGCATGTGTATGTGGATGCATTTCCATTTGCATCCATGTGCATGCATGTGAATGTGCATGCATGTGGATGTGCATATACATGTATTTAAGTATATATTAATGTGTGTATGTGTACATATATATGCAAAAATGCATGCATGTAAGTCTTTTTATGTGGTTGCAGAAATGTTTGTGCATATGCATGTGTATGTGCGTGTATGTCTAAGTGTATGCGCACATGTATCTGTGTGTATATATGTGTGTGTATATGCATGTGTATATGTGTGAACGTGCATCTTCATCATGTATAAGTGTATATGTGCATATCAATAAGTGTGAGTATGCTATCTAATGAAAATAACACAATTCAAATGATATACAAAGAATAGAAATTTTACTTACAATAGTTAGCCATACTTTTTGCTTGGTTAGCTTCTTGAATAACCTGCAATAAAGAGAGATTGAGAGAGAGAAGAGAGAGAGAGAGAGAGAGAGAGAGAGAACTCAAAGAGAGAAAGATGTAGAAAGAGAGAAATAGAGACAGAGAGAGACAATAAGATAGAGCTTAGGCAAAAAACAATTCTGCATATACTTGTTTCAGCTCGGAAGCACAGTGCAATTGTGAATGTTGGAGAGCTCTTCGATCAGATGCGTGAAAATGCCGATCAAAGAGCCTCCAACGTTTTAATTTTTTTCCGTCAACAGACCATCGTGTAAGCGATGGTAACACATCGTAAAAACCACTGGAATTGGTGTCGCATAAATGACATTTTTTAGCGTCGTTTATGCGATGCTTTTTTAAACAGTCTCATTAGCGATGTTCTATGCGAGCTTCGCACACCCCATCGCGCCACACGTCAAAAAAAACATCATTTGGCTCGTCGTTTTTATCGATGGTCTGCGCTCGACGCTCATTGCAATGCATTTTGCAATTTTATAGCGATGAAATTGTGTCGCCTTAACCGTTGCTATGCGCCCGCATTGCTTGTAGTGCCACCAAATAGTTAGTAAGAAATTTCACTTTCTCAATTTCAGAATATGATTCATTAGAATAAAAGTCATCAAGTTGAGAAAGCCATGAAAGAACAAATTGGCCATCCTTTCACCCATCAAATTGAGAAAATTGGAAATTTTGGGCACCAATCTTGGAGGGTGTGCCTTGTTCTTGATTGGTGATAATGGCCTTCACCACCCTAACTAGGTTGTTGTCATCACTCTATATTTTTTGGAGTGTAACATCGCGTTCTTTTATCTCATTTTGAGCATGTTGGAGTTCGTGTTGCAAAAGCTCCAATTGTTGCTCAATCCGTACTCGGGTAGGGATGATGTACCAAAATCCTCGGTATTATGGGTAGGGTCCATGGCCTTATATAGAATCAAAATCTAGGACTAAGCATTTGAAAAGAATTTTAACAATAGTGTGTATAATAAATAATAGTAATAATAATAATAATAAATAAAGTAAATGAGTGTTTGATAAATAAATAAATAAAGGGAAGAGAGTGTTAAATAAATAAATAAATAAATAAGGTGAAGAGAGTATGAAAAAGTGAAATGGGGTATCAAAAAGTGAAAATAGGCTAGTGGATAAAGCATATCTCTTTTAAGTGTGAGATTGTGGGTTCAAATTTCCTACAATCTAAATAAGGAACTAAGTAAGATAACTACAGAAGTAAGTAGGCTAACTAGGGAAATAAGAAAGCTCTTATTGCCACTCATAAGTTAGAATTGGTTTGCATGTAGCCAATGACTGCCAATGAAACAAAGGGAACCATGAGCATCAAAGAAGCCAAAGCTGGCAAAGTTATGCCATAGTTCTATGCCCCAATCAACTCCTTGGAGTAAGCCGAAGGAGGAACCAAATGGATAACTGAATTGATAAATGAACTTGATAAACAAACTTAATAAATGAATTTGATAATCGAACCGAACTCAAATAGTGAACAATGCACAGGGTATATAGGGAGTACAGGGAGCACAATGAACACAGTGAATGGATATGGAATTGATAAGCAAACTTGATACGAACTCGAATAGTGAACAGTGAAGAATGCACAAGGAGCATAGTAAGCACAATGAGTACAATGAGCATAGTGAGTACAAAGAGTATAGTATCACAGTGAGCACAGTGAGTACAGTGTCACAGTGAGCACAGGGAGTATAGTGTCATAGAGAGCACAATGCACAATGTGAGAGGAGCACAGTGCACAATAACAAATTTGAAAAAATTTCAAAAAAACACACCGACGAACCAAAAACAAACAAACTTGATAAACAAAAACCTAGACCAATGATCGAGATGGATGCAAAATCATGAACGGATGCCGCGAATCACAATCAAACATCGAGAAATCACCTTTGTAGATGTGCCTTGGCTTTGATACCACTGTTGATCGGATCTTGCAGATGCATGTATGTAGCTCAGTGATGAGTAACACCTCCTTTAATGTCAATCCGGGAAGACGTGAGGATGGTATGAAGACCTCGAGCAAGTGGCGGCACAAGTGCGTGAGTGAGAAGCACACAAGCATGCACACACATACACACACACGCACACACACGGCAAGACAAAGAGAGAGAATCAATGGAGCTTTTAGATTACTTTCAAAATGCTCTTACAAGTTCGTTTCAATTACAATCTAACCTCAAAAATGAGCTCTCTAGCTCTTTTTATAGTTTTTGACTAGGTTTTGGCCCTGTCCAGACCTAGTGTCCGGCCTAGTTAAAAATTAGGTTCCAGGGCCAATTTGAGGGCTCAAACGGAGTCTAAAAATTACGAAAATTGATATGTAGGTACTTCTAAGGCTCCTCAAGCTCAAGGACTCCTTGGCTTGCACAAAATGGAGCTACAAAAAGGTGAAATGGTATTTACAATGATTGTTAGTGATAAGAATCACTGTTAAAAGATGTAGATTTGGGAAAAATTGAAGGGCCTATCTGCCAGATTTGCGTCGACTACTTTGTCTACTTACTCCTTCACTTTGTTCTGACTCTCTCCGCTGGCTTCTTTGTCTAGTCAGTCCTTGGGTGCCCATACTGCTCTCAACACCCCCCCCTCTCTCGCGTCTGTCGTCCCTGACAGACCCTTGGTGCTGGGAGTGTTGGATGTAATATTCCACAACCTGAGTGGCAAGCTGATGTTCTTGTAAGCGTAGTCCTCTGGCCAAATCTGTCATCATACGATCCCAATCAATTGGTCCTGGAATGTCCGGATGTGGCAGACGTAACTGATCTGCATGGATCGCTTGTTCTACTGCGAATAGATGTAGCAAATGTGTGGGTCTGGGAATGAAAATTTCGGAATTGTATTCCCAGAATCCCGTAGAGAACATTTCCTCAAATGTCTGCTTGAAGCATGCGGGCAAGTACTTTATTCGTGCATGCCAAGCAAAGATGATAGTGACCGAGGGGGTTTGGCTCATGTCGTAGACTAGATCCTTGTTGCCTTGAGCGAATCCAGGGGCAGAGATGTATGGAGCTTGGACATTCCGAAAGGTTTTGAAGACAATGGTCATGAGCTCGAATATCTTCATACACATTTTCGCTGCTATATCAGGTACATTATTTAGGCGTGCGGACCAGTGCCGAATGGTTGATATCATGTAGGCTACGGTTGGGGGTCCTCGAGGTGGAGCAAAATATGGATAGTTAACCCAAGCCGAGCACTCTTTATTGTTGCGTACCTTGATTGCAAATGCTTGCCAGGATCTGCGACGTACCACTGGACAATAGCATGGATTATACTTGATATAGAGTGGCATGGTAGCCCAGGTACTCATCATCTCTGGGTAATCGGTGAGTAAACGTGCACGCCAATTAGGTTGGAAAATCGAGCCAGCACG
Organism: Ceratopteris richardii; assembly: GCA_020310875.1. NCBI lineage: Eukaryota > Viridiplantae > Streptophyta > Polypodiopsida > Polypodiales > Pteridaceae > Ceratopteris > Ceratopteris richardii. The sequence continues at coordinate 54,390,266 of CM035440.1, forward strand.
TGCATCGGTCGGTAAATCCCCTATCTCGAATTGAGTAGCGAATGTGGGCTCCTTCCCTGTATGTCTTTTGACTTCTGCATTATAATCATGTAGTAAGACAAAATAAGGCATGTATTGCGATTCTGATGTTGTGATTAACCGTTGATGGGATAATTGTTGAAAGTAGGAAGACCGAAGGACCGTTTCTTCCAGATTCGTGAGAGATTGCATTTGCACGGCCACACGATCATCATGTGTCTTACCCACTTTCTCGACCCTTCTGACCCAATCTGGAACTTGAATTTCTAACGTGTCTTGTCCTTCTTCTGTAGTGCGACCACCAGGCGTCGGCATAGGCTCGTATGGCTCTTCATAGCTGTCATCGACGGGGATTTCCACTATTGTTTCAGGTTCTGGTTCTTCAATGGGCGAGGGTGGCCGTTCATATGGTAAGAGGCGTGCTTGGAGTTCTGCCACCTGTTTCCGGAGGGTCTCCATTTCTTCTGTAGATTGTTGCGAGATTACTAGCTCCTGTTGAGCAGTGGGTACACTGGCTATCTGTTTCTTTAGATCGGCACATTCAGTCTCTAGTTTTTCATATGACTCCAAGAAATTTGCATGCTCCTCAAGTAAGATGCGGATGTCTTCTGATGGAACTGCTCTATATCTGGTAGGGCTAATGGTTGCTCCTACGGTTCCTTCCATAGCCGCTTCAAAGTTGTCTTGGTTTTGTTGTTGAAGTCGTTTGTTCTCTTCTAGTGCTTCGGCCATATGCTTCCTTAAGAGCCCAATGTTGCGTCTGAGTGTAGCGTTAGATATCATTTGCGCTTGAAGCACTGATTCTAGTTCCTTGACTGCTTGGTCATCTACAGTTGATGTCTTTGATTCCAATTCGGAGTGAGCCTGCTGTAGTGTGGTATGCTCGGTTAAGAGCGTCTGGTAGTCAGCTTCAAGAGTGGTGACTCTAGCTTGCAGACGTTGAGATTCTGCCTGGAGGGCAGCAGTGCGTTCTTCCAGTTGATGGTAGTCTTGTTGTAGCTGATGTGCACACTGAAGTAATGTGTTGAACGTGCTATTTACATTATGAGATGCAAGGGGAAAAGTTTGAAATGCAGGGGAGGTGGGATTGGGTAGGGAGGTAGTGAATGCTGTGTGTGCCAATGATGTGAGTGGTGAGGTGGGGGGTAGTGGAGGGGGAGAGGGTGGAATTGTGGGGAGAGGTGCTGTGGTGGGTGAAATGTCCATAGGGTCAGACAGAGTGGTGTGCATAGGGGCTACCATGTAGGTGGGTATGGTAGGTGAGGTGAGTGTGGTGTTTGTGTAAGTTGATGTCGTTGCGAACATCGGAAAGATGTGCCTCGGAAACATTGGAGAGCGGATGATCTGCTCCACAAGGGACGGGTATTGGGGTGGCGCGGTCAGGTTGAAAGAGGTGTAGGGGCCAGATTGGAAGTGAGGGTCATGGAATGGAGGTACCCGTATTGGGGGATAGGTCGGGAAACACAGGGTGCCTTCTGTGGGTGCTGGGTTTCCAACTACACTTGTAATTATGGGATGGCCAGTCATGGGTTCAGAGGATAGATGGGACGAAGTGTACAAGGGATTGGTGACGAAGGAGAAGAGGGTGTCTTGTGAGGTGGGTTCTCGAAATGAGAATGATTTGAATGAGGATGGATTATAAGTGAAGGTAGAGGTGATGACTGTCATTTCTTCCAAGGTGGGAGGTGGTGGTGGGGGCGGAGAAGGTGGTGATGGAGGATGTTGGGGTGAGATGGGTGATGTCTGAACGAAGGTTTCAGCGGAGAGGTCAGTGGTGGTTATGGGGGTGGCTGTGGTCTCAATGGGCACTTCTGGTTCTGTGACGGGTATCCTGATAGTCTTACCTGCTCGTGGTAACGTGTCCACTCTGCGTTTTTCATACCTTACGGACTGGCGGACTGCGGTGTGGACAGCCTCTGGAACTCCTAAAGAGTCTGACACTAATTTGAGGGTGTCAATGAAGTGTTGGTCCACCCCTTCATCTGATAGCATTTCTTGCATCAAAGCTTGACCTGATACCAGAGAGAGTTGATGCCTTTCTTGTACTGCTTTGATAGTGTCGTATAGCCTTCGTAGTTGAGCTGTATATGCAGGTGCACCTACAAGTTCTGGCACTTCTTGTTGTTCCTCTTGGTGCTCTTGATCATACTCCTCCTCATCATCCTCCTGTTCTTCATCTCCGTCATCTTCTGCATCCACTTCAACAGGTGTGACAGGTGCTTGGGAGGTTGTGGCCTGCGTTTGTACATTCTCCGCTTGTTGTGCCTCTTCTGCCTCCAGCTCTACATCTTGTAATAGTTGTTCGAAGTCTTCATTAGTGAGTTCTTCCAAAGGGGCACCACTAGGAAATTCGAGATCCGTTGGGATGGGAGGGAATATCAAAGTGGAACCATCGGTGCTGCGTCTTGGCAGTCGGAGTGTGAATGGTCGGACTCTTCGGGGTGGCGGGGTGACGTCTGGTGTTAGGGTGGCTCCACGTGGTTGAGCACATGGGACTTGGATCGTGCCTCTCATCTTCTTAGAAGGGGGTCCAGTGGATGTCCTGCCTCGGAACTGCTCTACCCGATTCCACATCAGTGCTCGTTGGATTGGAATGTCATAAGCCAAACACCTATAAATGATTCTTGTCAGAGCACAGCAACCATATAAAACCTGTTTCCGCGGCCAGCGTTTGTGAGCTAAGTGTATCTGATCAATTATCCAGTGGGGTAGGTTGATGGTGAGGCTCTGTGTCTCTGCCAGATACAGGCTAAACCAAATCTTTTTGTGCGGCATGGTGAATCTATCCTGCGCCGGGAAAGCAAAGTGTTGCATGCACATGCGAAGGTGTATGGCAATATTAGGCGTCATGGATACCATGTCCTTGAGCTTGGTGAGACTTCGATTCTTCATGTAATCCGGTACTAGGGTTTCCTTTTCTGTAGGAATGTGCATTCCGCGCATATCTAGAGCTTCTCTCACCAAATTGTTTGATAGCCTAAACCTCTTGAGCTCATTCCCCTTTGTCAGAGATGGAATCACAAATGAGCTTGCACCTTTTGGGTTCTGATTTGGAGTCAAGGTGTTGATGAGATAGTAGCATCGCATGAAGTCAGGTTTTGGGAGTCGGGCACTGAAATAGGCACTCAATCCTGCTTTTTCCCATATCGGGCGTAGACCTTCCGCATTTTGTAATTTCTCAAATTCTCTTGTAAAGAAATGGTATCTTCCTTGCTTTCCATTGTAGTCCAACTCTGATTCCCATAGATACGTTCCTTCCCCCAAAGGTCCTGCTACCTCGGTAAACCAATGTGAAGTCTTTCCCACGGGCATGGTGTGGCCACGCGGAGGGTCCGCAATAGGTATGATTTTGACGGCCTGCAATTCTTCTGGTCTTTCAACTGTCTCAGGCAAAACGGGTAAACTGTCCAAGTCCACCACTTGCGGGTTTGTTTCTGTGTGAGAGCTAGTTCCTGCTGCCTCCGCCATGTTGAAAATGTCGCAGCTGATTCTGTGAGAATATATGAATAAACGTTAACATTGCAATGGACACAAAAATGACATGGTGTCCCTTGTGACAATATTAACTTAAAGTTCTGGAGTGGTTAGGAGTTAATAAGTGCTCGGTGCTGGTGTGTGTAGTTAGGAGTTAGGTAGACCTAAGAGCTAAGCGAAATGATGTGAAGCGGTTAGTAGGTGGTCATGGATTTACAATAGGGTCAGGGGGTTTGTTACAAGTCTTGGGCTGCCAAATGCAGTGGATGGGTTTTACTCGTGGTTCCGTAGAGATTCTCGAGAGCTTTATAGGTGTGTCAGCTTTAACCTGAGGCCTTTTAGGGGCCCATTTACAACTGATTCTGTTCGTGTTCATGTGCCTTGGTGTTGAAAATGAGTGGATGTAGGCTCTGCGAGTGAATGGATCATGCTGTGTAGGGTGTGTTCTTGGTGTAGCTATCTGAGCCCGCAAACAAGCCTTAGGCACCCAAATTTGTCTTGATTGTGGGCTAGCCTTCATCGACCTTTTGGGCACCCAAATAGATTTCACGTTAGCAGAAGAATTTCCGAAAGACTTCTTATTAGTGACGTGTTGTTGGTTACTAATAAGAGGCTTTGCCCGTGCGGTTGGCGTGGGTGCAATCGGGTGTTCGCCTTTTCGCACCCACACTTGGTTCACTTGTTGAGACATTCTGCTGCGCAGGTTCTTTTGATGTCCGGCATAGGTAGTACTCTGCTTCTTCTGCCTTTGCTCCACCTTTGGTTGTTGCCTCCTTCTGGCCTTTGGAAAAGAATGGAATTCCTTTGCATCCCTGACTCCTTTTTTGCGAATATCATTCCTCTGCAACACATAGTTTTGGACAAGAACAGCATGGTCAACTTCATGTGCACCCCTGGAGGGACCAGGAGTCTGTGCCTTTTCTAGTTCCTTGAGTGCTCCCTTATCCAACTCTATTGTAATTCGACTATGATTGACCCATACCTGAAGAAGTCCACTTCTTAGGTTTAAGTTGACTGCTTGGTCATAGATCCAGTCTTGACCCAAGACAAGAGGTTCAGTGAGATCCTCATCTTGACACACTAGTGCTTTAACTGTCATTGCCTCATCATGAATGTAGAGGGGAAGTTCCACCTCGCCCATGCAAGGGGTTTCCACGCCTCCCAATCCTATGAGATATGCTTCCACAGGATTGACAGTTAACTGTAACTCTTGACAGTAAGACACTCTAACAGCACTAGTGGCTGCACCTGAGTCAATCAAGGCTTTTACAGTCCTTGCACTCTTTTCTTGTCCTATATCTAGGGTTACGAAAGGACGTCGATCAGTTATCCTAGGTGAGCTGGTTCCTGCGACTTCACACATTGCCATATGATATCCTTGATCTGCATAGTCATTTGTCCTAGGCTGCTCTCTACCTTGCCTTCGTAATTTCATCCGTCTGATGCGTTCTAAAGCTTCTGCTTGAGCTTCTTCTCTAATTCGCTTCTCTTCCTCTTTGCGTTTCTTAGCCGTGTTGAGTCGGCTGAGCATTTCTTCCGTGAGGGGTTCCTGATACAACTTGACTCTGCAACCACTAATATAGTTAGGGAGAACATCACCCTCTAATGTGGCCAATTGTACTGCTCCACTCGTGGAGATCCTATTGATAACCATAGGTCCGTAGCCTCTCTTTTCTAGCTTCCTCGCGTGTTGTTTCAGTGTATAGACTAGGACTAGATCTCCTGCTTTCAAACCCTTATCCTTTACATGGGCATCGAAGTATGCCTTCTGCCTCTTTTTAGCTGCATATATTCCAGCAGCGGCTCTCAGTCTTGTTTCTCCTAATCATTCAAGGTCAAAGATCCTAGAGGAAAGCTCATGACCTGTCCATTCATGCTCTTGTGCTACTCTCAATGTAGGGATCAAGAAGTCCAAGGGTAACACAGCGTTTTGGCCGAATACCATCTGAAAGGGGGTGGCTTGGAGTACCGTTTTGTAGGCAACTCGGTATGCCCAAACAGCATGGTGTAGCTGTTTGTCCCAATCAGAGCGTTTAGTGTTCACTAGTTTCGTCAGTACATTGCATAAAATCTTATTAGTGCTCTCAGCTTGTCCATTAGCTTGAGGGTGATAAGGGGCAGACTTCTTGTGTATTACCAAGAATTCTTGGAGTAGATTTTCAATCACTTCGTTCAAGAAATGACTGCCTCTATCACTTACAAGCTCTATAGGTAGTCCGTATCTTGTGAATACATTCTCAAACAAGAATTTGGCAGTTGTTTGAGCATCGTTCTTTGTCGTAGCCTTTACCTCTACCCACTTGGTGAGATAATCTGTCGCAACAATGATGTATTCCGCATGAGAACCCTTAGCTGGGGGATTAATAGGACCTACGAAGTCTATTCCCCACTTAGAGAATGCACGTCCACCCATCATAGGTTTCAGTGGCATCTCATCTTTGCGTATGGGATACTGAGTCCTCTGACAGACATCACACCGTTTCACATAGGTATGTGCATCCATGTGAAGGGTAGGCCACCAAAAGCCCGCAAATAGGATTGCCTTGATCACCCGATCCGGTCCAAAGTGTCCTCCTGCTACACCTTGGTGAGCAGTTTCTAAGATCTTAAGATACTCACTTTCATGGACACACAGTCTCAGGTAACCATCCTTACCGCGCTTGTATAGATTATCACCAACGAGTGAATAATCCTGGGCTTCTTGTTCCAAACTCCTTTTTCTAGCTAGAGTCATGTCTGGAGGGAATGTGTTTGTCCTCAAGAATGATACTAGAGGTTCACTCCAATCTGGCGCAATGGATACTTGATAGAGAGTGGCATGTTCCACAGGTGGTTTAGTGCAACAGATTGGGCATTCCTTGCACAACTTTTGGACATCAGCTTCCATCGTTGGCCAATGTACTCCGAATCTCTTTAGAGTCTGTAAAGTTCGTTGCTTTGAATGGTGTTGCTCTAACGCACCTACATGTGCTAATTGCAACCATTTAGCGTACTCATCCTCTTCTACGCAACAAGCCAAGATCCCTTGATCTGTGTGCTTGTACATGCTTCCTGCCATGATGTGGTACTTTTGGGCTTTTACAATCTCTCTATTCCGTGTGTTTACCACTGGATGGTTAGGCCCGTATGTCAATACTGGTACCAATGGCTTAGCCCACTGCGGTACAACTTCCAAATTAAACAAGTAAGCATCAGGAAGGTCATCTGACACTCCTTGTGGGGCTTCTCCCGATGTGAGCCTAGAGAGGTGATCTGCTCTCAAATGAGTCCTCCCTTTTCTTACCACAACCTCAAAGTCATATTCCATGAGCAAGAGAAACCATCTTACTAATCTTCCTGTATTGCATGGCTTGTTTACAAGATATAACAATGCCTGATGATCAGTAAAAAATTTAAACTTATTTGCAAGCAAATAGTGTCTAAATTTCTTGACTGCATATACCATGCCTAATCTTCGCGCTCTGTAGTGGTGTAATTCCGTTCAGCCGCATTCAATTGTCTACTGGCATAGGCAATTGGAAGATCCATATTACCTTCACCAGTAGGTTGTGCCAGCACACATCCAATAGCATAATTGGATGCATCCACATGAACATGGAATGGCTTATTCCAATCTGGTGTGGTCAAGATTGGTGCTGAACACAATCTTCATTTAAGCTCCTGGAAGGAATTCTCACATTCATCCGTCCACTCAAAGTTTGTCAGAAGTCCGTACATGGGCTTTGCAATGACAGCATACATGTGTATAAATCGTCAATAATAACCACAATGCCCCATGAAAGCTTGTACTTCCTTGACATTCTTTGGCCTAGGTAGCTCTGCTATGGCTCTCACTTTTTCTTCGTCGGTAGATATGCCATTCTTTGACATTATGTGTCCTAGAATCTTGCCTTGCCTGACCATAAAAACGCACTTTTCTGGGTTCAGGCAGACTTGGTATTCTCTACATTTGTCAAAGATTTGTCTGAGTTCAGGAATATGGGTTTGTCTAACCTTGGAATGAGCACAAAGATCATCAACATAGACTTCTAAACTCTTCCTCAGGAACTCCTTAAACACATGGCACATCAGCCTCTGGAAGGTAGCTGGTGCATTGGTAAGCCCAAATGGCATTACTCTAAAAGCAAAAATGCCCCATTCTGTGGCAAAGGCTGTCTTATGCTGATCCTCTGGAGCTATGGCTACTTGATTGTAGCCCGAAAATCCATCAAGGAAGCTGTACACTTCCTTGCCTGCCACTCTTTCTAAGAGATGCTCTGTGATGGGAAGCGGATAGTTATCTCGAATTGTGGCGGCATTAACCTTTTTCAAGTTAATGCACACACGCAGCTTGCCATTCTTCTTGGGCACCACTACGATGGGGGATACCCATTCAGTGTGCTCAATTTCATAGATAAATCCGGCTTCGACCAGTCTATCTATCTCTTCCTTGATCTTAGCAGCGTAATTATCGTTATATGTATAAGGCTTTTGCTTAGAGGGTTTGGCATCTGAGGTCATGGGGATGGTGTGCGAGCATATGTCCGGGTCAACCCCTTTCAAATCCTTGTAACTCCAAGCGAATACATCTCTGTATTCTCTTAGCAAGGCAATCAATTCATGCTCTTCTTCTTCTGTCAGGTCATGGCCTATATACGTGCATCTCTCCTCTCCTTCTTCTATGGCCACTACTATTTTCTTGGTGGTTTCTTTGTTATCATAGGCCTCTCCTGATTGTGCCTCTCGTTTAGGCATTCTTATCATGACTCTCCTGTCATCTATCTCGTACTTCTTAAGATTTTCTGGGACCTCAAACAAAGATTCTTCCTCCTCTGGTAAGACGTCTTTCTTTTTTCGTTTCTTTCCTTCTTCCTTCGGGGTCATATGTGTTGCTAATCTTACATCATTTGTAACCTCTCCATGCTTCTGAGGTTGAAATTCCACTTCATGGAAATATTCTTCATCTGATGAAAATGGTGGGTCCATAATGATTGACTCTAGATCGGAGTCACTTACATCCTCAAATGCATCAGGGCTAGGTTCGCATTCTTCTAGAACTGCCTCTCCCATGATTGGCTCTATGGAGAAGACTGAAATATCATAGCCATCCTCATCACAGTGAGGTGTCCATTGTTCTTCGTTGATGGCTACGTCCATTGTTGCTAAGATTTCTGCCCAACCGTGAGGTTCAAATTCTTCGTCTTGAAAAACTACAGGTGCATAGGCTTGGTCTTGGATTGATCTATGGGTTTCTTTCGCACCTACCTCTCTGGCTTTCTCTCTCTTCTCTTCTTCTACTGCTACCTTGCACATCCATAAGTGGGTGTCTTCATGCATCCATGAGGATCCAGACCCTATGGAATACACTGATTCTGTGTCATCTTTGGCTCTATGGATGGGATTCCATTGGATAGGAGGGACATCTCTGTGAGAAAAATCCTTGAGATTGACTTTGGTTGTAACACCCAAGTGTTGCAGATACAAAGAATTGGTTCCCCAATCCTGTACCACTTGCAACTGTCGCATGAATGGTCTTCCCAAAATCATCTCATAGGCATGATTTTTGCTGAAGTCACATATAGCAAAACTATGCTCAAACTCGACACCACAAGTGGTGAGAGTTATTCCTTCTAGCAATCCTAGGGGTCTCTCTATGTGACCATCGGCCATTTGCAATTTCATTCTCGTTGGCCTGAGTGCCGGCTTGCCCCAACGCTTCCATAGGGAAGTAGTGGCAATTGCAACTCCTGCACCTGAGTCCAAAATTGCCTTGGTGGTGTAGTCCTGGTAAGTAATGGGAAGATAGGTATTCCCTTCTTCACCTTTACACATATCTCCTATCTTGTCCAAGGGAATTTCCGGCACTGTCCTATGGGATCCTACCCGGGAACGAGGTTTTGCAACTTCAGTTACTCGACTGGCTACATATTTTCGCGCTTCTGGTCTATCCTTAGGCAGTTCTTTCAAAGTGGGATCGCGCTGCACCTTGGTGTTCTTTACTACCTCCGTGTTCCTTGATATGACTGAGTCATCGTTCCTTACCATGACTGTGGGTGCTCTCATACATGTGGACTTTGCTTCCCATGGGCCTGTGAAGTGGGGTAGCTCTTGTATGGAATTAGACTCAAAGTCCAATCTCTCGTGAGACTGAGCACTCTCATGTTCCCCATAAATAGATGGGATGTCTTGTGGGAATTGATTGTGTGCATCGTCCACAAGTTCAAAAGGAGGGGCGACTTCACTTTCGTTATCCCATTTGTCTTCTTGAATCTCTCGTAGGAAGTCTCCAACTGTATATGATAAATAAGGCCTTGTTAATGTAGCATAAATCAAGCTACCCACCAAGCTTTGATAGAGTTTCATATCTTTGAATTCTTCTCCTCCATATCTACTCAATATTTATGTGTGCATGTAGGCATGTATATGTGATGTGTACCTGTATATATGTATATGTGTCTATGTGTAAATGTGTACATGTAAATATGTATGCATGTATATATATATTTGTGTGTGCATTTAGGCATGTATGTGTGATGCATAATATATCTACTCCATTTTATATTTATGTATGTGTATCTACATGATGTGTATATATCTTTATATATATTATGATCCTCATTGATTTTAGTAGCTATATATAGAGGCATAAGGTTAGGAGGAGAGACATCTCTCTAGTAGGACATCGGAGGAATAGATGCAATGTGTACATATACTTCAATCATATGGGTAAAAGGTTGAATTAGAGTTTTTAAATTAGGGGTTTTAAAACCCTAATATCAAAATTAGTGTTTTCAAATTAGGATTTTTGAAATAGGATATATATATATATATATATCAGTGTGCATGCATGTGTGTATGTATGTGTTTCTATATGTGTGTATGCATGTGTTGTGTGTGTGTATATGCATGTTTATATGTATATATGCATGTAAATATGATTATATGAGTCTATGTGTGTGTAAAAATGTGCATGTATGTGTGTGTATGTATGAATGTGCATGTATGTGTATATGTGTGTAAATGTGCATGTATGATGTATATGTGTGTGTATGCGTGTATCTCTACCTCTAGTCTCACTCTTTTCTCTCTCTCTCTCTCATATACATACATACATACATAAACACACATACTCATATCCACATATATATATACATAAAAGCAATGCCTACTGTGCATTATCACAACGATGAGCCATAAGTGTCCGCATCTCTTTTAGAAACCACTTATGGGACCATCCTGATCCAAACTCTCAAGTGAACTAAGTACGTATTTTTTATCCCTCTCATCATGCTCACTACAAAAATAAAAAAAATCATGTAAATAAAACATAAGATATTTATTTCAACGTATATGTAAAATTTATACTTACTTCCACGGTAAGTGGACAAGGCACAAGTAAGAGTCGCATAGTGCCCGCATCCTTCTCTTGAACTCCAATCCATTCCCATGTACACAACGTTCCCCTCTGGCTCTATATCACACTCTAGCCCTAAGGTGCCTATGCATGTCCTCATAGGCAACTCTGCTTTGCTATCATGATTTGGAGGTGGTATAGGTGTCTTGAAAATAGATAGATAAAAATATGTGTTATAATATCATTAAAAAAGTTTATGAAAAAGAACATACATATGAGCAGATAGCTGTCTTCCTGCATGTGGAGCCGCAAAAGAGCCCTCCTCTGATCATTGGGTAAGCATCTGGATCATATAATCCAGCTCTGAGTATGCATGTATGATGACCCCTAGAGTATCAAACGGAACTTTTGCTCTCATAAGACTTTTTATGAGAGTGAGTTTAGTCTTTCTCTCTCTACTAGGATCCATAATACCTGACATATAAAGCAAAATGGGTTAGAAATCAATATATATATGTGTACATATGTATGTGTGTATATGTGTATGGTGTATATGTGAGTGTGTGTATGCATGTAAACATGTATGTATGCATATGCATGTGCATTATGTATGCAAATGTATGCATGTGTGTGTATGCTGTCGAAGAAATAGTCACCATCCCAGTGGAGGCTATTTTGAAGAGGAATATGAGCCCCAACTTGCCCTAGTGGACGTGTGACCGAGGAAGGACAAGCCATTCAAACTCCCCATGCTTGTGTGTATGTAGCGAGTGGAAGAATTGGGTAAGACTCATTTTGCACGTGTAGAAGCCCAACTATAGGCCATGGCAATTATCGAGGAAAAGATTCTTCAATCTCTATACTTTGCAATCTTGGCACCACACAAGTACATCTTTATTAATGAACTCAAGTATAAGCCATACTTTCTATACATGGCCGAGTATATTCTTGTGATCAAGGAAGCCACGGGCAAGAAACCCACACATGCCACTCAGTTTGAACTTGTTGATCTACCACTCGATGCACATAAAGGGAAAATTTTCCACTCCAACTGGTGAAAGGAATTACCGCAAGAATACCTTGAGATGATGTATACATGGACAAAGGCTTTGGTTTTCATGAACCCAAAGCTGAACCGTACTTGCTTTTCCTATTTTGTGAGATAGCAAGCGCTTGCGTTCACTCAACCAAACCACTCATATTCACTCTAGATTTCTCTTCTTGCAAAAGAAGAGATACAACCTCATCAAATGCATATATATTGGGATTCCCTTTTGCAACCAAATAAAGTGTAATGGCAAAGCTTTGAAAAGATTCTAGCAATCCTTTCGACAATGTAGAGATGAGTGATGCATCCAAAATAATCTCATCTATTTTTTCCAATTGCTCTTTCAAGTCCTTGATGCGTGTCACATACACATCCATAGAATCATTTTCAGCCATACATATGTTGGCAGTGCAACTGGTAGTGATCACAAACATAGGCACATAGGTAGTATGTGAAAGGGAAATGCAAGAAGTTCACGGGGCTAGACCCATTAATTTTCAAAGAAAGATGTTTCAAAATACTTTGTTCAAAACCTCAACAGTGATTTTCATCACTCATGTAACACATGTATTATGGAAAACCCAATTTTGTATCAAGCAGCTCCATTTTTACAAGTTGAGGAGTCCTCAAGCTTGAGGAGCTTAGGTAGAATGGTCATACCAATTTTTGTAATTTTCTTACTTCATTTGGACGTCCAAATGACCCTTGGAACCTATTTTTCAACTATGCCAAACACTAGGTTTGAAATCGGCCAAAACTAGTCTAAAAACTATAAAAAGAGCTAGACAACTCATTTTTGAGGATAGCTTGGTTGATGATAGCTAGTGAGCAAGTTTTGTAAGAATTAATTCAAGCAATACGAGTGTGATTCTCACCTTCCATTGTGTCTCTCTTGTCTCTACCATGTGTGTGTGTGAACTTGTGTGCTTCTCACCTTCACCTTCATGCGCATCACTCGTTCATGATCTTCACATCATCCTATCTCTTCCGCGGATTGACAATTAAGGAGGTGGAACTTCTGGACATGGTGTCCCATGCCTTATGTACAACATGATTGAATGTGTGGAACTATATGACGCTTCACAAAAAGTGCAATCAATGCATGAGATTGAGCATCTTTTCCATCCCATCTTTGCTCCTATGTAGGTGGAGAAGGAGTAACCACTGTATTTGATGAAGAAGCTCCATCTATAAGAGTTGATTGTGAAGTAGAAGAACCTGTGGGTCTCGATCTACATTTGCCACTATGTTCCAAAGTTGTTTTGCAACAAGAACATGCTTCATCATATAAGAACACATTGGATAATTGGTCCCATCAAGCTTATCTTCAGCTCGAAGCATACCAAACAAGTCATTGTTGCCCACCATTTCTCTAAAGAATAAGAATGGACAAAATCTCTACCTTGACAAAAGTTGAAATGAATGCTAAAATTTCAGCTCACAAACTATTGTCATGAGGAAGGATATAAGGAAGAGAGCTCACACACACACACTCTCACAATCAAAGAGAAGCACACTATAGCTCAGTGATGAGTAGCACCTCCTTTAATGTCAATCCGGGAAGACATGAGGATGGTATGAAGACCTCGAGCAAGTGAAGGCACAAGTGCGTGAGTGAGAAGCACACCAACATGCACACACATACACACACACACGCACACACAGTAAGACAAAGAGTGAGAAGCAATGGAGTTCTTAGATTACTTTCAAAAGCTCTTACAAGTTCAAATCACTTACAAGCTAACTCCAAAAATGAGCTCTCTAACTCTATTTATAGTTTTTGACTAGGTTTTGGCCTTGTCCAGACCTAGTGTCCGGCCTAGTTAAAAATTAGGTTCTCTACCCTATTTGGAGGTTCAAACGAAGTCTAAAGAATGTGAAAACTGACAGGTAGATACTTCTAAAGCTCCTCAAGCTCAAGGACTCCTTGGCTTGCACAAAATGGAGCTACAAAAATGTGAAATGGTATTTACAATGGTTTTTAGTGATGAAAATCACTGTTTTTGTAGGGGATTCTTCTGAAGATTTGACATACACTTCTTGGAGCTCCCTACTTGCTCCTTCTCCTTGTGTGTCCACCTCTTTTATATGCGTTAGTGTCCTGAAAAAATGTTGGCCTACTTGCCAGATCGTCGTTGACTGCTCTGTCTGCTTGTACTTTCTCTTCTCTCTCACTCCCTTCTTAAGCTTCCTTGCCCAGTGAGTCCTTCAGTTCCAACACCCCCCCCTCTCTCGCGTCTGTCGTCCCTGACAGACCCTTGTTGGGTGGGTCGTTGGATGTAGTACTCAACAACGTCTTGTGCTAAATGATGTTCGGCAATCCGCAACCCTTTGCCCAAGTCCGTGAGTAGAGCGTCCCAATCTACTGGCCCGGGAACCTCTGGATGTGGTATACGTAAATTTTCGGAATGGAGAGCTTGTTCCACTGCAAATAACTGCCATAAATGTGATGGTCGGGGAATGAATATCTCTGAGTGATATTCCCAGAATCCCGTGACAAACATTTCTTCAAACGTCTGTTTGAAGCAGGCTGGTAGATACTTGATACGCGCGTGCCATGCATATACAACATTAATAGATGGGGTTGCGCTCATGTCGTAGACGAGGTCCTGATTTCCTTCGTTAAATCTAAGGGCTGACAGATGAGGTTCCTTGACATTTTTGAAAGTCCTGAATGTGACCAACATGAGCTCAAAAATTTTCAAGCACATTTGGGCCATGACGTCTGGCACATTTTTAAACCTGACCCCCCAATGCCGAATCATCGAGATCATGTATCCTATGGTAGGTTGGCCTTTGGGTGGTGCTAAGTAAACAGAATTGAGCCATTTCTCACATCCTTTGTTTGTCAGCACCGTTTTTGTGTATTTTGGCCATGACCTTCTTCGAAACACAGGGCAGTAGCATGGGTTGTATTTGATGTACAAGGGCATGTTATTCCATGTTCTGACCATTTCTGGGTAGGTTTCCAGGAGACGAATCCTCCACATCGGTTGATGAATATTGCCCTGCTTGGCACTCGCTGGGATGTCTTCCGGTGCGAATTGTGTGGTGGAGGTTGGTTCCTTTGAGGTATGTTGCTTTATTTTGGCATTGTAGTCCGCCATTAAGACGCAGAAGGGAACATACAAACCGTGGGATGTGCCGATCCACCTATGATGAGAGAGGTTCCTAAAATAGTCCGATTTGATGACTACCTCTTCCAAGCATGACATAGATGCTATCTAGACTGCCACCCTATCATCATGGGTTGTGGCCACTTTTTCCAACTTCTGCATCCATTCAGGAGCCTCTATTTCAATGGTGTCCATGCCCTCGTCTGTTTGCTTGCCCCCTGGTGCAGGCATGGGAACATACGGGTCTTCGAAAGTTTCCTCTATCTTGATTGGCACTAGATCTTCAGGCTCGGGCTCGACAAGGGGAGAGGGCTGACGTTCGTATTGCATGACTTTTCTGCGTAATTCTTCGAGTTCTGCCCTGAGTTTTGTGACTTCTTCAGATGTGTCGTCTGTGGCTGTGGCTTTGCTTGGTGACTCCTGCTGAGTTGCCAGTTGCTTAAGTAGATCATCCCTTTCTTGTTCTAACGCTGCATGGGCCTCCAGGAGGTCGGCATGGGTTTCTAACACAGTTTTTATATTCTCTGAGGGAATGGCCTTGAATTTTTCTGGGTCGATTTCCTGCGGGGAACCCTCCATGGCTGCTTCCAAGTTCTCTTCATTCTGTTTCTGCAGCCTTTTATTCTCTTCGAGAGCTGTAGACATGTGTTTTTGTAGGAGGGCCAGGTTGCGTCTGAGTTTGAGATTCTCCGTTATCTGGGATTGTAGCAATTCATCCATATGTTGTCTTTCCTCTGCATCTGACTGGGGTGGATTGGCTACTAACTGTTCATGTTGTTCCTGTAAAGTGGTGTGTTGTTGTTGTAGTAGCCGCTTTTCCCTTTCGAGATCAATGTATCGGAGTTGAAGTTCCTCATGGCTTCGAAAGAGTCGTGTGTGTTGGTTATCAAGATGTTGGTAGTGCTGTTGCAGTTGCGACATACACTGATACATATTATTAAATACATTATTGATAGGGGTGGATGCGGGTAGGGTGTTGAATGCAGAGGGGAAGGGAAAGGGGAAGGGAAGTGGAAGTGTGGATACGGTGCTGGAAAATGGTAATGTGGGAGGTGGGGGGATGGGAGATGTTGGGGGTATGGGGGGAGGGAGGGGTGCTGAGGTGGGTGAGATGTCCATAAAATCAATGGTGGATGCAGTAGTGGGAGTGATTGTGAATATTGGAATTGTGGGTGCAGTGATAGTGGTGAAAGTGTACAGTGGTGTGTGCAATTGTGAATACGAACTGCCGGGGAGTGTGATCGGGGGGTTGAGATTTTCTGTGTTAGCGGTTAGAACTACTGTTTCAGTGGCAGTATAGACAAAGGAAGTGGAGGTAGGGTGTGCAGGTTGTGTGATGGTCGGTGCTTCGGTATGGGTAGTGGACTCAGAGGCGTTGACAGTAGTGGTTACACTGGTAGTGGGAGGTGAATGTGGTGGAGTTGGAGGCAGGGGTGGCAAAGGGGGTGACGGAGGTGCACTTGATACATGGGTTTCCTCCGTATCATGGACAGTGTGTGCGGTGCCCGTGGTTGTAGATGTGCCTTGTGGTTCTGATACTAATACATTCATCTGCTTTCCTGCTCGAGGGGGACGTTTGCCGTATCGTCGCTCCGTTCTTCGTGCTTGTGCAAGGGAGGTATGCACCATCTCAGGTACTCCTAAAGCCTCAGATATCATGTCAAGAGTGGCGCGGTATTGCTCGTCTACGCCTTCCTCCTCAAGGATTTGATTCATGAGGGCCTTGCCTGCTGCTAGGGATAGTCTATGTTTCTCTTGAACTCTGTTCATGGTGTCATAGAGCTTTTTCAATGCTTTCGTATAAGCTGGGGCCCCTTCAAGTACCTGTAGAGCTTCCTGATCATATTCTTGCTCTTCCTCATTTGATTGCTCCTCGTGTTCCTCTTGTTCTCCTTCTTCTTCACCCTCTACATCGACGACATCTGGTTGTCTGGGATGGGGTTGGTCTGTAGCCGTTTGTTGCCCACTAGCTTGTTCTACCTCAA
Source organism: Ceratopteris richardii (assembly GCA_020310875.1). Taxonomy (NCBI): domain Eukaryota; kingdom Viridiplantae; phylum Streptophyta; class Polypodiopsida; order Polypodiales; family Pteridaceae; genus Ceratopteris; species Ceratopteris richardii. Next base: position 54,407,240 of record CM035440.1, read on the forward strand.
CTTCTGCATTAACAGCGTCGATGATTCTGGCTACCTCCTCATCAGTTAGGTCTTCTAAAGTGAATCCGTGAGGAAACTCTAGGTCGGTTGGTACGGGTGGGAACACCAGATTAGGTCCATCAGTGCTGTGCCTTGGTAATCTGATAGTGAAGGGTTGCACTCGCCTTGGAAGTCGTGGAGTGGTCTCCGGAGTCAATGTCGCGCCACGGGCTTGTGCGCAGGGCATCTAAACAACGCCTCTCATTTTCTTGGATGGTGGTCCTGCGGAGGATAACCGGCGCTGAAACTCTTGTACCCTGGTCCAAATGAGTGCCCTTTGCACTGGTACATCATACGCAAGACATCTGTACACAATCCTGGTCAGAGCACAGCATCCATACAGTACAGACTTTTGTTTTTTATACCACCTTTGATGAGCCAAGTGGATTTGGTCGATAATCCAGTGAGGCATGTTGATTGTCAAATCAAAAGCATCAGCCAAGTATAAACTAAACCATATCTTTTTAGGTGGTATTGTGAACCTCTCTTGGGCGGGAAATGCAAAGTGCTGCATGACCATTCGCAAATGAATGGTGATTGTAGGCGTCATTGCCACCATGTCTTTTAACTTTGTCAGATTCCTGTTCTTCATATTGTCGGGGACCATAGTCTCTTTCTCCGTAGGAATATGCATACCTTTCATGTCCAGAGCTTCCCTTACCAAGTTGATAGTTAATCTGAAACGCTTGAGCTCATTGCCCCTTGTGAGAGATGGGAGGACAAAGGAGCTGTATCCCTTTTTGTCTTTGCTTGAAGTAAGGGTGCTAATCAAATAAGAGCATCTTAGAAAATCCGGCTTTGGCAATTGGAATTTGAAGTACTCGTAGAGTCCTGCCTTCTTCCATATAGGTTTCAATCCTTCATTATTCTGCAGTCTCTCAAATTCCCTGGTGAAAAAGTGATACCTGCCCCAGCGCCCATTGAATTCTATCTCGGCCTCCCACATATAAGTGCCTTCACCTAGGGGTCCTGCCACATCACTGAACCAATGAGAGTTTTTACTGACTGGCATAGTGTGCCCTTGTGGAGGGTTCTGAACCAGTATGGCGTGTAATGCCCTCAATGCCACAGGGCGTTCCATCAATTCCTCCTCAACTGGGAGACTTTCAATGTCCACGACTTGGGGGCTGGTGCCTGCCTAAGAGCTAGTTCCTGTCGTATCTGCCATGTTACTTCTTGCCTCTTGATTCTGTGAGAATATAGAAATATGTGTTAACATTGTAAAGGACAAGATAGAACCGTTTTGTCCCCATTACAACATTAACATGAGGTTCGGGAGAGATTAGGGGGTTAGTAAGTGCTCGATGCTTGTGTGTGTAGTTAGGTATTGGGTAGGCCTAAGAACTAAACGGAATGATGTAGTGTGAGAGAGACGTAGTTAGTAGGTGGACAAGGATTTACAACTGGGGTCCGGGGTTTTATGACAAGTTTTAGGTTGCCAAATGCAGTGGATGGGTTTTGGTATTGATTTTGTGGAGACTCTGGAAAGTGTGATAGGGGTGTCTACTTGAAAATGGGGCTTTTTAGGGACCCATTTACAAGTGATTCTACTTGTGCTCATGGAAGAATATGTGTCCGTGCGTGATGTGTAAAATTGGGCTTCAGATGTTCGGGTGAGTGAAACATGTTGTACTGGTTGTGGCCTTGGTGTAGCTATTTGAGCCCGCAAGCAAGCCTTAGGCACCCAGATTTGTCGTGATTGTGGGCTGGCCTTCATCAACTTCTTGGGTACCCAAATAGACGTCACTTTCGCAGAAGAATTAATGAAGGGCTTCTTATTAGTGTCGTGTTGTTGACTACTAACAAGAGGTTTTGGCCGTGGGGTTGGCCTGGTCGGAGCAGAGTGTTCGCCTCTTCACCTCCATACTTGTTTCAACGGCTGGAACAATCTGCTTTGCTCCCTTTTTTGGCCTCCAGTATAGGTAGTGTTCTGCTTCTTCTGTATTTGATCTGCCTTTGGTTGCTGCAACCTTCTGGCCTTTGGAAAAGAAAGGAGTTCCGTCCTCTCCCTGACTTCGTTATTGAGACAAGCCTCTTTCTGCATCATACAGTTTTTGACAAGAATAGCATTGTCAACTTCATGTGCGCCCCTGGAAGGACCAGGAGTTTGTGCATTGCCTAGTTCCTTGAGTGTCTCATTTTCCAATTCAACTGTAATTCGGCTATGATCTACCCATACCTGGAGAAGTCCACTTCTTAGGCTTAGGTTGATTGCATGATCATAGATCCAGTCTTGACCCAAGACAAGAGGCTCAGTGAGGTCCTCATCTTGACACACTAATACTTTGATTGTCATCACTTTGTCTTGAATGGAGATGGGAAGATCCACCTCGCCCATGCAAGGGGTTTCCACACCTCCCAATCCTATGAGGTATGCTTCTATAGGATTGACAATTAATTTTGGTTTTTGACAGTAAGACAATTTGACAGCACTAGTGGCTGCACCTGAGTCAATCAAGGCTCTTACAGTCCTTGCACCCTTTCCTTGTCCTATATTTATGGTTATAAAAGGACGTCGATCAATTATCCTATGAGAGCTAATACCTGAAACTTCACACATAGCCACGTGATATCCTTGTTCTGCATATGTATCTAGCCTAGGTTGCTCTTTGCCTTGTCTTCTTAGTTTCATTCTTCGTATGCGCTCTAAAGCTTCTACTTGAGCTTCTTCTCGAATTCGCTTTTCTTCTTCCTTGCGTTTCTTAGCAGTATTGAGTCGACTTAGCATTTCCTCTATGAGAGGTTCCTGATACAACTTGACCCTGCATCCGCTTATGTAGCTTGGAAGAACATCGCCTTCTAGTGTGGCTAGTTGCATTGCTCCACTTGTTGAGATTCTATTAATGATCATGGGTCCGTAGCCTCTTTTCTCCAGTTTCCTCGCATGTTGTTTCAAAGTGTAGACTAATACTAGGTCGCCTGCCTTCAATCCTTTATCCTTAACATGGGCATCAAAGTATGCCTTCTGTCGTTTCTTAGCTGCATATATCCCTGCAGCTGCTCTCAGTCTTGTTTCTCCTAATTGTTCAAGGTCAAAAAGTCTAGAGGAGAGTTCATGACCCGTCCATTCGTGCTCTTGCGCTACTTACAGTGTAGGTATTAAGAAGTCCAACGGCAGCACAGCATTTTGGCCAAATACCATCTGAAAGGGGGTGGCTTGGAGTACCGTTTTGTAGGCGACTCGGTATGCCCAAACAGCATGGTGTAGCTGTTTGTCCCAATCAGAGCGTTTATTATTTACTAGTTTGGTCAACACATTGCACAGAATCTTGTTTGTGCTTTCGGCTTGCCCATTAGCTTGTGGGTGGTAGGGGGTAGACTTCTTATGAACTACCAAGAATTCTTGGAGTAGATTTTCAATCACTTCGTTCAAGAAGTGAGTGCCTCTATCACTTATTAGCTCTATAGGTAGCCCGTATCTTGTGAATACATTCTCAAACAAGAATTTAGCAGTTGTCTGAGCGTCGTTCTTTGTCGTAACTTTTACCTCTACCCACTTGGTTAGATAATATGTGGCCACAATGATATATTCAGCATGAGAACCCTTAGCTGGGGGATTAATAGGACCTACAAATTCTATTCCCCACTTAGAGAATGCACGTCCACCCATCATAGGTTTCAGTGGCATCTCATCTTTGCGTATAGGATACTGAGTTCTCTGACACACATCACACCGTTTCACATAGGTATGTGCATCCATGTGAAGGGTCGGCCACCAGAAGCCCGCAAATAGTATTGCCTTGATCACCCGCTCTGGTCCAAAGTGTCCTCCTGCTACACCTTGGTGAGCAGTTTCCAAGATCTTGAGATATTCACTCTCATGGACACATAGTCGCAGGTAACCATCTTTGCCACGCTTCTATAGATTATCACCAATGAGTGAATAATCTAGGGCTTCTTGTTCTAAACTCCTTTTCCTAGCCAGAGTCATGTCTGGAGGGAATGTTTTCGTCCTCAGGAAGGATACTAGTGGTTCAGTCCAATCTGGCACTACGGACACTTGATAAAGAGTGGCATGTTCCACAGGTGGTTTAGTGCAACAGATTGGGCATTCCTTGCACAACTTTTGGACGTCAGCCTCCATAGTAGGCCAATGCACCCCGAGTCTCCTTAGTGTCTGTAGGGTTCGTTGCTTTGAGTAGTGTTGCTCTAATGCACCTACATGTGCTAATTGCAACCATTTAGCGTACTCATCCTCTTCCACACAACAAGCCAAGATCCCTTGATCTGTGTGCTTGTACATACTTCCTGCCATGATGTGATACTTTTGGGCTTTTACTACCTCTCTATCCTGTGTGTTTATTACTGGATGGTTAGGCTCGTATGTCAATACTGGTACTAGTGGCTTAGCCCACTGTGGCACCACTTCCAAATTAAACAAGTAAGCATCAGGAAGGTCATCTGACACTCCTTGTGGAGCTTCTCCAGATGTGAGTCTAGAGAGATGGTCTGCTCTCAAGTGAGTCCTACCTTTCCTTACCACAACCTCGAAGTCGTATTCCATTAGTAAGAGAAACCATCTTACTAATCTACCTGTATTGCATGGCTTGTTCACGAGATATAGCAGTGCCTGATGATCAGTAAAAAATTTAAACTTATTTGCAAGAAAATAATGTCTAAACTTTTTAACTGCATATACCATGCCTAATCCTTCTCATTCCGTAGTGGTATAATTTCGTTCAGCTGCATTCAATTGTCTACTAGCATAGGCAATTGGGAGATCCATATTACCTTCACTGGTAGGTTGCGCGAGTACACACCCAATAGCATAATTGGATGCATCCACATGAACATGGAAAGGCTTATTCCAATCTGGTGTGGTTAAGATTGGTGCTGAACATAATCTTCGTTTAAGCTCCTGGAAGGAATTCTCACATTCATCAGTCCACTCAAAGTTAGTCAAAAGTCCATACATGGGCTTTGCAATGACCGCATACATGTGAATGAACCGGCGGTAGTAACCACAATGCCCCATGAAAGCCTGTACTTCCTTGATATTCTTAGGCCTAGGTAACTCGGCTATAGCTCTCACTTTCTCTTCATCAGTGGCTATGCCATTCTTTGACACTATGTGTCCTAGAATCTTGCCTTGCCTGACCATAAAAACGCACTTTTCTGGGTTCAGGCAGACTTGATATTCTCTACATTTGTCAAAGATTTGTCTGAGTTCAGGGATATGGGTTTGCCTAATGTTGGAATGAGCACAAAGATCATCAACATAGACTTCTAAGTTCTTCCTCAGGAACTCTTTAAATACATGGCACATCAGCCTCTGGAAGGTAGCTGGTGCATTGGTAAGCCCAAATGGCATTACTCTAAAGGCAAAAATGCCCCATTCAGTGGCAAATGCTGTCTTATGCTGATCTTCTGGAGCTATGGCTACTTGATTGTAGCCCGAAAACCCATCGAGGAAGTTGTACACTTCTTTGCCTACTACTTTTTCTAAGAGATGCTTTGTGATAGGAAGCGGATAGTTATCTCGAATTGTGGCTGCATTAACCTTCTTCAAGTTAATGCACACACGCAGCTTTCCATTTTTCTTGGGCACCACTACGATGGGGGATACCCACTCAGTGTGCTCAATTTCATAGATAAATCCAGCTTCAACCAGTCTATCTATCTCCTCTTTGATTTTGGCGGCATAGTTATCATTATATGTATATGGCTTTTGCTTAGAGGGTTTGGCATCTGAGGTCATGGGGATGGTGTGTGAGCATATGTCAGGGTCCACTCCTTTCAAATCCTTGTAACTCCAAGCGAATACATCTCTATATTCTCTTAGCAAGGCTATCAATTCGTGCTCTTCGTCTTCCGTCAGGTCATGGCCTATGTACGTGCATCTCTCTTCTCCTTCTTCCATGGCTACCACTATTTTCTTGGTAGTTTCTTTGTTATCATAGGCCTCCCCTGATTGCGCCTCTCGTTTAGGCATTCTGATCATGACTCTCCTGTCATCTATCTCATACTTCTTAAAATTTTCCGGGACCTCAAACAAAGATTCTTCCTCTTCTGGTGTGACTTCTCTCTTCTTTCTTTTCTTTCCTTCTTCCTTCGGGGTCACATGTGTGGCTAGTCTTACATCATTTGTAAGCTCTCCATACCTCTGGGTTTGAAATTCTACTTCATAGAAATATTCTTCATCTGATGCAAAAGGTGGGTCCATAATGATTGAGTCTAGATCACAGTCACTTGCATCCTCAAATGCATCAGGGCTAGGTTCACACTCTTCTAACACTGCCTCTCCCATGATTGGCTCTATGGAGAAGACTAAAATGTCATAGCCATCTTCATCACAGTGAGGTGTCCATTGTTCTTCATTGATGGCTACATCCATTGTTGCTAGGATTTCTACCCAGCCGTGGGGTTCAAATTCCTCGTCAGGAAAGACTACCGGTGCATAGGCTGGGTCTTGAATTGATCTATGTGTTTCGTTTGCACCTACCTCTCTGGCTTTTTCTCTCTTCTCTTCTTCTACTGCTACTTTGCACATCCATAAGTGGGTGTCTTCATGCATTCATGAGGATCCTGATCCTATGGAATGCACCGATTCCGTATCATCTTTGGTTCTATGGATGGGATTCCATTGGATAGGAGGGACATCTCTATGAGAGTAATCTTTGAGATTCACTTTGGTCGTAACACCTAAATGTTGCAGGTACAAGGAATTGGTTCCCCAGTCCTGTACCACTTGCAACTGTCGCATAAAGGGTCTTCCCAAAATCATCTCATAGGCATGATTTTTGCTAAAATCACATATAGCAAATGTATGCTCGAACTCGACACCACATGTAGTGAGAGTTATGCCTTCTAACAATCCCAAGGGCCTCTCAATATGGCCATCGGCCATCTGCAATTTCATTCTCGTCGGTCTGAGTGCTGGCTTGCCCCAACGCTTCTAGAGGGAAGTGGTAGCAATTGCAACACTTGCACCAGAGTCGAGGATTGCCTTGGTTGTGTACCCCTGATGGGTAATGGGAAGATAGGTGTGTCCTTCTTCACTTCACTCATATCTCCTATCTTGTCCAATGGTATTTCGGGCACTGTTCTCTGGGATCCTACCTGGGAACGAGGTTTTGCTATCTCTGGTACTTGTTTGGCTACATGTTTCCATAGCTCTGGCCTTACTTTGAGTAGCTCTTCTAAGGTGAGGTTGCATTGTACTTTAGTGTTTTTCACTACCTCTGTGTTCCTAGGTATGATTGAGTCCTCGTTTCGTACCATGATTGTGGGTGCTCTCATACAAGTAGACTTAGCTTCCCATGGGCCTGTGAAGTGGGGTAATTCTTGTAGAGAGTTAGACTCAAAGTCTAATCTTTCCTGAGATTGGGTGCTCTCCTGCTCCTCATAAATGGATGGGATGTCTTGTGGGAATTGGTCATGTGCGTCATCCACAAGTTCAATGGGAGGAGGGACTTCACTTTCTTTAGCCCATTTGTCTTCTTGAATCTCTCGTAGGAATTCTGGTGTAAACCGATTCAGAGAAGAAGATGTATCTGGCTCCGTAGAGTTAGGCACATAGGCTTCAGGCACATAGGCTTCCTGGGCAGGAAGACTTGCTCCTTCACTTGCCTTGTCCTTATGTTGAGAGGCGGGTTCCTTTTCTGATTGTGCAATCAGCTTCTCTATTCTTTCTAGCAGTCCATCAAAGTGTAACTATGTCTTCGCTGAACTAGAGATGTTAAATAGGCGACTGGCTTCAAACATGGTATGAGCCAATCCCACCATCTTAGCACAAATTTTGGTTCGTTCTAGCTCTAATTCTGCTCTAGGGTAACACTTTTCATGATCAGTTACGTTTGGCCCTTCTTGGATTCTGGCCTGATATGCTTTAAGCATCATATTAAGGTCCTCGGGAGTGGGATCTGCTAGGACTGATCCTACTCTAGGGGGTGGTGGAATTAGGTGAGGCGGGTTGGATGGAGTTGGGAATGGTGGAGGTGGGGCAGTGTGAGAGGGAGTTTGAGATGTGAGTTCAGTTATCCTGGCCTTTGTTTCTCTGAGGCTTTCCTCGAGTTCACTCATCTTTTTTGCCCATTGCCTTTTCATTCTTTCACGACTATCTCTCCAAGCTCTAGTCCTCTTCTTTGTCATGCTCTCCGTTTCACTAACATTTGGGCTCTTTTCCTGACCTACCCCTTGGTTTTGCTGCAATGCTTGAGCTCTAGTGACTACCTGTACGGGTGCAGTTGAAGTGACACTTCCTGTGGAATCTACCACTAACCCAATCACGTTAATAGGAGTGATTTTTGGCATATTATTAGGATTCTTAGGGCAATATCGTAAGAGATGCTCCTTTCCACACTCTTGGCAAAAGCCCTGGATCGTCACTGATTGGGTTTGGGTAGGTGCAGGCATGGGGCAATCACGAATGAGGTGATCTCCCTGACATCTGTAGCATGGTCCTCTAGGGAATGGGGGTCTTACTTGTCTAGGTTGAGGTTTAGGGTTGGGGTTTGCATACATGACATTTGTGTAATTTGACTCCCAACTAGGTTTATTTGGCTCTTCACTATAGTAGGACTCACCATGTTCAGGAGATTGCATGTAGTAAGCTTGGGGACTATCAACATGTGTAGAATCGAAGCTATGGTCACTGGGATCACTTTCTGAAAGCACTGGTGTTACAGGGACTATAGCTCTATTCAGGTTTTCTTCTGCAGCAGCATACTTTACCGGAATCACATTAGCTGGAGCAGGGGGTTGTTGTGCTAGCACAGGCTGAGGCCTTTGTTGGTTTTGGTAGGGTTGGTAGGTTTGTTGAGGCCTCGCATACTGCTGAGGTGGGTACTGGTTCTGGTATCTTCCTTGTTGAGGGTATGGTTGTGGGTACGTCTGCCTAACAGTTTGCTTATTGTAGGGGCAATCTTGCGCGGTGTGATTGGTGTACCTCCGTTCTATAGTGTAGTACTGGCTACTAGGATTTACTTGGGGTTGAGCCATAATGGGACATGCGTTCGCCATGTGGTCACCCCCACAAGTATAGCATCTTTTCACAGGGGCAAACCTTGGGATCTGTTTGCTAGTGACACCTAATTTCTGAGCTACTTTCTCTGCAAGTTCCTCAATTGATGTGGATTGCGTGGAAGAGAGGCTAGAGGCACCATCTGAATCTTTGTATATCTTGGAAAGCTCTAACTCCTCCCCTAGGTTATCCTCGATGTCAATGCACATGCGTACACACTCTTCAATGGTCATAGGGTCCTTCAAGTACACATATGACCTCAATTTGGTACTTAGCAATCCATCCAGGAACAGAGCCACTTGTTTGGCAGGTGTGGGTAACTCAGGGATGGGACATCTCTCTAGATATTGCCTAAATCTTCTTCCTGCAAGTCTCACAGTCTCTTCAGGGGTTTGCTTGAAGCTGTGAATCAGCGAGGAGGTATTATGCCTTATGCCACTCTTAGAGAATTCAATAATGAAAGCCTCTAGGAGTTGGTCTATACTCCTGAACTGCCTCTCGTTTAGTGGCTGAAACCATGTCAGGGCAGTGTTCCTAAGGGTTAGACCAAAGGCATTGTACTGCGTGAATAGGTCTTCCACTTGTTCCGCTCTCAAGACTTGCCTAAACTCAGCCACATGATCGTATGGATCTCCAGTGCCATCGAAGTAGTTCTTCATGGACTTAACTAGCTGAGTGGGCCTCAAAGTCCTTGTGTGCTCTCTAGGTCTTGGCAAAGGGAATTCATCAGCATTTCTTCGGTTCTCTGGGGCTCTATGTCCCTCAAGTTCCACTCTATTTGTTTCTGTTCTCGTTCTTCCTCTTCCCAAGGAGTTGGCAAAGCTTACCTCAGGTCTGTCTCTCTTTATGTCTCTCTGAACTCCATGAGCATGGGACGTTCCAGCTCCCGGGTGGCCAGAGGACACGTTAGATTTTGGTTGGGGGAAAATAAACTCACCCATTCTAGTGTAAGCATGTCTATCATTTTCTGTAACCACAAAGATCCTTTCTGAAGCGTGATCTAGATAGGTCACTCTGCCTGGGCTATCTGGATCTTTAAACTCATAGATCATGATTGTTCCTATATCAATTGGCCGATCAGATTTATACCTCCAAAAGGCTTCGTCAGTCTCTCGGTTCAGAAGCAGATCTATGCTCTTGTTGTCCTGGGGAACCCACTCGGGATTGAGGATTCTAGTAAGAACAGATTTCCCTCGAGGGGTCCTGGGCTCCCCTCCTACATTCCCTTGTTCTAGGTCATCTATGTCCGTCTCAGGGATCACATTCCCGAATTCGTCTGTCCTATCTGGGTGACTGGTGACTACGTATATGGTTCCTTCTTTGTCCAAGTATGCTCCGTTTTCAAACTTGACAGCTGGGTGTTCTAGTCCTATGGATTGGTCAGGGTTTTTAATCTGGACCACGGATCTTCCTAGACCGTCCTCATAGATGCTAGCACCTAATCGGTTGGTCCTAAGGTATTCCAGTTGCGTCTTGTATGGGCCTTCTACCCTGTGCAAGTATGGCACTCCTGAACTTCCCGTAGGTCGGTCCATGCCTTGAGACATCTCTGATTCACTGGTCTCAGAGCTAGGGTAGTATGAGTGGTGGCTCAACTGTTGGGCCCAAGACCTAGCAGTGTGGTAAACACTAGCCTCTGAAGACCTAAGACTTTGTCTCTCTCCCTAGATGTCGCCCTGATCTAAGGTTCATAAGCCTAATTGAATAGCCCAAATTTGCCCAAGTACAACCTCGTTGCTGAGTTCTTTTGTATCAGTCACTTGATTCTTTTTAGTGGTTACCGTGTTTATGCTCTTGTCAAAAATCACGTCGTCAGGAATATTTGAGTTAATTTTCGCACTGTAAGTTGATCGTTCCACGTTAGATTCTTTCCTTTAAGGTTATCGCATCACGAAGAAATTATATTTAATCTTGAAGTTTGAGTGCATAGGTAGTCTTCAACTTGATTGATGCCTATCGTTGCCCTGACTTACTCCTAGCACTAGTCGTTCTTAGCCTAAGCTAGGAATTGATAGAGGGTGTTGAGGATTTTCCAACCTTGAGTTTCCTTCTTTGTGTTGTTGGCCTGGCGTGCCCAGGACGCGTGTTCCCAAGCTTGCACTTACTCTTGCTTAGAATGGTCCCACGGTTAGCTCAAGACTTAGATTCAAATGACACAATAGACCACTTTCATGCATGTAACTCACAGACCAAATTATCCTTTGCTTTTATGGAAAACAATCCCAAGGATCCCTCAGTTTTCCTACCTTGGGGTATGGTCAACTTCAAAAAACCCCACGAGCTTTCCAACAAAACAAGAATCACAGCAAACGGATTTCGTATGAGAAAGTTATGTCAGTTCAGGGTTCTGGTGCTAAAACAGGGTTCAAACAGGCTAACAGATCACGGGATTTTTCTCAAAAACACATGTGTAGGGACCTCACAAATCACTAATGACTCTCTAAGTATGCCCAAAATTCCCAAGGACTTGGAAAATTTAACCCTAGAATTTTGGCCGAAAAGCTTGTCAATCGCGATCGATAGGTCTGTCAATCGCGATTGACAGAGGTGTCCGTCGGGGCCTGTCGGTCGCGATCGACACGTCAGTCGCGATTGACAGTGTCAATCACGATCGGCAGAGTCGGTCATGAGTCCTATCGCGATCAATGGTGTCAATCGCGATCGACACTTTTTCCGGGTTTTTCACTGTGAATTTAGTCGATCGGGGCTGTGTCCGTCATGATGGACACGTGGCTACGCGAGAAAGTCAATCAATCGTTGAAATTCAGTCGGTCGCGATCGATGGTGTCAATCGCGACTGACAGAGGTGTCGGTCGTGGCTGTCGATCGCGATCGACGGTGTCAATTGCGATTGACAAGGCCCTACGTGGTAGTCAATCGATCGTGAGGTCTGTCGGTCGCGATCGACAGGACTGTCAGTCGCGATTGACAGATGTTGTCAATCGTGGCTATCGATCGCGATCGATGGTGTCAGTCGCGATTGACAGAGAAACACGGATTTTTTCAACTGTTTTTAGTGATTTGGAATGTGCTCATCATGTAGATTAAGGTGGTGCACTTTGTTTTACCAGATGGGCGATTTTTCTGTCGATCGCGATCGACAGAGGTCTGCGACACAGAGACAGTTTCGTGACGTTTCGTACCTGCACGGAGTGCTGATAGTGCTAGTACCTGCAAGAAAACTCAAAAAACATGCAAAAACAACGCACAAAATATCGCTCTCTCTCACAAGTGGAATGAGGGAAATGAAGGTGGAGAAGGTGATATAATCAAAACTGAAAATTTTCGCGATGATGGAGATGGAGATCGAATATGGTGATGATGATGATGGTGATGATGGTGGTGAGGTAAGAAAAAGAAAAATAAGAAGAGTGAAGAAATTACTTACAACGCCAACGTCTCAAATCTACGTCTTACCATCACACGCTCGTCCTCAAAGCTCGATCCCCGACAACGGCGCCAAAATTTGGTGTAGCTCAGTGATGAGTAGCACCTCCTTTAATGTCAATCTGGGAAGACGTGAGGATGGTATGAAGACCTCGAGCAAGTGAAGGCACAAGTGCGTGAGTGAGAAGCACACCAACATGCACACACATACACACACACGCGCACACACAGTAAGACAAAGAGTGAGAAGCAATGGAGTTCTTAGATTACTTTCAAAAGCTCTTACAAGTTCAAATCACTTACAAGCTAACTCCAAAAATGAGCTCTCTAGCTCTATTTATAGTTTTTGACTAGGTTTTGGCTTTGTCCAGACCTAGTGTCCAGCCTAGTTAAAAATTAGGTTCTCTACCCTATTTGGAGGTTCAAACGAAGTCTAAAAAATGTGAAAACTGACAGGTAGATACTTCTAAAGCTCCTCAAGCTCAAGGACTCCTTGGCTTGCACAAAATGGAGCTACAAAAATGTGAAATGGTATTTACAATGGTTTTTAGTGATGAAAATCACTGTTTTTGTAGGGGATTCTTCTGAAGATTTGACATACACTTCTTGGAGCTCCCTACTTGCTCCTTCTCCTTGTGTGTCCACCTCTTTTATATGTGTTAGTGTCTTGAAAAAATGTTGGCCTACTTGCCAGATCGTCGTTGACTGCTCTGTCTGCTTGTACTTTCTCTTCTCTCTGACTCCCTTCTTAAGCTTCCTTGCCTAGTGAGTCCTTCAGTTCCAACACACACACTCAGATTGAGGCAAGGAAGAATTATCTTCTTCTTCTTCTTCTTCTATTACACAAGAAGGAATGTACAAGAATGACCTAAAAAACAAGAATACAAGTGTAATATATAAAGATCGGTACATAAGGAAAAACCTAATGTCCATGAATGAGTGAGCTAGCAAGGAACAAATGTGCCATCACTCTCTATAGATAAATCTAATAAAGCTCAATGAAGTATCCCTGACATATATCGGCGTAACCATTATACATGTCAAAGAAACGAAAAATTGATACATGTCATCCTCGAACATCACATGTTGAGCTTGATATCTCAACACTCCCCTCAAGCTCAACGTCATGTCCTCTAATCCAAGCATCTTCCAAAACTTCTTCAGCTTCTCTACTCCAAGTGCTTTAGTGAAAATATCAGCAAACTGCTCATCTATTCTCACATAAACAAGATCAATATTACCTGCCAATACTTCTCTCTCATGAAGTGATAATGTACCTTGATGTGCTTTGTTATAGCATGAAAAATAGGTTTCCGTGCTAATTGTATACTGCTAAGATTATCACAATAGATAGTGGTAGGCTTTTGCACTTCCACACGTAAATCTGCAACTAGCATCTCTAGCCATGATGCCTCACATGCTGCCATTGCAGCACCTTTATACTCAGCCTCTGTACTCGACAAAGCAATAGTGGGTTGCTTCTTGCTGATCCATGTAATAGCTACACTCCCAAGTGAGAATAGAAATCCACTAGTAGATCTTCTATCTGAAATGCTACCAGCCCAATCTGCATCGATGTATCCATGAACCTGCAAATCTACACCAGCTTCATAAAACAATGCATAATCCAAAGTAGCACTTACATAACATAGAGTGTGCCTCAGAGCATCTAAATGTGGTTTCTTGGGAAACTGCATAAATTGACTTTCAAGTCCAACAATGTAGCTAAGATCAGGCCTCGTAATTGTGAGATATATCAAACTTCCCACAATTTTCTTGTACATAGTAGCATTTTCTAATGCTTCACCTGATGTAGTGTCTAACTTCAAATTCTAATCTTATGGCATAGAAATTGGTTTATAATCCGCCATACCATACTTTTGCAACATATTCAAGGCATATTGCCTTTGTGACATCCATATACCTGTTTCTATATGTATGAACTTAATGCCCAAGAAATAGCGCAACACACCAAGATCTTTCATGTCGAATTCTTGCATAAGAAGTTGCTTTACCTCTTTAATTCTTTCTTCATCATCACCACCTATAATCAAGTCATCAACATGAATAGCCACAATTGTGATGCCATCATCGTGAATGATCTGCATCACACATAGAAAACCCAATGGTGGTTAAGTAAGAGCAACCCTTGCATGCCATGCACAAGGAGCTTGCTTCAGCCCATACAAAGCCTTTTGCAACCTACAAAAATATTTTGGATGCTTTGAATCTTCATATCCTTGTGGCTGGTCCATGTATACTTCTTCTTGTAACTCACCATGTAAGAAAGCATTCTTCACATCCATCTGATGCAAAATCCATCCTTTTGTTGTAGCTAATGTAACAAGTGTTCTGAGAGTAGACATTTGAGCTACGAAGCTGAATCTTTCCCCATAATCAATGCCATATGTCTGTGCATATCCTTTTGCTACCTTGTACCTGCTTACATTACCATCAGCGTTGTGCTTTACCTTGAAAACCCACTTACAGCCTTTGGATTTCTTCCCTTTCGGTTATGGAACCAACTTCCATGTATCATTTCCATAAAGCACAGCCATCTCCTCATCCATAGCTTTTTCCCAATTTGCATTTCCAATTGCATCTTCAAAACAAGAGGTTCAGCATCTTGTATTACCATTGTCATGTAGGCAAAATGACGAGCCATATAACTGTCATACGTCAACCGTTGCATTGAATTCTGCATCCTCCCAGATCTTCTTAGTCTTGGCTCACTATCATCTGCATGTGCTTTTCTTACTCCTAGAGTCTTCATAGAGGGCAATCCAAGTTCCTCATCAAGTCTCTTTTCTAAACCGCTTGAATCTCCATCAATGTATTCAAGACTTGCACATGTTTTAGTACCAGTAGAAATCTTTTCTTTACCTTTCTTGGATATATTTGATGAATTTACTAAACTGAAATTTCCATGCAATCTTCCACTCCATGGATTTGAGTTGGAACTATTGCTTGGTGATGCATCCGGTCCACTCAAAACTCGAGATTCTGCACTTGATTTTTCAGCATTTTCTTTGTCATTTGGTTCAAGATTGAGTTCTTCTTTGGCTTCTGCATAGAAGCTTGACATTTTATCAAATACCACATCTTTGGTCACCTTCACCTGTCGTGTGAGTGGGTTATAACATTTATATCCCTTTTGCTCAAGGGAGTATCCAATGAAGACACATTTTTGTGCTTTTGGATCAAGCTTCATCCTCAGCTCATCTGGAACATGTAAATATGCAATACAACCAAAAAATCTCATATGTGATAAGTTTGGCTTTTTACCTGTGAAATTTTCTTCAGGTGTAACTTGATGTACAACAGCAGTTGGAGTTTTGTTCATAATGTATACAGCCATATGCACAGCTTCTGCCCAATAACAATGAGGCATATTCTTCTCGAGCATCAAGGCTCTTGCTATTTTTGCAATATGCCTATTTTTGCGTTCAGCAACACCATTTTGTCGTGGTGTGTACGTGCATGAAAACTGATGTCGAATTCCATGACTTTTAAGAAATTTTTTGAACTCATTTGACATGTATTCACCTCCTCCATCAGACCTTAATGTTTGAATATACTTACTTGTTTGATTTTCCATCATATCTTTAAAATTTTGGAAGTGAGTGAACACCTCACTCTTCTCTTTCATGAAATATACCCACACTTTTTGTGTATGGTCATCAATGAAAGTAACATAAAACTTGCAACTACCCATAGATGTGCTCTTTGCAGGACCCCAAACATATGTATGTACTATTTCTAGCACATTCTCACTAACATGCTTGTCATGCGAAAATGATGATCTTGATTGTTTACCAAATTGACATGCTGCACATACCTTTTGCATCTTTGCAACCTTGAAATTTGGTAGTCCATGGACAATCTCCATTGACTACATCAATCTTAGCCTTTGCAAGTTTGCATGTCCAATCCGTTTGTGCCATATCTCTATATCAGCAATAAGTCCTGCACCTTTTGCAAACATGGCTGCATTCATTGCAAGAACTTTCACATTTAAAGTGAACATCCTACCCACTTTCTTTCCTTTGGCAATCAATCTTCCATCCTGTTTGTATTCTTCTACATATAAACCATCAGCATTGAACCTGACTTGTAATCCCTGGTCAACCATTTGTCCAATAGAAACGAGATTTTTTGTTATTTTTGGAACATGTAGCACATCAGCAAGGTGTTTTACCCTCCCATCATCCATAGACAGTGCTATATTTCTTTTATAAGGCCTATTCAAGAAATTTGGGAATTATTCAACTCCCATTTATATTACTTACAATGTTAACTTCTTAAGTTTGAGACCCACCCTCATACCCTATTTATAATACAAATATCCTTAATATTGAAGTGTCAATTTTTTATACTCCAATCTAGAGAGAATTACAGTTGTAGTGTGTGAATGAGTCGAAACGTAAAACATTGGGACACAAAGAACTATCTCAAAATCTTGTGTAATTCCCATTTTTCTTGAATAGGCCTTTTATGCTCGAAAGGGTGTGATGTGTCATCACCTGTTTCAACATATCCAAGAACTGTCAATTTTTGCAAAGTACTAAACCATTTCGTATGACTGGTCATGTGATTTGAAGCGCCTGAATCAACATACTAGACATTATCATTAAATTTTGAAACACTAGCAGACATCGTATTCATCATGTGATTTTGAACCATGAACAGCTTCTTAGAATCATCTGTGCTTGTGGATGCATAGTTGTTTTGCTCCCTTTTGTTATTTTGATTTTTCAACCAGCATCCTTTATTATCATTACTCGAATCATTTCTTTGGAAATTTATGCGGCCTCTTTGGCTCCCCCTGCCTCGAAACTGTCCTCTTCCTCCTACATGATTTTTTTGTTGACTTTGGTCTTGGTTACTGTTTCCTCTTCCACTTCCCGAAACCTCTATCTCTACCTCTTCCTCAGTGAGAGTAGAGTACCTGCTCAAAACTAGATTTTTCTTGGGTGTTTGAACCCTCACCAAGATTCTTTTCTTCAATAATCAGCATAGATACTAGATCACCAAATTCGGAATATTTTCCCTGGTCTGTATAGAAGTTTTGAACTGCTTAATATGCAGCTCCTAAACCACAAAGGCACACTTCCATCTTATCAACATCATCTACATTCACGCCAATAGATGCAAGTGATTCACATATGCTTTTGATTTTCAATGTGTAGTCACTTAACGACATGCTCTTCTTTTCCAATGTATGCAACTCATTCTTGAGTTGCAATTTCCGTGCCTTTGTATCCAAACTGTTCCAAGCCTCTTTCAGAGTCTTGGCATCCTATATGTGCCCAATCATGTTATCTTGTATGCTAATAGATAACAAATACATTACCTTTTTTGCTCCTTGATTCCATTCCTCATATGCTCTTAACTGTTCTGCAATCCGATTCCTTTCTGGTAACTGTGGAGCATTTTCGTTCTCTGCTTTGATGTACTTCTAGTAGCCTTTTCCCATCAGGAAATTTGTTATTTTGAATCTCCAAGCATGGAAGTTGTTCTTGTCTAGCTTATCGCTCATAAGCTAATTCATTCAATCCGCGTTTGCCATTTTTGCAGCATGGAAGTTGTTCTTGTCTAGCTTATCGCTCATAAGCTAATTCATTCAATCCGCGTTTGCCATTTCTGCTTGAGCATTGTCGCACTATGACATGACAATTCGATCTCAGAAAAAAGGAGTTTTCATGTATCAACAATACATGAATCGCTTGAATTCTGGATTTGCAATATATGAGTGTTTCCGAACACGACTCAAGTTACAGTTTTCAAAATTGGCCTGGTTTTTTTGTGGGCCCCACCTTGTGTGCTCGAAACGAAGGTAGAGATGGCTCCAAGACTTTGATCTGACAAAAACAAGTAACCCTAAAGGGATAACTCTCATAAATATTTTGAGGTCTTCTACCTTCATGACAATTTTTGTAGCAATCTAAGGTCGTTTGTGAATCACGCTTTCTCCACGCCACCTCGTGTACTCTTCACCATCGGCCTTCTCCATGAGCTCTCTACGGCCACACTGGCTCTGATACCATGTATGAGGAAGGAGATAAGGAAGAGATCTCACACACACACACTCACAATCAAAGAGAAGCACACACTCAGATTGAGGCAAGGAAGATTTATCTTCTTCTTCTTCTTCTTCTATTACATAAAAAGGAATGTACAAGAATGACTTAAAAAACAAGAATACAACAAGTGCAATATATAAAGATTGGTACATAAGGAAAAACCTAATGTCAGCGAATGAGTGAACTGGCAAGGAAAAAATGTGCCATCACTCTCCGTAGATAAATCTAATAAAGCTCAATGATGTATCCTTGACATATACCGGTGTGACCACTATACATGTCAGAGAATTGAAAAACAATACGTGTCATCGTGGAACATCACATGTTGAGCTTGATATCTCAACAACTATCACTCTAATGATGATTTTGACTGCACGAATGGCTTTGAAATGGGAGTACAACTAGAGCGCAACTAGTGGAAATGCTTTTTGGCTATTGAAATTCATTGTTCTATGTTTTGAAGTCGATTTACACTATCAAAAGTGCACACGTGCCATGATGCAAAAAACCAAAGCTTGAGAAGGAGTTAAACCTACTCTGATACCATTGTTGTGTGTGTGTGTGTAGAAGTGTGAGAGACACACCAAAAGCACACACAAGGAGCACACATGCAGCAAGACACATGGAGAAGATGGATGGTTGGAATAGCTCTCTCTATTGATGATGAAATTGAAGTAAGATATGAACGATATCCTTAAGTACAAAGTATCACCACATATGAGTGTATCATGTGGTAACATGGGGGGAAAAACCTCTAGCCAACACTAGAGTAAAACTCATGTATAGGGAAAAGTTTCACATCAAAGCTACTTAAGGAACACATAAGTGTAACATTTACATTGGTAAATAATCCATAACAAATACTTATGAAAATACCAAAAATGATCACAAATAAAAATCTCTTCAGTGGAAAACTTTGACACAATTCAAATGGTTTTTTTTTGTGTAGAGCTAATCCACATCAAATACAATGTAAGATTGATGTTCCAATAGCTCCCCCTCAAGCTAAAGTATGCTTGATTCTTCATTCTATAATTAGGTTGAATACCTGAAATTGATTTAAATTTGCAAATATTCCATCAAGCGCCTTTGTCATCATATCTACTACTTGCTTTTCAGTTGGAACAAAAGAAATATCAATCTCCTTGGCCATGAGCTTCTCCTTGATGAAGTGATAATGAAGCTACGTGTTTGGGTCTTGCATGGAAAATAGGATTTGCTTCTAGATGCATGGAACTTATAGTATCACCAAATATGTGAGATTTGGAACTCACAAGTCCCAAATCTGAGTACAATGCTTTTAACCATATTGCCTCTTGAGTTGCTATGATCGAACCTCTATACTCTGCTTCAGCTGAGGATAAAGCAATTGTTGGTTGCTTCTTGGAACTCCATGACTCTAGCTTTGAACCCATAAATGCTAAGTAACCAGAGATACTTCTTCTATCATCCTTAGATCCTGCCCAATTTGCATTTGAATAGATTTTGATATCCAAATATGAAGAGTAAGGATAGAATATACCTTCTTTGATTATACCTTTGAGGTACCTAAGTAATCTCTTAGCTGCATGTATGTGTGCATTTCTTTGCAAGGGCATGAATTGGCTTAGCACATCTATCCTTGTATGAGTAGCATATATCAAGCTACCTACCAAGATTTGATACTCTTTAATGTCTTCAATTTTCTCACCTTCATAGACACTAAGTTTTTGATTCATCTCCAAAGATGTACCAACAAGTTTAGTGTTCTCCATTTTGAACTTAAGAAGTAGATCCTGAATGTATTTCCTCTAAGTCAAATACATTCCTTCATTTGTGTTTATGGCCTACATACCTAGGACGAATTTGAGCTCACCCAGATCACCAATTTTTTATTCTTCTTGCATACACCTTTTGATCCTTTCTATGCCATTCAAGTCATCTCTTGTCATAATAATGCCATCTACATATATGTTGAGATATCAAGCTCAACATATGATGATGCAGGATGACACGTATCATTTTTCATTTCTCTGACATGTATAGTGGTCACGCTGGTATATGTCAGAGATACTTCATTGAGCTTTATTAGATTTATCTACCGAGAGTGATGGCACCTTTGTTTCTTGCCAGCTCACTCATTCGCGGACATTAGAATTTTCCTTATGTAATTTTCTTTATATATCGCACTTGTTGTATTCTTGTTTTAGGTCATTCTTGTACATTCCTTCTATGTAATAGAAGAAGAAGAAGAAGAAGATCATTCTTCCTTGCCTCAATCTATGTGTGTGTGCTTCTCTTTGATTGTGAGAGTGTGTGTGTGTGTGATCTCTCTTCTTTATCTCCTTCCTCGTGACATGGTATCAAAGCTAGTGTGGCTGCAGAGAACTCGTGGAGAAGGCCAATGGTGGAGATTACGTGAGAAGGCATGGAGAAAGCGCAATTCACAAACGACCTCAAATTGCTATGAAAATTTTTGTGAAGGTAGAAGGCCTCAAAATATTTTCATAGTTTTGGAGCCATCTCAGCCTCTGTTTCGAGGCCCCAAGGTGAGGCCCACAAAAAAAAACCAGGTTGGTTTGCAAAACTGTAACTTGCATCCTATTCGATCGCACTCATATATTCTAGATCCATAACTTCAAGCAATTTTGTGTACTATTGATACATGAAAACTTTTTTTTTTTGAGATCAAACTGTCATGTTATAGTGCAACAGTGTTCACATAGAAGTGCTACTTGTAGGGTTTTGCAGTGTTGTGAATTGTTGTAGAAATGGCAAACGTAGATGGAATGAGTTAGCTTATGGGCGATAAGCTCGACAAGAACAACTTCCATGCTTTGAGATTTAGAATGAAGAATTTCTTGATGGAAAAAGGTTGCTGGAAGTACATCGACGGAGAGATAAAAAATGCTCCGCAGTTACCAGAGAGGAATCGGACTACAGACCAATTAAGAGCATATGAAGAATGGAATCAAGGAGCATGAAAGGTAATGTATTGGCTATTTGTTTGCATATAGGATAGCATGATTGGGCACATACTGGATGCCAAGACTCCAAAAGAGGCTTGGAACATTCTAGCCACATTGTATAAGACCAATATAAAGGCACGGAAATTGCAACTAAAGAACGCGCTGCATACACTGGAGAAAAAGGGCATGTCAATAAGTGACTACAACCTAAAAATCAAAAGCATATGTGAGTCACTTGCATCAATTGGCGTGAATGTAGATGATGATGATAAGGTGAAACTATGCCTTTGTGGTTTAGGAGTTGCATATAAGCAGCTCAGAACATCTATTCAGATGAGGTAAAATAATTCAAATTTTGTTGATCTGGCGTCCATGTTGATTATTGAAGAAAAGAATCTTGGTGGGGACTCAAACTCCCAAGGAAAACCTAGTTTTGAGTAGCTATTTGTGTACTTGAGCCAATATGACTCAAGGACTTGTGCCAATGAGACTATACCTCAATTGCCACACAAGTGCATATAGTGGGATCTTTAACACATATTTAAATGTCAATCCTAAGGAACGACTTACCAAGTGTATGAAGACGTGTGCACACGTGATGGAATATGAAGTGGTTTAGCTAATCATGCATGAGAAAAGACTACTACCTCGCACACCTACTGAAATACTGAAAGTGTTGCCGCAAGCCTCTTTTCAGCAGTTTTGGTATTTTGAGGTTTTCTCCCAGCCCAGAACTCCGAATATAGGCAATAGGGTACTCGTTTCGAAGCTCTCGACGAGACGCATCCAACGGTGGTGGTTTCACTCAATTCTGACCACTCTGCTTCAAGTTATGGCAGAAATAGTGAATGACGGGAATCACAATTACCCGCGCCACAGCTTGTCCTAGCTTACACACGCACTACAGCAGCTCAAAACGAAGGGAAAGGGGTAGACAACAGTCCTACACATGCATTTCAAGCATAACACACACATACAAGAGCAAAATGAAGATCAAAATCAGCAAGAAAGAGGCAAACTCGAAAATTCTGAAGTGCTCCTTCTTCACAATGACAAAAAGTTCTTTACAAAGAGTCACTTTTGACTTATATACTAGTGCCCTAAGTTTGGTCCTTTCACACAAGAGACCGGCACTTTATTCACTAAAAGACTAATTTCCTACTATTGTACATGGGTAAATCACTAATCTTCTGTGGGGATGCATCTAGAGGACTCCTCTAGTGCATTTACAACGGAAAATATATACAAGAGTGGTTATGATACAAAAGTTGTGTGTCCAAATCGGAAAAATTTTAGGGCCCGTCTTTTTCTCTGCTTTGTGCGCTCTTTAGCTCTGCAACACTCTCCCCCTCTTCGTCTCTGTCGTCCCTTGACAGACTTTGCTTCCCGCACGCGTCCAATGGTCAGTGTTGCCTGATTCTTGATCTTGCATTACGTTTTAGAGGCGCTCTGCTTTTCTCCGCACGCTCCCCTTGGTCAGCGTTGTCTGCAGTTAAACAGACATGCAGATTCGATGGCCTTCTTGATTCAAGCTCTACTACTCGAGAGCCTGTTGCACTTGTCTTGCCTGTTGACTTGTGTTGCCACGCACGCCACCAGTGACTAGGAATGTGCTGTTCTTAGTCACCCTCTTAAACTTTTCAGCCTCTACCCCTTTATAACTTTTGGTCCTCTGATTTGTCCTGGTTGCACACATCTGACACTGTTGTATTGCTTTGAGGCTGTTTACTTCTTTCCACCGTGCATGACCTGGATGATTTCTCTTTTTGCCTGATGCGTGCCCCTGCGGGGCTCTGTGCAGAGATGGGTAATGCGCCCCTGCGGGGCTTCTTGCAGAGACATGTATTTATTGCACCGTCTTAGACTTTGATTTTCTTCTTCTTTTCTTTTTGCTTGATTGTCCCTCTACACGTCCCTCCTCCTGAACTCTGTCGTCCTCGACAGGCTTTCTGTGGCGATGTGTGTATGTTTGAATGGCGGTTTGCTCTCGTTGGTTCAGCAGATTTGTGTGACATAACATGAATTCCTTCCATTGCTTTGACTTTACTCCGTCTTCTGGCGCCTGTCTATGATCAGCAAAGAAACTTGTTTCGTAGGCCACCAGTCTTGCATTCAAGTTGGAAGTCATTTTAACAAAAATTTCTGAATCCATTTCAAAGAAGCCTGTAAAAAATGCTTCTTCAAAGGTCTGCATATATGGCGATGGCAAAAACATGAGACGAGAGTAATAGGCCATGAGGGTGAGGCGGCTCGGAATGGTCGATAAATAAAAAATAAGAGCCTCAGACCTTTGCGTAATGCCGATGAAATTCAAGAATGTATATTTAGCATGCTGGAACACCTTCAACACTGTAATGAGCATGCTGAATATTTTGTTGGTCATCTTGACGGCTAAGTCTGGAACTGTAGCATATCTTGCAATCCAAAATTCCATTGTTTTTACCATATATTCTTCTGTAGGTAGGTAATTATGTGGCGGACTAGGTAGTAACGGATAATTAAGCCATTGATTATTGATATTGCCTTGACGCTGTCCTTCCCAAAATTGCGTCCAAGAGCGTCTGTGGGGTACAGGACAAAAAGATGGATTTACTTGAAGTGCATATGGTGATGCTTCCCACTGTACCCGCAATGTCGGATTCTTCTCCAAAATTTTTCGCCTCCATATTGGATCCGCCTTCTCAAATTCCTCTTGAGTGTAATTGAAAGTGTCATGCTGGAATTGAAGGTTGTAGTCCGGATCTTTGTTCGTTGCAGACTTTATATACATCCGCGTCTGTTCTTTAAGTAGACCGTATGGTACATTGAATGGCTTCAAAATTTGATCTAATTGTTTGTTTTCTATTTGAGCTTCTTTCATTATCTGGATAATTTGATCTTCAAAATCAGCGGTGAGCTGGGACACCAATAGTGCCCTTTCTGGTCGGCTTAATTCTGCAATGTCCCGATTATTATAATCAATGTGGACCTCCTGAGCCTGCCTTATCGGTGAATGGTATGAGGGGGGAGAGAGAGGACGTACCTCAGTCTCCACAGTAGCCTCCGCAGCATGTGGAACTACTGGTGTCCCCGGTTTTCCTTTTAGCTCTATCTGCTCCTGAAGCCGTTTGATGATTTCATCCTTATTCTTAAGTTCTTCTTCAGCCTTTGTAATCTTTTCCTGATGTTTGATTAATTCCTGTGCAACTATGTTCATGTGATCTGTGTCTTCTTTGCACTGTTGGAAATAATCTTTCTCTGTTTTTTTCCATTTCTTGCGTAGAGCTACAGTGTCATTCATATACCTTTGTTCCCAATCAGCAATGATTTCTTGCTCCTGTTTGAGCTGTTCTGCCATCTTGGTTATCTTTTCTTCCATTTCTTTGATATCCTCGTTTGATTTATCAGTATCTGCCGGTGGTTGATCACTGAGGAGAGCTGTCATGAGCTCCTTATTCCTGTCCCTTAAGTGGTCTGCTTCCTCCATACTCACCTTGAGCTGTGATTCGAGTACCTTACTACGAGCATGGATCCTTGTTTTCTCTTTTTCGGTCATGTCTAGTTTCTTCGTGAGCTCCAAAACTTGCTCTTTTAGTTTGGCATTTTCCGTTTCTAATATTCTGTATTGTGTTTTGGTCGTTTTTATTTCCTCGTGTTTCTTTAAAACTTGAGCTTCTGCTTCTGATAATTTTTTAGCCAGATTCATACCTTCTTTTTGAAGCTCCTGCTTTTCGAGCATGGCTTGGTCGTAATCTTCATCAGCGTCAAGCATCAATTGTTGAGTGTCTAGTGCAGTTCGAATCATATCCTCCACCACAGGCTTGAGCTGAGCTATATCCACATTTAGCCATGTCTTTGGTACATTTGGGGTTTCTCCTGTATGTACATCTTGTCCCTTTTCGACGTGGATCGTTTCATTATGTGGTTGTCGGACCTGTAGTTGTACTTGTGGTTCGTCTGCTTTTTCATTTAAGACGGTAGTTTTAGTGGCACTTCCCTGAAAAGTTACATCCATGGGGGATGGTTCTGCCACAACCCTTATAGGTGTAAAGGGTTCTTCGTCTTCTTTTGGTGTTTCCTGACATTCCTTCTTTGGTGTCTTCCGGTTTAATTTTCTGGGAGGTGTGGCCTCCTGGATTTGGATGTTGGAAGTTTCATTAAGTTTCAAAGTGAGGTGACCTTCCATGTTTGCTTCCTTGCTCCTTGTACCTTGATCTTCTGGTGTCACGTGATCTTCCTGTTTGATGTCTTTTTGTTCTTCGTTATAGTCCACCTCATGTAATTCCTCCCATTGGCCGTCATCCTTGGATTCGCTTTGAATATCCACATCCAATAGTGATGTATTGGGCTCCTCTTGGCCGTCGGATCCAGAACTAGAGTTGTCTAGCCCAATTTCCCGATATCTATGTACCTTGGTGAGTTTGCCTTTTGGTTCCCTAGCTTGTTCGGACTGTTGATAATGATGACCCTGCACTGGCAGATTAATTTGTCCTTCTGTATATTTGTGAGTCTCCTCCAGTGCTTGAGTTAATTCTTCTTCCGTGATCTTTTTAGTCCCTTGAGTGGTGGTTGTAGGAAGTACATGTACTCTCTTTGTTTTTGGTACTTCCTCTTCTACTTGTTGGACTTCTCGAGGTCGTTTTGTTCCTCTCATTGTGCCTCTCATTCGGGTTGAGAGCTTGTTTCTGCTTCTTCTACTTGTTTGCTTCCTTTCTTCTGTTTCGGTACAGTAGTGGCTTTGACAAATTGAGCCAAATCCATTGAAGATGGCATCTCCTGTAAGTACTCGCGCATGCCCAATGCGTGGTAAATCATAATTGTTAGGGCAGTAGTTCCGTTGAGGAACTTCTTATTATCCCATTTCTTCTTTGCCTCAAATAACCTTTCTTGCACATAGGGTGTGAGGTTAACCTGATTGCCTATCTGTTTTATGGCATGAGACAATAATTGCACAATGATTTTTTGAGGGGCCGTGTATCTATTCATGCTCGGGAAGTAGAAGTGTTGGTGAATCAATCTGACTTCTTCTTCGATGTCCACCCTATTGATGTCAACGAAAGTTCTTGTTTTTGCTCCACGACTCTCTTCCTTGACCGTGTTGACACCATCCTTTTCCCATCCAAATGCTTCTTTGATTAAGTCGTGGGAAAATTGAATGACCACCCATTCTCCATTCTTATCCATCACATTGGCTTCTGGTACCAATGGATCATGTAGTGCTGGTCGTAGGGTGTTCATGACTTGTGTACAGCGTTGGAAATCCGGTTTATAGATAGGTAGTTCAAAATACTTATGAATTCCTGCTTTCTTCATGATGTCGATTGTGGATGGCAGTCCATGTAAAACTTTGAAGTCCTGGGACATGATCGGAAAGTGATGCTCTGTGTCCATGATCTTTATGTTGGCCAAGAAGAGATATTCCTCAACTGGCTGCTCATCTCTGAACCAATGGCCTTTTGCTTTCGTAAGACATTGGGGAGGAAATTCCTGGACCTCTTCTTGGATTGTAGCTTCAGAGTCTTCAGAAGCCATCTGCACTTACAAGGAAAAGTGCATTAGCTCGAAAGGCCTTTATGAGACCATGCAGTGTATTGTTGTGATTATGGTCGCTCGTCACTCCGTTCCCCATTATTGCATGAGTGAGATCTCTTACCGCCTTCTTTTTTTTTTTATATTTTTTCCTGAAAGAAGACAATCATTAGTATAGCCGAAGCACAGTTTATGTACATAGTATGTCCATTCCTATCAGGTTAAAGCTAAGATCTAGTCTCACTTGGAGATCGTGCACCACTAGTTTGATAATGTACATCCTGTGCCGAATGCTTGGCCCTGTATTGCGGCCCTATCATGCTTACTTGAGGTGCATCAGATACTACATGAGTGCAATAGGATGCTTTATCTCCTCGATCATCCGCTCCTCGTGGTAGCTTTGGTTTCCAGATCCATTTTGAGAACACTGAGAGAGGTCGCTTGGTTTTCTCGATTCGTACAGCTGCTCTTGTTCCATTTGCTTTATCCATTGCCCGAGTGAATTTGGCATTGCTCTTTGATTTTCTCTGATGACTCTTATGTGTTGTTGACTTTTGCCTTGTCTGATGTGGTATTTTCTCCTTTGTCCTTACAGCCTGTTTAGCTGCTTGTATGACCTTTTTGGGAATCCATATCTGATGTCGCGATCTTTGAGCTTCAAGCAAGGGCTTGGGAATCCATACTTGCACTGATTCTTTTCGTCTGTAGTTCCTTGCAGTTGGTTTGGTGATGCCTTTTTCCCTCCTCAGAGTGGGTGTGGACGTTTCTTGACTCTGTATCTGATCCTTGCGTACCCACTTATATTTGGGTGGGTCTTGGTTCGAGTATCTGCTTGTTGGTTGCCAATAGTGCGATCTTTGGATGTTTCAAGCCTGCGTGGGAGAGCACGTCTCCTCAATGGTTGGCTTTTCCACAATTGCATTGTATAACTTCGACTCTATTGTGGACGTCGCTAGGGTGGAAGTTTCAGCTTCTATGCATTTGGTTTCTGATTGGTGAGCATAGTTGATACTTTCTACTGTCGTTTTTTGAACCTCCTCTGTTCTTGGCATTAATATGGTTTGGTTACATGGTTTCTCTTCAAGTAAGCTGAAAATCTCCTTATGCCCTATCGTAGCTGAAATATAACCTTGAGCTAGATGGATACACGCCTCTGTCTCAATGATCCAGTCGTGTCCTAGAATGAAGTCTTCTATCAAATCTTCATCCTCACACACTAGGACTCTTTGTTCCATGGAGGAATTTCCTAGGTGGAGGGATACATTCGTGGTTCCAATGCATTCTATGGTGTGACCTCCAATTCCTATTAATTGGGCTTTTGTGGGATTCAATTCTAATTGCAGCTCGTCTGCTATTCTCATTCGCATGCAGCTAAGGCCTGCTCCTGAGTCTATCAATGCATCTATCAATTTGTACTCCGCCTTGCCAATCCCTAGGTTTAGGTAAGGTTGCGTTTTACACATACCCGTTGGATCATGATTTTTGACCTGATAGTTTGCCATAGGGGTGGGCTCTTCTCCTTGGAGATAGCGTTCATCTCTTTGCCTGATCCACTCTTTCCGTTTCCTAATGCGTTCTAGTGCTTCTTGTCGAGCTTCCTCTCTAATTCGCTCTTCTTCCTTTTTCCTATTTTGAGCACCTAACAGTCGCGCTAGCATTTGATCAGTCAAGGGCTCCATGAATCGTCTTACTCTACATCCACTGATGTAGTTGGGAAGAATGTCTCCGTTTAGTGTGGCGAGATTGGCTGCACCACTAGTAGAGATTCGATTTATAATCAAGGGTCCATATCCGCGTTTTTGTAGCTTCTTTGCATGTTGTTTTAGGGTGTATACTAGGACTAAGTCGCCTTCTTTAAGTCCCTTGTCTTTTATATGTGCATCATAATATGCCTTCTGTCTCCGTTTAGCAGCATAAATGCCTGCTACAGCTTGCAATCTAGTCTCATGTAACTTCTCAATTTGATCTAGTTGTTGGGACAATTCATGACCGTTCCACTCATATTGCTGGGCCACTTTCAATGTAGGTATTAAGAAGTCAATTGGTAAAATTGCATTTTGCCCATACACTAAATTGAAAGGTATGGTTCCAATGGCCGTTTTATATGCAACTCGGAATGCCCAAATTGCATGATGCAATTGTTTGTCCCAGTCTGACCTTCCATTATTGACAATCTTTGTCAATACAGTACATAGTACCTTGTTGGAACTTTCAGCTTGTCCATTAGCTTGAGGATGGTACGGGGCTGATTTTTTATGAATCACTAAAAAGTCATTCATTAGCGACTCAATGACTTCGTTTAGGAAATGCGTTCCTCGATCACTCACAATCTCGATCGGTAGTCCAAAGCGTGTAAAAATATGCTCAAAGATAAATTTTGTTGTAGTTTGAGCATCATTCTTTCTAGTGGCTTTTGCTTCTACCCACTTGGTTAAGTAGTCGGTGGCTACTATGATGTACTCCGCATGTGATCCTTTTGCCGGTGGATTGATAGGTCCTATGAAATCAATACCCCACTTGGTAAATGCTCTTGCACAAACCATGGGTCTTAAAGGCATGTCGTCTCTTCGAATGGGATATTTCGCTCTCTGGCATGTTTGGCAGCTTCTCACATATGTCTCCGCATCCATATGTAGAGTTGGCCACCACAAGCCTGCAAAGAGAATCATCTTGACAGTTCTGTCTACTGAAAAATGTCCCCCAGCAGCTCCTGCGTGTGCCATCTCTAATATGGGAAGATATTCTCCTTCATGCACACACAATCTGAGTTGATTGTCTTTTCCTCTTCTAAACAATTGTTTTCCCATTATCACATAATCCTTGCTCATTTCTTCTAGGGATCGCTTTCTTGCTAAACTAGCTCCTATTTCGTGCTCTTTCGTTTTGAGGAATTGTACTAATGTTTTACTCCAATTAGGCGCTATGGTCGAAAAAGGTAAGGACATGTGATCCTCCGGGATAGTCTCTTTGCATTCTGCACAATTAATTACATAATCGTGAACGTCTTTTGGCATGTCAAGCCAATATACACCTAACCTTTTTAACTCTCGAATTGTTCCATGCATCCCTTGATGGGTTCTCCACTTGTTCACGTGTGCTTGCTGAATTAGTTGCTTCTGTTCGTCCTCCTCGACACATCTTAATAAGACACCGTTGGGTTCCTTATAATACATGCTTCCAGCAACAATGTGTAAATTTCTTGTTTGAAGAATCTCTTTTTTGCTATTCTTATTTATTGAGTGTTGAGGGCCATGGGTGAGTATAGGAATTAGTCGTTCCGCCCACTTTGGACATACTTCAAGATTAAACAAATACGTATCTGGTAAATCATCCGGTACTCCGCTAGGTGGTTCTCCATGCGTTAGCCTTGAAAGGTGATCTGCTCTTACATGTGTGTTTCCTTTTTTGACTATTACCTCAAAGTCGAACTCCATTAATAGTAAGAACCATCATACCAACCTTCCCGTGTTGCAAGGCTTATTGACTAAATACAACAACGCCTGATGGTCTATGAAGAACTTGAATTTGTTGGCTAAGAGGTAGTGTCTAAACTTCTTCACTGCATAAACCATTCCTAAGCCTTCTCTTTCAGTAGTCGTATAATTTCTTTCTGCTTGGTTTAATTGTCTACTCGCATAAGCGATTGGATGGTCAAGCTTCCCTTCGTCAGCCGGTTGAGCTAGGATACATCCAATGGCATAGTTCAAAGCATCAACATGAATATGAAAAGGTTTGCTCCAGTTGGGTGATTTCAGAATTGGGGCTGTACTCAGCCGCTTCTTAAGCTCGTTGAAGGCCTTCTCACACTCGTCTGTCCAAGTGAACTGAGTTAATAGACCATATAAAGGCTTAGCTATTATGGCATACATGTGAATAAACCTACGGTAATATCCACAGTGTCCCATAAAGGCTTGTACTTCCTTTGCATTCTTGGGTCTTGGTAGCTCTAAGATAACTTTAATCTTTTCTTCGTCCGTGGATATTCCATTCCTTGAAAGGATGTGTCCTAGGATTTTTCCTTGTCGCACCATGAAGACACATTTCTCAGGGTTCAGGCAAACTCTGTACTGTCTACATTTATTGAATATTTTTCTCAGTTCCGGTATATGGTCTGGTCGTTGATTTGAGTATGTACAAAGGTCATCTACGTATACTTCCATACTTTTTCTCAGAAATTCTTTGAATACATGACACATCAGTCGTTGGAAGGTGGCTGGCGCATTAGTGAGCCCAAAAGGCATTACTCTAAATGCATAGACTCCCCATTCAGTCGCGAATGCGGTTTTATGCTGGTCCTCAGTTGCAATAGCTACTTGGTTGTAACCAGAGAATCCATCCAAGAAGCTATAGACCTCCTTGCCGGCAACTCTTTCCAAAAGATGGTCTGTGATGGGTAATGGGAAACTATCACGTATAGTTGCTGCATTTACCTTTTTCAAGTTGATACACACCCTTAGTTTTCCGTTTTTCTTAGGCACTACTACTAGTGGCGATACCCATTCTGTGTGTTCAATCTCATAAATGAATCCTGCCGCTAGTAGTTTGTCAATTTCTTCCTTTATTTTTGCTGCGTAAACTTCATTATACGTATAAGGGCGTTGTTTAGAAGGTTTTGCATCTGCTGTCATAGGGATTCGATGAGCGCATATGCTGGGTTCTACACCCTTGAGGTCTTTGTACGTCCAGGCAAACACGTCTCGATATTCTCGGATGAGTCGTATGAGATCCTCTTCTTCCTCTTCCGATACATCTTTCCCAATATATGTGCACCTCTCTTCTCCGTCTTCTATCGTTACAACAATTTTCTTGGTTTGTTCCTTGTTGTCATAGGCTTCTCCATCCCGGGCCTCTCGTTTAGGCATTTGAGTGGCTATTTTTCTTTCTTCCACTTCGTATCTTTTAAAATGTTCTGGAACTTCGAAACGGTCTGGTTCCGGTTCCACTTTACTCGTGTCCTCTCTATGCTCATGTATTATTGGGATGGTTTCGATTGCTAAGACTTTTGTTGGTCTTTCTTTTGATTCTTTTTGCATAGTTTTTAAATATTGTTCCTCAGAATCAAACTCTGGTTCCATTTCTATGCTTTCGTACTCTTCTTTCCACTCTTTCTCTACAATTTCCCCTTCTTCTACTTCTTGGAGGACAACCATGTAGAGGTTCACGTCATATCCTTCCTCGTCTATACAATCATTCATCGTCAATACTTCCTCATTCACACACACGTTTAATGTGGCTAGAATTTCCATCCAACCATGTGGTTCGAAGAGTTCACCTGAAAAAATTTGAGGCATGTAATCGGGGTCTTCTATCGATCGATAGTTAGGGTGTCCTATTGGCCACATTTGTTTTTTACACTCCTCCTTCTTTGCTTCTTTGCACATCCACAACTGGGCATCCTCGTGCATCCAAGATTGATCACTTGATCCAGCACTGTGAATGGATAGGTCATCTTCTTCTTTGTGGACTGGATTCCATTGTAATGGAGGGACATCCCGATAAGCGAATGTGTGCAAATTTATCTTGGTGGTGTTTCCTTGATGTTGTAGATATAATGAATCTCTGCCCCAATCCTGTACTACCCGCATTTGTCTCATGAAGGGTCGTCCTAATATCATCTCGTAGTTGTTTGCTTTCTCGAATTTACATATGGCTAGTGTGTGTTCAAATTCCACTCCACATGTTGTTAACTTAATTCCTTCCAATATTCCTAGGGGTCTCTCCACATGACCGTCTGCTAATTGGAGTTTCATGCGAGTGGGTCGTAAGGCTGGTTTTCCCCACTTTTCCCAAATCTCCTTTGTTGCAATTCCTACCCCTGCTCCTGTGTCTAAGATAGCTTTGGTCATGTACCCATTGTAGATGACGGGTAAACAGGTATTCCCTTCATCCCCTTCACTGAACTCTCCTACTTTATCGACTGGAGCTTGTATTGTGGACTTATTTTCCATTTCCTTTTCTTTTGATCCTCCATTCTTTGGTCGTGTTTTTAATTGGTCTTCCATTTGCTTCCATAACTGGGGTTTAAGTCGAACCAATTCTTCCACCGTCAATTGGCATTGCACTTTGGTTTTCTTTAGTTCCGTTAGGTTATGCGAACTCTCTTTTCCCTTTCCTTTTCCTTTTCCATGCACCGTGGGTGCTCGTATTATTACTGACTCTCTTTCGTACTCTCCCATATAATTAGGCAATGTTGAAATGCTTATGGTTTCCTCTCTACCTCTATCGAGTCTTGAGACCTCCTCGTAGACTTCCTCGAGGTTAGGATGGGGTTGACAGTCTTCCACATCTATTTCATCAAATGGTGGTGGATCGACACCATTCTTCTTCCATTGCTCTTCTCTGATTCTATCCCACAAGTCCTTGGGCCAATCTGCTTCTAAGTCTGGTATGGCTGATACAGGATCATCTTGTGCTGTCTCTTGTTCACCTTGGGAATCTTCTTTTCTAAGTTCTTTATCCTTTGGTTTGATGCATTCTTCATAAGGTTCCTGTGCAATCCTTGTCTCTGGTAGGGTTGGGATAGTCTTTTCTAGGGTTGCTTGTGCTACTTCAATGAGTTTTCTGCATATGGTCAATCTTTCTTTTTCCAATTCCCCTTGAGGATAGATTTTTTCATGTTGCTCTATGTTCGGTCCCATTTCGATTCTAGCTTGGTACGCTTTTAACCACATATCCAAGTCGTCTGGCTTTGGGTCTGCTAGAATTGATCCGGGCTTCTCCCTATCTGAGCTAGGTTCGGTTAGCTCAGGGGTCTCCTTAGACTTCTCTTGTTCTTTGTGTTTATTTGATTTTTCGATTTGCTTTTTACTGTTTGTACTCTTGTTCTTTGCCCATTTATCCTTGAGTTTCTCTCGTCTTTCCTTCCATTTCTGAACTTTCGTGTTGCGGGAATTTTCACATGGGTCCTCAGAATCTTCCACTATCTGTGTTGAAGGGCTTATTTTCTTGTTGTTCTTTTGTTCCTCTTCCGAGTGCTGTTCTTTTTGTTGTTTTGTTTGGGCTCTGGTGATGGCTTTTAGTGGCACTGTGTACTCCTTATCACTTCCAGATCCTTCTATGACCTCTATTACATTGATTGTTGCAGAATCTTGGTTTTTTACAGGGTTCTTAGGGCAATCCCTAAAAAGATGTTCCTCTCCGCAATCACTACAATATCCTTCCCAGATTCTAGGTGGTGGAGGGTTGTATGGTCGAGGGCACTCTCTAATGAAATGGTCTCCTCCGCATCTATAGCATGGTCCTCTCTGTACTGGTGGTCTACTGGGTGGTCTCATGGGTTGTTGTGCCTTAGGAGCTGTATACATTAGAGTGGAAGTCTCTGCTCCATAAGTCTGATCATAGCCTTCATACCCATAGTATGTAGTCTCATATGCCGGTTCGTATTCCATCATGTAGGCTTCATACGGATAGTACTCACTCGGTAGGGTTTCGTATCCAAGGTTTGTTGATTCTATCTGGGTCATTGTCGTAGCTGGTACTATAGCTCTTTCTAGATTTTCTTCTAGTTGCACATACTTTACTGATACTACTTGTTGAGGTTGCGACGGTTGGGGTCCTAGCACTGGTTGTGGTGGTGGGTATGGTATCTGTTCAATTGGTCTAGGTACTCCCGTCTGTGTTGGATAAGGGTTGTATCTTGGGATCTCTCTGTTCGGGTCTCTAGGTGGATATCCATACGGTCGATACTGAGGTGGTTGGAAAGGGCGTGTTTGCCTATTAAATGGACAGTTCTCAGTAGTGTGATTAGTGTATTTCTGTTCTATGTGACAGTACCAAGAAGTCCCTTGTTGTTGCTGCCTGTTGTATGGATAAGCTGGTTGTGCACTGCCCCCTCCTCGAACACACAGGTGAGTGAGGTGATCTCCTCCACATAAGCTACATCTCCGTAGCATAGGCAATCTTTGAGTTGGGTGTTGATAAGCTCTTTGCCCCTGAGCCCCTAATTTCTTGGCTAATAGCTCTGCTAATTCTTCCACATGACTGGAATTGGAAGAGATGGTACTCCTTGAATCGTCCGATTTAGTGTGGCTGGACTTGCTATTGAGGTCCTCGGCCAAGTTATCTTCCAAATCAATACACTCCTCAAGACACTCACTCAAAGTTTGTAGTCTTTTCACGTACACTAGTGTTCTTAAGGTTCCGTTAGTGAGCCCATTCAAAAATAATGAAATCATTTTTTGTTGAGTCGGTCTCTCTGTCACTGGGCATCTATCCACGTACTGGTTGAACCTTCGGGCAGCAGTCTTCACCGTTTCATTAGGATTTTGTTTGAAGCTGTGAATTAACGAAGCTGAGTTGTGTTTGATTCCTCTCTTAGTGAATTCTCCTATAAATTCTTGAAAAAATTGTTCCATGTTTCCAAATTGATTGGGATCTAAGGGTTGGAACCAGGTCAGAGCTGTTCCTATGAGGATGAGTCCAAACGCCTCATACTGTACAAAGAAGTCGTCCACTTGTTCCGCTCTTAGGACTTGTTTGAATTCTGCAATGTGATCATAGGGTTCTCCTGATCCATCATAAGGGTTTCGTACACACTTTGCCACTTGAATAGGCCTCAGCCTTCTAATCGGTTCAGGTGGTCTGGGCATCACAGGAAGAATAGGGACAGCTGGTCGTACTGGTGGCATTCCAGGCTGCCTTCCTATCGGTGGTTGTGGTCTTACTGGTGGTCTGTACTGATTTCCTATCCCTGGTTGGGTCTGATAATGTGTTTGTATTCCTGGCGTGGCAAATTGTACGTGAGCATGATTAGGTACGCTCCTATGGCTGGTCTGTCCCGATGCAGTATTTTCTGTTTCTTCTTGATTTCCAAATGGATTTTGTGAGGTTGTTGCCTGCTCTCTCTGAGGAAACACAGGTGTACCCATATATCTTAATCGAGACCTGTCTAAGACACTCACAGGCCAATACCTCCTTTGATCTTTATCTAGGTATGTGAGTCTAGTCTCGTCATCCGGGTCTTTCAGCTCATAGAATGTCATGGGGTTTTCTTCTCTCCCTGGAACAGGTGAATCGGTTTGCAACAATAAGTTTGATCCGTGAATCATATAGACTTCTAACAAATAGTCGTCTTGAGGTATCAAGTCACCTCTCAAGACACGTGACACTCGGGATCTGCCTCTAGGGGTGGTCACAAACTCTTCTGGTTGTGTCCTTCCTAGGTTTTCAGGGTCTAAGAGTTCCCCTCTTTCATTGATCCTTTCCGGGAATTCGGTTACAATGTAGATGTGACCAATCTTATCTACATATGCACCTCCTTCGTATTTGACGGCTGGTCGGGGTACAATTGTGGCATTCTGGGAAGTTACCATCCTGGCCACAGACCTATTTAAGCCATCCAGGTAGATTGGAATCTCCTGGGCATTGGTGGACACATACTGCAAGGAAGTACGGTAGTCCCCTTCCACAGTAGTCATGAAGCTTCTCGTTGGTGTAGGACCTTGCATGTCTTCCGAAGCCATGGGTACTTCTTCCTCAGACTCACTAGAGGTTTCTGAGTAGATTGAGTGGTGACTAGCCTGGGCTGCACTTCCCACTGAAGATATGACACTCCTTCGACTACTTAGAACTCTTCCTGACCTCAAGTTCATTCACCCTCCTAAGCCTCTCTTTATGCTTCTTAGATTCCCCTTGGGTAGCTCTCCCAATGACTCAATTTGTCTGCCAAAAGAAGGGGTTAATCTGGGCGATACCACTTCCTGACGATACTGCTCTCGGCGATACTGCACTGACCGCGATACGATACCAGAGGTCTATGCGATACGATACCAGACACCTAGACGATACGATATCAATCTGGTGTCGCGATACTATCCCGGAAAACAAACGATACGACACCTCAGCTATGCACGATACGATACCTGAAAATCTCGGCGATACGATACTAATGACAGTGTCGCGATACTATCCTGATGAACAGACGATACGATACCACAGTGGTGTCGCGATATCAGAATTCTCAAGACACGATACGATCTCACAAGGGACACGATACGATCTCAAAAAGACCGACGATACGATACCAGATATAGTGTCGCGATACTTCACTGGGAAATATGGCGATACGATACTGACAAAGATCGACGATACGATACTAGAGACTCAAGGCGATACGATATCACCGCGATAAGCGTGATCGCGATACCAACCTTGGTGACACGATACCACTACGGTGTCGCGATACCAAGATAAGTGACCAACGATACGATACTTGGGAAGGGTACGATCGCGATACCAAAGTAGTGTCGCGATACCAATGTATCAAGCGATACGATACCACCCGGTAAAGTGAGGTCGTGATACTAAAAACTTAGGCGATACGACACCACGATGGTGTCGCGATACCAAGTTTTAGTACCAGACGATACGATACCAGGGACCGGATACGATCGCGATACCAACTCAGTGTCGCGATACCGAAAAAGTGTCGCGATACCAAGGCTGGTATCCAACGATACGACACCTCTGGCGAGTGTCGCGATACAAGGGAATTTTGGTATCGCGATACCAAAACTCAACCGATCGCGATACTCAAGCCAAAAGGTCTCCAAACTTGAAAATTTTTATAACCCCTTGCACCTCTCACCCTTCTCCTCACTCCTAGGCCTCTGTCTCTCACAAAAAATGCAAACCTTCAGAAATTTTCCCCCTTGCGATACTGCGCATACCTTTTAATCATTTGTTTGTGCATGTTCAATGAGTTTTAGCTATTAAATCTTAATGGGGACTCACCTTGGGTCTATCTAGTTTGCTTCTTGAACTTCTGCACAAGCTTTGAGGCTCTATTTTGCACGATACCAACCCGACGATACCAGTCGCTGCTCGCCACGATACTCAAACACTGAGAAGTGTCGTTTGAACTAAAAATTTTTTGGTTTTTATAGTTTTTGGACTGAACTTGAAATTTTTGCTAAATTTTGGTGAATTTTTTTGGGGATTTTGGTCTACTCCTACTCCTCTTCTCCTCACTTCTCCTCTCCTTCTAACCTAACCCTAACTCCTCCTTCTCTTCCCTCCTCCTAAATCTAAACCTAAAACTTATCACACACACCTCGAAGATGAGAAGTGACAAGTGCTGAACTGATGGACTACTTGCCAAAGGATGAATTTGCGTCTACAAGTACGATTCGATCACACTCGCTCTATAACTATCACGAAGGCACCTTGGTTGAGTGTTCCCCGGCAACGGCGCCAAAAACGTGTGTACTTGAGCCAATATGACTCAAGGACTTGTGCCAATGAGACTATACCTCAATTGCCACACAAGTGCATATAGTGGGATCTTTAACACACATTTAAATGTCAATCCTAAGGAACGACTTACCAAGTGTATGAAGACGTGTGCACACGTGATGGAATATGAAGTGGTTTAGCTAATCATGCATGAGAAAAGACTACTACCTCGCACACCTACTGAAATACTGAAAGTGTTGCCGCAAGCCTCTTTTCAGCAGTTTTGGTATTTTGAGGTTTTCTCCCAGCCCAGAACTCCGAATATAGGCAATAGGGTACTCGTTTTGAAGCTCTCGACGAGACGCATCCAACGGTGGTGGTTTCACTCAATTCTGAACACTCTGCTTCAAGTTATGGCAGAAACAGTGAATGACGGGAATCACAATTACCCGCGCCACAGCTTGTCCTAGCTTACACACGCACTACAGCAGCTCAAAACGAAGGGAAAGGGGTAGACAACAGTCCTACACATGCATTTCAAGCATAACACACACATACAAGAGCAAAATGAAGATCAAAATCAGCAAGAAAGAGGCAAACTCGAAAATTCTGAAGTGCTCCTTCTTCACAATGACAAAAAGTTCTTTACAAAGAGTCACTTTTGACTTATATACTAGTGCCCTAAGTTTGGTCCTTTCACACAAGAGACCGGCACTTTATTCACTAAAAGACTAATTTCCTACTATTGTACATGGGTAAATCACTAATCTTCTGTGGGGATGCATCTAGAGGACTCCTCTAGTGCATTTACAACGGAAAATATATACAGGAGTGGTTATGATACAAAAGTTGTGTGTCCAAATCGGAAAAATTTTGGGGCCCGTCTTTTTCTCTGCTTTGTGCGCTCTTTAGCTCTGCAACACTATTCTACTTTGGCAAAGGAAGAGGTAGACGTAGAGGCTCGAGAAGTGGAAGAGGACACAATAACCAAGACCAAGGTCAACAACAGAATCATGCAGGAGGTGGAGGGAAGTTTCGAGGCAAGCGGAGCCAAAGAGGCTGTAGAAATTTCCAAAGAAATGATTTAAGTAATGAAGTAAAGGATGCTAGAATTGTGGTAAACCTAGACACTTTGAATGTGATTGCAGGTTGAGGAATCAAAATAACACAAGGCAATAAAACAACTATGCATCCACGAGTGCAGATGATTCTGAGAAGTTGTTCATGGTTCAACATCACATGATGAATACGATGTCGGCTAATGTTTTGAAATCAAATGATAATGCCTGATATGTTGATTCAGGTGCTTCAAATCACATGAATAGTCATGTAGAATGGTTTAGTACTTTGTAGAAATTGCCAATTCCTAGATATGTTGAAATAGGTAATTACACATCACACCCTATTGAGCATATAGGAAACATAGCACTATCTATGGAGGATTAAAATGTAAAACATATTTTTGATGTGCTGCATGTTCCAAATATAACAAAGAATCTGGTTTCTGTTGGACAAATTGTTGACTAGGGATTACAAGTCAGATTCAATGTTGATGGGTTATATGTAGAAGAGTATAAATAGGATGGACAATTGATTGCCAAAGGAAACAAAGTGGGAAGGATGTTTACCTCAAATGTGAAAATTTATGAAATGAATGCAGCCATGTCTACAAAAGGTGCAGGAGATATTGTTGATATAGAGATCTGGCACAAACGAATCAGACATGAAAATTTGCAGAGGCTGAAATTGATGGAGTCAAAGGAGATTCTCAGTGGACTACCAAATTTCAAAGTTGCAAAAATGCAAAAGGTATGTGCAACATGTCAATTTGGTAAACAGTCAAGAGCATCAGTTTTGCATGACAATCATGTTAGTGAGAATGTACTAGAAAGAGTACATATAGATATTTGGGGTCCTGTAGAGACCACATCTATGGGTGGTTGCAAGTTTTATGTTATTTTCATTGATGACCATACACAAAAAGTATGGGTATATTTCATGAAAGAGAAGAGTGAGGTATCCACTTACTTCCAAAGTTTTAAGGCCATAGTGGAAAAACATACAAGAAAGTATAATCAGACATTAAGGTCTGATGGAGGAGGTGAATACATGTCAAATGATTCAACAACTTTCTTAAAAATCATGGAATTCAACGTCAATTTTCATGCAGGTACACACCACAATATAATGGCATTGTTGAATGCAAAAATAGACATATTGCAAAAATAGCAAGAGCTTTGATGACTGAGAAGAATATGCCTCATTGTTATTGGGCAAAAGATGTGTATACTATTGTGTACATGAACAGAACTCCAACGGTTGTTGTACATCAAGTTACACCTGAAGAGAAGTTTACAAGAAAAACGCCAAACTTATCACATATGAAAGTATTTGGTTGTATTGCATATGTACATGTTCCAGATGAGTTGAGGATGAAGCTTGATCGAAAAGTAAAAAAATGTATCTTCATTGGGTACTCCCTTGAGCAAAAGGGATATAAATGGTATAACCCACTCACACGACATGTGAAGGTGAGCAAAGATGTTGTATTTGATGAAATGTCAAGAGTCTATGTAGATGCCAAAGAAGGACTGAGTCTTGAACCAAATGACAAAGAAAATGCTAAAAACTCAAGTGCAAAATCTCAAGTTTTGAGTGGACCGGATGCATCACCAAGCAATAGTTCCAAATCAAATCCATGGAGTGGAAGATTGCGTGGAAATTTCAGTCCAACAAATTCATCAAATACATCCAAGAAAGTTAAAGAAAAGCTTTCTGCTGGTAGTAAAATATGTGCAGGTTTTGAAGACATTGATGGAGATTCAAGCAGTTCAGAAAAGAGTATTGATGAGGAACTTGGATTGCCCTCTGTGAACACTCTAGGAGTAAGAAAAGCACATGCAGATGATACAAGGAGAAGTGACCCAAGAGCAAGAAGATTTGGGAGGATGTGGAACTCAGTGCAACAATTGAGATATGATAGTTGCATGGCTCGTCATTGTGCCTACAAGACAAAGGTAATACAAGATGCTGAATCTTCTTGTTTTGGAGATGGAATTGGAAATGCAGATTCGAAAAAAGATATGGATGAGGAGATGGCTGCACTTTATGGAAATGATACATGGAAGCAAGTTCCATCACCGCAAGGAATGAAACCCATAGGCTGCAAGTGGGTTTACAAGGTAAAGCACAATGATGATGGTAGCATAAGCAGGTACAAAGCACGATTGGTAGCAAAAGGATATGCACAAGCATATGACATTGATTATGAGGAAACGTTCAGCCTTGTAGCTAAAATTTCTACTGTGAGAACACTTGTTGCAATAGCTACTGCAAAAGGATGCACTTTGCATCAAATGGATGTGAAGAATGTTTTCCTACATGGTGAGTTATAGGAAGAAGTATATATGGACCAACCACAAGGGTATGAAGATTCAAAGCACCCAGAATATGTTTCCAAGTTGCAAAAGGCTTTATATGGGCTTAAGCAAGCTCCTCATGCATGGCATGCAAGGATTGTTGATTACTTAACCACCATTGGGTTTTCTATGTGTGATCTCCTGGGTTCTTCTCCTAGTGGTTCTTTTCCTTGGGTTCTTGCTTCTGTATCTGGATGAACTACACCAAACTCATTGGTATGATTTGGCTGAGTACTTATGATGTACATTGTTCCTTGTTTGTCTATGTAAGCATCTCTCTCGAATTTCACCACGGAACATTCCAATCCAATGGGTTGGTCAGGGTTATGCAATTGCACCACTGATCTTTGCAAACCATCCTCATAGACATGAGCACCTAAGTGGTTGGTTTGGACATATTCTACGATATTGGGCCAAACACTTAGATATCCTCGAGTTTCATTACAACACCTCCGTCCACTCAAGTACCAAGATGACTCCGTTCAAGCTAGCAACCGGCAAAGAAGTCATAACACTGCTAGCCCTCACTCAAGATTCCACACTAGCCACCAAGGACCCAGATTGTGGAGCTTTCTTGGAATAGTGGAAAACGAAGCTAGAGGAGGCTAAGTCAAGTTTATAGAAAAACCGCACTTGTGTATTTGGTCCGGGAGCAACATTTAGGTGGTCGCTTGGCTCGATGGGTTTTATTATTATAGGAGTTCGACTATGAAGTTATTCATGGACCCGGCACAGCACATGCCTTGGCAGATTTTCTATCTCGGTTGGATTCCGGTGAAGCTCCGGTGGGGGTTGATGACACTACACCGGCAATTTATGCTACTGAGTCAACTATTGAAGAATCTACAGAACCTCTTGTTCCCCCTACATATTACGATACCTTACTAACTTTTCTAACTGACGGGTGTCTTCCTCCTCATACTCCCCCTGCTCTACGATAAAAATTTGCAGTTTACAGTCACATATTCTGGTTGATTGTAGGTCAATTGTACTACATGGATCATACTGGTGTTTTGCTTCGATGTATCCCACCACATGAAGCAGAATCGGTTATTGCTATGGCTCATTCATTACCCTCGGGCAGACATTTCTTAGTTGATCTTACTCACCGTAAAATTTTGCAAAGTGGGCTTTGGTGGCCTACAATGTACAAAGAAGTGACTCAGTTTGTGCAGCAGTGTGATACCTGTCAACGGTTTGGACAGCCATTACAGTGACACTTCTTTCCTCTTCAGCTTGTCTTACCCTTGGAACCCTTTCAGAAGTGGGGTCTAGATTTTATTGGCCCAATAACACCACCCGCGACCCTCACCAACAATCGCTACATACTGACTTGTACCGATTATGCCACCACGTGGGCGGAAGCTTGGGCTTTACAGTCTGCCACAGCTGTTTCAGTGGCAAAATGCTTGATGAAGGATGTCTTCCCCGCGTTATGGATTACCTCTAGAAATAGTGACAGATCAAGGAACACATTTTGCAAACCACTTAATGCAAGTACTGACTCAGACTTTTCAAATTGTACATAAATTCATCTCACCGTACTATCCACGTGCTAATGGTTTGGCTGAAAGCGCCAATAAGATTGTTGAATATGCTCCGCAAATTGCTTTTGGAATGTTCGGAACGATGGGACCAGTTACTACCTACAGTTTTGTGGGCTTACCGGACTACATACAAAGTTGCTACTGGTATGACCCCATTTAAGCTTGCTTATGGGTTGGAAGCTATTGCGCTGATGGAAGTAGTAGTCCCGAGTCTACGTGTTGCCTTAACTCAGAAATTGCTGCCGGACGACTCTTTGCCATTTCGGTTGGATGCCCTCAGATCGTTGGAGGAACATCGTTGGGAAAGTTCTTTGGTTCTTCACGAAGTTCAGCTACGGCAAGCTTGTACTCATGATCGTTTTCTCAAGACCCCTATGTTTACGGTGGGTGAACTTGTGCTATTTTATAATGCTAAAGCAAATCGATCTGCTGGAAAATTTAAATTACGGTGGTTTGGTCCATACCGGATTGCTGACCAAGTGGGACCCGCAACTTTTTGGTTTCTCCCCTTAACCGGAGTTCCCCTCCAAAAAGTGATTAATGGTTCCAAGCTACGCCCATATCACCAACAGCCTAATCACCGCCGACGTGTTCCTTGTTTTTTTTGCGTTTCACTTATTTGCTGTTTATCTTCGTATTTCGGTTGACCACTGACCGTAATCTCCTCGTTCTGGTATCGCAATATGATTAATCGCTGCCTTATGTTACTGTTTCTGTTTTTGCATGCATGCCGTAATTATGAAGGGTATCATTTCAATACCGTGCGATGATTAGGGTTTTCCATAACTTCATGATGCCCGTGTGTCTCCTTAATCTTGGTTCTTTTACTGATAATCGTTACTGCATTTGTGTGCATGTGCGTGTTCGTTCTCGTTTGTATTTGTGTGCTTACTTGTGCGCGCTATGGAAGCTTTAGCGAATATCGCTACTTTCCGTGCAGGACTCACTCCAGAAGTGAGTGAGCATTTGCACACTTGCGGTTTGTTGAATTTCGCTGAATTGCCCTGGCATTCAGTGGAATGTCAACCATTCCATGCGCAAATTATATCTGCTATCGCTACCACACCTGCTACAGAGCAGAGTTAGCCCATTGTTTGTTTACCATCCCGCGTTGTTATTACTTTAGCTTCGTTTGCTGAAGCTTTTTGCCTATCTATGGAAGGAT
Organism: Ceratopteris richardii; assembly: GCA_020310875.1. Lineage (NCBI taxonomy): Eukaryota > Viridiplantae > Streptophyta > Polypodiopsida > Polypodiales > Pteridaceae > Ceratopteris > Ceratopteris richardii. The sequence continues at coordinate 54,451,470 of CM035440.1, forward strand.
TGGAGAATGGTCCCCTCCTCCCCATCGCCACCATGATCGAACTGTTTCCCCGGCACTCATCTACTGAGTATGCCATTTTGTGTAGACCCGAACTAGAGCGAACTACTCTGCAATTTTTAGTCGCTATTTTGAATTTGCGAAAATGCACTTATGGTATCTCGCGCCCCTTCTATTCGATGATAGACATGGCTTCTCGCGAGTCAGTCAATTTTGCTTCTTTTTATTTTCGCTGCATTCACCGTGAATGTGTCGCGGTTATCAAACAGGTCACTAAGGGTGACCTCCCTCGTTCTCGTCTACCCCATATTCTTACTTTCCTCTTCCCAGTACTCCAAGCCGCCCAACCTCCTCCAACCGCTCCCTTCTTGCTACATGAAGAATCGACTCAAATACTCAAGGACGCAGAAGATGATGATGAGGATCTCTTCCAACTTCTTCACAGGAAACGCCGACGTATAAGTCCTTCTGGGAGCCAAGTGCAGGGATCAACTGTTGGACATGAAGAAGAAGTCTTCCACGATACTGCTACTTCTATTCACATTGAGTCTTCTGGTCCGTCTTCTCCAAATAAGCAGCAGGAGCACGATGCCAACCTGGATGACTCCGATGAAGTTTCTTCTCAGGTGGATTCTCATCAGTAGAATCAAGACTCTGTGAAGGATATTGCTGCTAAAATTCTTAACGACGTGATTGCTATGATTGATGCCGTAATCGACAAGGTTGAGGCATCACAGTAGAATACCACCGGCCTCATTTTGACACCAATTATTCCACTTCCTCCACCCATGAAAACTGTTGAGCCCATTGTCCCAGTTGTGTCTGTTGTTCCTGACGTCCCCACTACTTCATTTTCTTCTCCCGATTACTCTCCACCATCTTCCCCTCATCTGTGCTCCGCTTCTACATCCCAACCCATTCCTGCCCTTCTTTCTCCGACCCCAATGTTTCATGAACTTGAATCGATGGGTCAACTTTTGATCCAATTTTCTCAGCAGTTACCTATGCAATTGAAGATGGCAACTGACACTATCAGACAAGAATTACAGCACAAAGTGGATGTCTTAGAAGCCGATATTGCTCCATTGCAAGAAGAGACTAATGTGGTGAAAGCGGAAAATCATGCCCTGCAGTTACAGGTTCAGCAACTTCAAGATCAACTCGCATAGAGGGACGCTTTGCTGGGTCAGAAGGATACAAAAATTACTACGCTGAAGCAGGAAATCATTGACAAGACAGATGCGATGACAACGTTAGGCACTGAACTTCATAGTACGCGCGAGGCCTATAGCATCTTAGAAGAAGCATCTCAATCTCTGGTCGCTAATGTGCTTAAAGCAGAAGCAAAGCTCCATAATACCAATGAAACATTGTTCCGGCGAGATCAAGAATTACAGGAAGAGCTTGGTAAATATCTCAAATTGAAGAAGGAACTGGAAGGTGTGCAGAAGGAAAGAGAAGCGTATTATAAAACAATGCAGTTTCAATCTGAAGAACTGGAACGCAGAGAAAAAAAGTTGGCATTTCAAGTTGAAAGATTATCACGTATCGATGCTCAGATTGCAGATATAAAGCAGCAGAGAGATGCTACCTTAGCTAATGACTTTTACTTACAAGAAGCATTTTTGCAGACACATGCAGATCTTTTGATGAGTCACGTCATTGCGGCAAGTTCAGTCCCAACTGACGCACAGCTGGTGGAGCCGGAGACATTAAAGTTGATGCTGGATTCATTAAAACAAAAAATCTCTAGAACCTTTAAATTAGCCCGAACTATGTATATACAAGGCATTGTAGATGAGCCTTAGTTTTCTTTTCTCTGCGGGTTCGCGTCCACCGTGCGTGCCAGTGTTAGGCCGTCGGATTGGCACATTGTAATTTTATATTTTTCATATACCGCACGTACTGAAAGGTCGTAGCGAAGTGATGTAACCCTTTTACCTATTAATGAAGAGACATTACGGGGTTCTCCGGTGGTAGAGGAGACGGGATCGCCAGACTGTCTGTCTGGGCGATTTGCGATCTTATGGAGATGTCGTAGTGTAGATTACAGATATTCTGAGTACTGTCACTCTATCTTTGTTGACTCACAGTAATTCTTTATTAACACAGTAATGTTATGTACACGTTAATAAGTCTGTGCGACTGCGATCATTAATTCGTGCATTAAATACGGTGTAAGGAATAACCGAAATACGAACAGTAATACGGTGTAGAAGAAGTTATACTGGATAGTAGCGTGCTGCTTAATTTGATAGTTACGTTGGGAAAATCAGATAAAGGGCCTCTGCATGGTCAGACCCCTACCATCCCCAAGAACCCGAAAGAGATTAAAAGCGGACGTGGCGGAAGTTCCCCTTTTAACACTGTGCTGCAAGGTAATATGTTTGGTCGCCCCAACTGTCAAAATACCAAACATCTGAGTCTACTGCAGACATGCACTGCTCATGAGAAGATGGTTCAAAATTGCAGACAGTAGTAAACGCCCATTCTTCTTCCTGCACAAGATTAGCAGACTCTATTTTTGGTGTACAGGCCTCTGCAACAACCATTCCAGACTCTTTCTTATTTGCCTCTTTAGCAGCCAGTTTTGGACAGCTCTTTATGATATGATCATTCCCTTTATAGTACTTACAAAACAATTTCTACTTTTCGGATTTCTTCTCATCTTTATCTTCCTTCTTCGAATATGCAGAATTAGCAAATTTCTGCTTACTAGTTGAAGAGATCCATTTTCCTTTGCCCTTTTGACTAGCCAGGAAAGCTTGATCTGCAACTCGCATAATGGACTTGTTCTTCCTCGACTGATCTTCCTGCAACAAAACAGAGACTAACTCCTCAAATGATAAGGCATTCAGATTGCCTTTCATCATCAACCGAAGAGTAGAAGCAAAACTCTAATATGAATCACGAAGATCATTTAGAACGTCTGCACAAGTGAGCTATCTGGTATAACCTCATCAGCAGAAATCCATCACGAGCCTCATTCCTAGCTTGGTACAATGTGGTAAGTGTATCCCAAGCATCCTTAGCTGTTTTGCAAGAGCAAATGTGAGGAATAATGGCATGTTTGACAGACAAAGCTATCAATGCATGTGTCTGGGCATCTCTGCCATCCCAGCGAATCTGCTCTGCAGTGTGTGCAGCACAAACTGCAGCACAAACAGGAATATGTAGAATATCACCATCTTCGATACCTTCTGCATCAGCTTCAGTACCTGCAGTTGTAATAATTGCAGGTGTGATACGATGTTTTTCGAAACCCTGCACAATGTTCCACAGTCCTTTTGCAACCAACACATGTCGCATCATATAAGCCCATAACGGGTAGTTGGTACCATCCAACTTATCCTCAACAGCCAACATACGAAATACATCACTGCTTTCAGCCATGGCCAATGACTAAAATACCTTGATGCAGAAAATTGACAGTATCTCAAAAAGTTGAACAGAACTGCCCAGATGAATTCTGCTAGACCTGTAGCAGACTTCGAAGACACTTATACTAGCAAACAGAAACTGGTATATACCTTTGGCACAAAAAGACAAAATAGCCTACACAAGCACTGCGATAATGTATTCGGAGGCTAAAACGAGCTCAGATCGCGATTTTGGCACCACAAAGCGAAGTAGTTTTGATCTCGAAAACACTCTGAGTATGCTCACCAAAATTTGTGCGATTCTGAGACTACAAACGGAGGAGTGTCGATGGCGCCCTAGATGAAGCAATGACCTGCTCTGATACCAATTGTTGGAGATAGATGCCTATGGAAGCACGCAAACAGCACAAGGAAGAAGAAGAAGCTTGGAGCACAACACACAATGCTAAATGTATTACTAGAGAATGTACAAAGATGAGTAGCCCATTAGGGCAATAGGCATATATACAAGCCGGGGAAAAAAAACCTCCTAAAGAGGGAAAAAAGTGTCCGGGTGGTCCTAGAGTGTTCACACACATCACTACCTAAATATATCAACAACTGTACCATATGATCTTGATTCTGATTCCCATCATTTAGGAAGCAAGCATGATACACATGTCCAAGATCCAAGAAGTAATACAAATGATGATATAGAATATGCAATTTCAGAAGAACTATCAACCTATATAGAGGCAAAGGAAAACCCAAATTGGGAAAAGGATATGAAAGAAGAAATATATGTCTTTAAGGAGATGGATACTTGGGAATGGGTCCCAATGTCATCCAATCAGAAGATAATTGGTTGCACATGGGTATACAAACTTAAGAGGAACTCAGATGGATCAATTTGTAGGTACAAAACCAGATTATTTGCCTAAGGATGTTCACAAACTCATGGTATAGACTATAAGGAAACATTCTCACTAGTTGCAAAGATTAGTACAATCAAAACATTGATAAGTGTAGTTGTTGCAAGAAATTGGAGAATCCTCCATCTTGATGTGAAAAATGCGTTTCTAAATTGTTCAATAACTAAAGAGGTATACATGTCACAACCTCCAAGTTTTGAAAAACATAATCATACATCTTATGTTTGCAGACTTAAGAAAGCATTCTATGGATTGAAACAGGCTCCCAGAGCTTGGAATTACAGGTTGGTTATATACTTTCAAGATCAAGGGTTTATACCTAGAAACTTAGATCCTTCTTTGTTCATCAAAAGGGATCACAATGAGGTTATCTATCTATGCATATATGTAGATGGCATAATTGTGATAGGAGATGACTTGAATGGCATTCAAAGGATCAAAAGACATATGCAAGAGGGGCTAAAAATCAATGACTTAGGTGATCTCACATATTTCCTAAGCAAGCAAGTGATTTATATAGATGAAGGGATGTATCTAACTCAGAGAAGATACATTCAAGATCTACTTCTCAAGTTCAAAATGGAGAACACCAAGCTTGCAGGTAATCCTTTGAAAATGAATCATAAACTAAGTGTTTATTGTTGGAACATCAAGCTTGCACTATGCTTGAGGTGGATTATCTCTACATCAAAAATTCATCATTTGAATTGTGTCAAATTCTTCGATTGAAAAGATTTTTATTTATGCTCATTTTTGGTATTTTTCATAAGTATTTTTTATGGATCATTTACCAATCTAAAATCCTAGAGTTTTAAACTTGTAAAAAGAGAAATAGAGAGCTCAAATTCCATGAATTTTAGGTTGTTTGAGTTTGATAATTAATCAATCATAAAAAAGTAGATCAAATTAAATCTTCACTTTTCCTAGATTATAGGAAAGTGAATCCATTCTCTTCAACAAAGTACACGGCCTTGATTTGAATTAAAAATCCACTTGTAAAAGTTTTGGAACACTTAAAAATTCTATATAAAGACTTCAAAACCATTGTACAATACATTGAAGCAATATACATAGACTTTGGGTCATCATTTTGTTGCTCCTTCATTTTTCTACACCATCTTCTTCAACAACATTGAACTTTTAGAGGTTGATGCTCTCTCTATAGATCTCTAAGTTGAATTACTAAGCATGCATTGGAAAGGTATTAGTATCTAGATTTTGTGTAAAATTTTCAAAGCATTTGGTTCAGTAGATTTGGAGGAATATTAATTTTATTGTCTTGGGATTTATTTCTATGTAGTCCTAAAAAATAGGGGATATCTCTGTTGAGTGTTAAGTTCATTCCAGAAGCATATCTTGCTTGTTACTTGTAATCTTGTGCATCTTAGAATCTCAACCCTACGTGTATCGTTCCTCCAAAAGGAAGTTCAATTGTAATCATGTTGCCTGCTATGAGCATTTGAAGTTGATCGTTTCATCCGAAGATAGCAAGTTTTTTGAGATGGTCAATGCGCAAACCTATCTATTTTGTATCAAACATTTCTCCTTGATGCTCCAAAGTACATAGTGGATTTTATTGCACTAATCACATGCCTATAAGGTCTATTTGACTCTCCATAAGCGCAAGGGTTGGTCGTATGTTGGTTGGCTCGACCAAACTTCTTCACTTCGTAACTCAGTTTTCTACCTCCTACAAGCTTCTCCAAGTTCTCTCAGTTGTATCAGCAGATCAAGATGGATGACGGCTTTCCCTTAATGATTGAGAAGATTGATGGACACAACTATGCGACTTGGCAATTCAGAATGGAGGCCTATTTGCAAGGTAGAAATCTTTATGGAATTGTGTAAGTGATGAAGCTATGCCTACTCCAAGATCCAAAGGAGGACCTACACAAGAGGATGTGCAAGGGATGTTCAAGCAAGTTCATAAATACTAAAATCTATCTCTGATTTTCTATTACCATATATTAGAGGATGCAAGACATCCCAAGAGACTTGGGATTCCCTAGAGACTTTCTTTTCTACTAGTACAAAGGGAAGACCATCTTTAGAATGAGTTCAACCAAATGAAGAAGACACCTAAACAAACTATCACAGAGTTTGTTATCAAGGTCAAGGAGGTCGCATATCAATTAGCATCCATAGGAGAGTTGATTGAAGAAGAGGCCATCATGAGGAAGGTTCTAAATGGAATTAAAAGTGATAAGCAATGGCAATCCTTCACCACGGCTTATGATTTCATTACGATATTCCTTGGACAACTCTTCAACCAAAAGGCCAACAATAATATGAAGGTAACTCTTATCAAGGTAATACTACAAGTGCTTTATGCAGATAAGAGAGACAAGAATCACAAAGGCAAGAAGGAAGAGGATGAAGAGGAGACTTCTCAAGCCAACTTCGAAGATAAGAGCAAGTGGAAAGGGAAGAAGAAAGGACCAAAGCATGACAAAACAAAAGGCTAGAATGTTCAACCTGTGCCATCTGTGAAAAGATCAACCACACCACTCAAAATTATTGGTTCAATGGGAAGACCTAGAAAGGAAGTGGAAGAGGTGGATATGGCAACAATAGAGGTAGAGGTGGACACAATTTCAACAATAACAATAGAGGCCATAACAAAAGGGACTACAATAATTATTATGAAGATCAACATGAAGACTCATTGCTTTTGATAAGTCTAAGTCATAAGGAAGGTAAAAACGATTATCATTTATTCTACATAATTTCAAGATTTTCAAATCATGTTGCAGGCAATATAGCTCTCTTATCTAATTTGGAAAGTCCGAAGCATAGACATGAAGTCCAAGCAGGGGATGACACAAAGCATAGTGTGGAGAATATTGGTAATGTCAAGGCTTCCAATGGCAGGACAAACATTTTGAGCAAGCTACTCTATGTCCCCACTATTACAAAAAAACCTAATAAGTGTAGGCCAAATAGTTGAGAAAGGCTTGCAAGTTAGGTTCACCCCACATGGAGCTTTTGTGGAAGATCCATGTCAAGGCTTTAAGAAGATAGCCAGAGGTGAGAAGCATGGTAAGCTCTTTACTTTTGAAGTTAGGAGAAGCTAAAAACGTAACTCTATTCAACTTTGGATCTCAAACCCTAAGTGAGCTTGAAGTGTGGCATAAGAGGCTAGCTCATGTGAATGAACGAACCTTGAAAGATATATGCAAGGATTAAAGTGTTCTAGGACTACCAAACATATCATATCAAGAGATGTGATGCATGTCAAATTGGGAAGGCACAAAGACAAACATTCAACCACAAAGACTACATCCACAACCTTTTGGAATTAGTACATACTCATGTGTGGGACCAACTGAAGAACCTTCATTGATAGGATCAAGATATTATGTCTAATTTATTGATGACCATAGTAGATGAACTATTCTATACTTTATCAAGAGTCAAAATGAAGTCTTTGATTTCCGAGCTCATTACTCACATTAGCAAGAAGTGATCTACAAATGAGGGGGCTTGCCCCTCATGATGAATTTCAAAATAACAAAAAATAGAAAAAATAACTCTAATTTCTCAGCTTTTATGGGCAATTTTTACAAGAAAATTGCTACCATATATACAATGCTTTCTTAATCTACATTTTTTTCTACTTCATGAATCTCTGTTGACTTCATCGTTTATTATCATGATGCCTAGTACCACTTGTTCTTCTATTACGAAGTTTTTTATTTTATTCCAAACTAGAAAAATTCCTTTGAAGTTTTCCGTGAACATGTATTTACAAAAGAAACACCCATTACTTCAACTCCCATCCAACTTCATCCAACGCCCAACCCAAAGTTTTCACTATTTTCTTCTTTGGTTTAAAATTAATAACTTTTTCCACTTTATGTGGACGATTATGGTTGTTTGAGTTATGCAATGAATACAGATTATATAAAATTTTTCTTTTTAGTTTTTAAATGTTCGATTCTATGTATCTTCTTCTTTGGAAAACCCGACAATTTACTTGGCAATTTGTGCATCTCTCTCATAAGTTTAAAGCTTCAACATTTCCAGACTCAAAGAATTGGCCATCCCCTAAGAATTTAGGGGAGTCCAATTTAAGATCCCCATCAACATGCATTAAGCTTTGTTCATCCCTCGTAGGTCCTACATTTTTCTTTTTTTTTTAATGGAGGTTCGGCCGAAGCCTCTCCCCCATCCTTTAACTTCGAAAGAACAATTGTACAAGGTACCTATGGGACCCCTTATCCCACAGAACAGGGGTTAGGTGAGAGATTACAACAGCCCGAATGCTTCACAATTGGTTTAACCTCCCCAAAGCTAGAATTGGCTTAACTGCCCGAAGGCACATTTACATGTCTTGCCGGTGGGGAGGGTTGAGCCGTCGTCCCGCCTAAAGAGGCAAGGGACTCAGCCAATCGACCCAATGCGCACTGACAAAATCCTACATTTTTCTACCCCAGCTTGGTTAGCAGGCCTCCAAGCACTATCCATCCATAGTAGGCCCTACATTGCTCTACCTCTGCTTGCTTGTGTGGGATTCAAACGGTCATGTCTGTATTAAGCCCTTCATTGTACGATCGCCCTTTCAGTTGATTCGAGCCTTGGGAGATGTAATCATAAAATAAACCTCCCCTTCACAAAAAAAAAAGAGCAAACCTCACTTGAAAATAATAACAATAATTATTATCATAATTATTAATGCATTTATTCATGTTTATAGAGAAAAACTACCTAATTGTATAAAGTTCAAAGAATCCATGAGGAGCTGCCAACCAATTGGGTCCAAACTAATAGGGCATTCATGCATAGCTGAACAAAGAGCCGTGGTGATGAAATAAAGTGATTCCAATGAGTAATTTGATCAATTTGAAAGTCCAGGAAAAGAGAGACCATTAATAAACACTCTGGATTCCCTCTACTGAAGTATCAAAAAAAGTTATGCCCAACTCCCCACACACACACGACGCACAAATATATGAAAATCTAAAAGATATACTTTGAAACGATGGGCATGGAATTAGGAGGTCCATCATGACGTAGTCACACAATATTGACCAACCACATATGTATGCTGATGTCAAATAAGAGTGTATATAAATGCAAGTAGATTTCCATCTCACATGCACAAAACATCCATCAGTATGCAGAACCACACGCTGATTTTTTCTTATTTTCTGAGTCGGGGATGGAGGCCCCAGGAGGCTTACCCTCTCAGAAGGCTTACCCGCTCAGAAGGCAGAATCTATCCGCCGCTTCATCTTCCAAAAAGACTTATATGTGACCTTGCAATCAAAGATTGTGGTCAACTGACCCAGGAGACGAAACATCCATCAGTATGCAGAACCACACGCTGAGTTTATTGTTATAAGGGGTCTCTTTGTAAACCTTTAAAAGATTGTGGGCATTAAAAAAGACTATAATCTCGCCATCACACATAAATGACAAAACAAATACCCCCAATAACAGAACGTACTGAAAAGCAAATAAAAAGGAAGCTTAATGAGATACTTTTCTCAGTCATATACCTTGGAGACATCCAACAATAAAGGTTTTTTTCTCGTGAAGTTCACGAATTAACAGCTAGTGATTAAATGAAACATTATTCTGCAAAATCCAAGCTTTTAATTGCCCACTCAGATTCACATATTAAAAAGCCAAGACCGCTGATGCACATCAGCATCCATAGAACAATAAATCATAGACAATGCTGGCCACAGTAAGACATTGATTTCCATTAACTATGGATAAAAATGGAATGCAAATATTATCTACAGGAACGTTTTATTTTCCCTGGACACATAAAGAGGCATAAACGACTCTATGGTTCTATACATTTACACGGTAATCAGAAATCTGAAGGTTTGGAACACCTAAATCCTTGTAATTACTATCAAACCTCCTCTTTAAGTACTTTCCCCAATTGAATGACTTGTATTTTGGAAGGCACTGGTCACTTGTCAGCTCAGGAATCGGACCCAAATCAACCCAATGCCCTGGGCTGAAGAAATATGGGAAGGAGTATCTCTCCACATTCTTGTTCACCACTACTCTGTGCTCTATGCTTTGGTATTTATCATTGCTATAGACCTGCCAACAAGAACAGAAAGATGAGACACGTCTGAATATCAACAAGGCGAATTCAAATCTGCAAATCAAGGAATCTCTGCATGCGTGTTTAAAGTGGCACATGAAAAGATGTTGTGTGCGCCAAGGAATCGAATGCACTTAATATTTGCCAAGAACTTCTGAAATGAAATTAGTGATCAACCGCTATTGATTATCGATGAAGTTCTGAAGAAGACAGATTACTAACCTTTACTAATTATTTATCCCCTCTTAAAGGTATATATGATGAATAAGCCGTCGACTAATGAGATGCACCAGGAAGCTGTCTGTGAAGCATAATATCTCCGACAAGATAGGAGCCATATGATTTCTTACATGAATATCTACAAACATAATTCATGCATATACAGCAACACTGATAAAACATAGTGTCCCACCCACATCCAAGAAGATGATATTGCTCCTACCAACAGTGTTCAAAAGTATGGATTACACATGAAAATTCCAAGCCATAGATGAAAATTATAGCATAATGTCCGATCCACCACCCCTGAAAGCCCCTGATGTTTTTGAAGTGGCAGAGCAATGCAGCCATAATTTAACTGAATCTCCTACGTTCATTATTTCACATGAATTTTACACAGCTCATATGTGTAGAGAATCAAAAACGTTGCCTCTCGAGTTAAAAACTGACCTGCATTACATCACCGACATTGATCACAAATGCTTCAGGATTCGGCTTCACAGTGATCCATTCACCGTCTTGACATTTTACCTCTAAGCCTTCCACATCCCCTTGAAGGAGAATAGTCAGTGCCACTGTATCTTTGTGACGGCTCACCCCCAATGCAAGCTCTGGGGCAGGACACACAGGGTAATGATTCATTCGAAACAAACTTGTTCTCGACGACTCGAAGTGTTTGTGAGTGCGGCATGGGGGAAGCCCCATGCTTTCAACCATCAGCTCCAGCAAAGTGAAAGCAAGTTTCTCCGCAGCCTCCATGTAATCTTCACAGGCTCTTCTGCATGAGTGCACGCAATCTTATGTGTAGGATTCAAAATTTTATTCATTCGTGTGTGTGTGTGTGTGTGTGTGTGTTGCGTGCGTGTGTGTTCACGAGAACGGCACAAACCTCAGACTAGGTAAGAAAGAAGGCCACTGATTCCTGTGGATTACAGAGCCTGTATCATCTGCCTCAAAATCTGCAGGAAGCTCAAAAAACCCACCAGGCGCCATATCATATACCTCCTTCCAGTCGCGCACATTCTTAGTCAGTTCTCCGTCATTGAATCCAAGCGGATTATCAGCGGTTCTCTTCACTTGAAGCTTCATACCGCGAGGACTGTCAAAGAACTTCTTTGCTTCGTCCTTTAGGCCCTGGACTATAGTTTGAGGAACCCCGTGGTTGACTACCTGAAAAAAGCCCCATTCCTCGCAGGCACGCCCAACCTGTTGAACAATTGATTTTCGCTCATAGCCAAGGGATGCGAGGTCAATAACAGGGATGTCTCGTGCAAAAGATTCTGAAGAGCCGGTAGCCAGATGACGAGAAGGCCTGTGCTCGGGTGGCACGACGAAGGAAGCATCGAATCCGTCGAAAGGATTCAAGCCACTACCACTTAATTCTCGATCATCGCTAGCCAGACCGAGAATCGCTTCCTTCTCTTTCTGTTCTTCTTGAGCTGAAACGAAGCAGTGCTGCCGTGGAAGATGGGCTCCTTCAGCTACCATCCTTCAATGTGTCTGAGTAGATACACGCTGCACCTCGAGAGACTTAAGGCGCTTTCTAAAATTGTCTAGATACATGAACCTGTCAAAGCTGATGCGACTGTGCAACAGCGAAAGCAAACTGCAAAATTCCTCAAAGCTGTGGGAGCGAGCTTATTTACGAACTGCTCTTTTCTCTACTATGGAAGTTCGGCCAAATGTTAAATTTCCCTTTCGTTGAATTAATTTCTGTTTGCTTGAATTGATTTAAAGAACATCTATACAAAACATACAACTCAAGAGACATACTACTCATGAGACCCTCCCTATCCCACAAAGGAGAGGTTAGACTTTCTAAAGGTAAACATTAAGAAAAACTGTTCGAGAGCATCTGGTTTTGATTTAATACTGACTTAAGGTATTACACTGGCCTTAGGCCCGCATCTAGTTTAATAGTGACTTAAGGTATTACACTGGCCTTTGGCCCACACATGTCCTACCGTAGAGGGAGGTTGAACTTTCGCCACTGCCTCAAGAGGGGGAAGGCCCAACCACCCACACTTTTTCTCTATGGTTTATAGTTGCTCTATACACCTTAATGAAGGAACATCCAAAGGAGGATTGTTTTCTTGGCTTCAATCGGGGGATGTCATAAGCTCTCGAATTTTAAATAAGTGGATGTCGTAAGTCCTAGAATTTAGATCCCTTTTTATTCTTGGAAACATGCATCTTTTGCTCCCTTATTGTGCCACATGAATGCCTCATGGCCGAATCAATCGCTTCCACAAATGGAGATGCACATATTCTTTGCCTCCTCACTAATCCATAAGTGTTCTTACTATCGTTGTCCACTTTTCATGCATCCTTACTCTTGGCTAGTATGTTGAAACCTTCCAAATATGGTCCTTGATTTTTACTATGTGACATTTTTTCCCCCTTCAATGCATTTCTTCCCTCAAAAATGATATGGTAAGCAGAGAAGAAAGAGATTAAATTGATTGCTCCCACTAAACCCATGTTCATCATGTACATGGACATCTCACTGCAATGTTTTCATTATCACTTAACCCTTAAGAAACCTTTTGGGAAGATAAGTCAAAGTTGAGAAACCATGTTTAAATAGTACTTATTGTTACATGGGAGCATGTGGAGAGGGAGGTGGGAACCCTCCCTTAGAGTATGTACACATGAACCTTCACATGAGTGTCATGAGCCCATGTCAGGAGTCATATGAGTGCTCTATTATGTGGAGACGGAGACAAAGAGAGATATTTTTCAAGTAAGTACATGGTTGGGGGACATAGAGAATATCTCTTGTCTATGTGGTTATTTAGCATATTCAATCGATTGACTCATCTTCGTGGTTATCTTGCCATCAACATGGTCGACTAGTGAAATTAGAGGTCATCAAGAGTTTCATGTCATTTGGTATCAGTGTCGAAAGGTAACAATGCACGTGAAGCCAAGATGACAAGGAGTTCATACAGCTGGTGGATCACACACTTCTTTGGGGAGATGATCAACTCTCTTTAAAAAGAGGATTTGCTCCATCACGGGGGGAGGGGGGGGAGCTAAAAATCAAAGAATTACCTTGTAATTGAGATTGAAAGTGAGAGTGAGAGTGAGATTGAGAGTGCGAGTGTGAATGAGATGGTGATAGCTCGGGGTGGTTGGGAGGTCGAGGCTTCATCAAGAAGATATTTTCCAAAGCTATTGTGTTGATTGATTCAAATCTATAATACTAGAACTCTTCCACATTGGATTTCCCCTTATCTTGTGCAAGTTATACATTTTTTTCTCCTCTGCTATCCTTGAGTTATCAGAACCTTGTGATTGAGGATATCTTGTGATTAGGGAAGCACGACAAGTGGTATCAAAATAGAATCGATCCTCCAAAATGATGGAATGTTTGACAAAAAAGATTCGTAAGCAAGAGGAGCTTATTCAGAAGCTTATTGGATAATTATGCATAGAACAAGGCAAAGAGCAATGAGAAGGTGCAACATATTTGTTCGTGGAGTTGAATGATGAAGTGGATGAAGGTGTAGGAATATCCAGTGTTCCTCAAGGAAGGAAATAGCACAATTATAAAGATATGGAGGCGGGTGAGTTTCTCTCAACCAACTCTTCAAGAAGGAAATTAAATTGCATAGTACCATATGGAGGAGAAGATGGAGTTCTACAAATTTCGAAAACATAAGAGTGACAAGCATAGCTTGTCTATTGATGAGTACAAAGAAAAGTTGCTACATCTTCACAAATATGCATTGAAGGTTAGTGGTGATGCTCTAAAGAGCAAGTTTATTGAAGGGCTTTGTGAGGAGCTTCGTTATCAAGTGAAGGTATTCGGATGTCTTGATTTCCTAGATGATGTTGTGATGGTTGAGAATTTTGAGAAGATGGAGAAGTTCAATATGCAGTGTCAGACATTGATCCACAGGGATCAGTGCATGTGATCCACAGGGATCATTGATCCACAGGGATCATTGATCCACAGGGATCAGTCTAGTTGATCCATAGGGATCAATCCATGTGTGTGAGGGACAAGGGCCAGCTAGCCAAGGTCCCAAGCTCGGGGGATACCCAAGGTACTTTGGTAGAAATGGGAACTCCTAAGGTAGTAATGGGAATAAGTGTTGCATGATGGCCACATGTTCACACTAGACTATTCAAGATCATTGCTATTTTTAGAGTATACCGTTGCTATTTTTAGAGTACAAGAGGGTATATGTGGATGGGGTGAATCACACACATCATTCAAGTCTCTTTCTAACACTTGGTATCAGAGCGTCAAACATTGATCCATAGGGATCAGTCCAATTGATCCACAGGGATCAAACATTGATCCATAGGGATCAGTGCATGTGATCCACAGGGATCAGTTCATTTGATCCACAGGGATCAGTGCATGTGATCCAGAGGGATCAGACATTGATCCACAGGGATTAGTGCAAGTGATCCACAGGGATCAGTTCATTTGATCCACAGGTAGCGGAGTTGTTTATCCAGCACGTCTTCAGATTGCATGGGTTACTAACATCCATAGTCCAGATAGGGATGTCAAATTTATAGGACACTTCTGGAAGTTTTTATTTGACAAACTAAAGGTGTTATTAAAGATGAGTAGTGGTGATCAGGGTCAACCAAATTTTAGAGGACATGTTGAGGGCATATGTGTCTGAGAGACAGACAGATTGGGATAGTTATTTGCCACTAGTTTACTTTGCTTATAACAATAGACCTCACAAGATGACAGGTATGTCTCCTTTTGAGATGAGCTATGGCATGCATCCCAATGCTCCTAGTACCATAGGCATGCGACAACTTTAGAGTTCTTAGGGAACTTCCAAGCAAATTTAAAAATAGCTAAAGCCAAGATGCAGCAAGTCATTGATAGGGCTAAAGAGTATGTTGATAGAAAGAGATCTCCTAGATCCTTTGAGGAGGGAGATAGAGGCTTTCTTCAGGTACGAGCTAGATCTACTTCACTCTCCATAGGAAGTGTAGTAAGCTATCACCAAGGTTTTGTGAACCTTGGAAGATAGTTAAAAAGCTAAGTGAAGTTGCGTACTGATTAGAGCTTCCTCCAGATTGCATAGTTCATTCAGTGTTTCCAGTTAGTAAACTTCGAAAGTATATTTCTAGGGAGGATAGTCTAATAGAAGGTATTGTTTCTTTGCAAGAAAGTAATAGCACAGATCATTCTCCAGACAGGATATTAGATCAGAGACATAAGCAATTAAGGAATCTTGTCAGTCAGGAGTATCTAGTAGCCTGGAGAGGAGTACCATTTACTTTACCTCATTGATCATTGAGAATCGGAGACAGAATCAATTAAGGAATCGTGTCAGCTAGGAGTATCTAGTAGCCTGGAGAGGAGTACTATTTACTTTACCTCATGGACAGGACTCTACTTGGGAATCAGAAGCTCTGCTTCCCAAGTACTTTCCCTCATTGATCATTGAGGACAATGATCTTTAGAAGGGGGAGAGAGTGTCAGACATTGATCCACAGGGATCAGTGCATGTGATCCACAAGGATCATTGATCCACAGGGATCAGTCTATTTGATCCATAGGGATCAATCCATGTGTGTGAGGGACAAGGGCCAGCTAGCCAAGGTCCCAAGCTCGGGGGATACCCTAAGGTACTTTGGTAGTAATGGGAACTCCTAAGGTAGTAATGGGAATAAGTGTTGCATGATGGCCACATGTTCACACTAGACTATTCCATATCATTGCTATTTGTAGAGTATACCTTTGCTATTTTTAGAGTACAAGAGGGTATATATGGATGGGAGGTGAGTCACACACATCATTCAAGTCTCTTTCTAACATGCAGAAGGCAAATAGAACCAAATTCATTGTGACAGGACATAGGCCATAGAGACCTTCCACAACAAACATGAACAATTCAAAAAAGACTTAAAATTTTAATAATCAAGGTAAGAACCCTGCTCAGGTGCAAAACCAAAGGAGGCATCAACCTATCGATTACCCTGATTTTATTGAGCGGGCAAAAAGACTCGATTTGTGTTTTCGTTGCGCGGAGCAAGGGCATGGGACATATGAATGCCCGAATAAGGAAATCTTTCTGATTGCACAATCGAAGGCGATAAACATCATTGAGGAAGGTGCAACAATTGACAAAGTAGATGATGGAGGTAAGTGCCCTAACTCTACTTTACATTGTGTGGCATCTAATTCTTTCCCAAGGGCTTTTGTAATTAAAATTTTGGGTATGATTTCTATGCATAAAGTCGGATTTCTTATCAATCTGGGTAGTACGCATTGTTTTCTATCTTTCAAATTGGTACAAAATTTAGGGATACCCCTAAATATGGAGATAAAAAGACCTATGGAGATGACCAATGGACAACTACACACTATGAAAGGATACATTGAAAACCTTGCACTTACTTTTTTTATAGGTATTTTTTAGTAGTTTCCATGTGATTGAAATGAAACAAAGTGATGCATGGCATCTAGTTCTTTCCCAAGGGCTCCTATAATTATGATTTCATTATGATTTTGACTTATCCATTTGGATAGTATGCATTGTTTTCTATCTTTCAAATTGATGTAGAATTTAGGGATAGCCACATAACAAGACCTGTGGAGATGGCCAATCAATGACTACACTATACAAAAGGATACATTGAGACCCTTGCATTTACTTTTTTTGATAGGTGTTTTTCTAGGAGATTCCATGTGATTGAAATGAAATAGAGTGATACAATTAAATTATGCAACAATTGATTGTGAACAAAGAAAAATCACTTTAAGGCTAGATATCTATCCACATTCTAGGTTATGCACATAATCCTAAACCTATTCTCATTTCTGGTATGCAGATAGTCAGAGGTATATGTGATGGATGTGGAACATTTGTAGTGTATGTGAACAATCTGCATGAGGAAGATAATGATGAAAATATTCAGAATTATGTAGAAAATATTTTGAAAGAATATACAGATGTATTTCCAAAAGACTTGCATGGTATACCTCCACCTAGGTAGATTGACCACGCCATTGACTTGTATCCAGGGAGTGAACCATATTCTAGAGTACTATATAGATTTAGCATAGATGAATTAAAGGAGCTTAAGATTCAATTAGATTATCTTTTGAATAAAGACTTGATAAGACCGAGTATTTCACCTTGGGAAGCACCTGTTTTATTTCAAAAGAAGAAAGATGGCTCTTATAAATTATGTATTTACTATAGTGGGTTCAATAAAAGGACATTAAAAATAAATACCCACTCCCTCGCATAGATGAATTATTAGGTCAATTAAGTGGAGCGAATGTATTCCCTAAGGTTGACTTAAGATCTGGATATCACCAGATTAGGATCAGAATAGAAGATATACCCAAGATAATTTTTTGAACATGTTTTGGCCACCACGAGTTTATGGTTTTACCTTTTGGATTAACAAATGCTCTTGCCACATTCATGTGCTTGATTAACAATATTTTTCATGATTATCTAAACAAATTCATCTTAGTATTTCTTGATTATATATTTGTATACTCTAAAGATAATGATGAGCATGATGTACATCTCAAGAAGACTTTGCAAACTCTTAGAGAACACAAATTGTATGGAAAGAAGACTATAGGCTTCTTTGATAAGGATAAAATTGTGTATCAAGGAAGAGTCATTTCTAAATAGGGAAATCATATAAACTAGGATAAAGTGAAAATAATAGTTGATTGGACAGCTCCTAAAACTATAAGGGATGTTATAAGCTTTTTAGGATTGGTGCAGCTTGACAAAGCACATAATAAGGATTTCTTTACGATAACTAATCCCCTCATAGAGTTGACTAAAAAGAATGTAGGATTAATGTGGAAACCATGAACTTAATTATCCTACTCATGCTCTATAAATGTTTGCTCTTGTACATGCACTTAAGCATTGGAGACATCTACTATAAGGGGTTAAGTTTGAATTGAAAAATAGATTATCAGAGTCTAAAATACATTTTCACACAACCATTGCTTAACAATAGGAAAAAGCATTGGATTGAATTATTAAGCGAGTATGATTTTGACATTAAGTATCTGGCTTGTAAGGAAAATAAGGTCATTGATGCATTGAGTCAAAGACCTTTATGTAATCTCCTTTCTATAATAAATTTTGATTTTCTCAATCAAATTCAAGAAGAACTGAAACAAGAATCTTTTTATGCACTAATCTTGAATTTTTTGCATCCAAACAGGGGATTGATGTATCAAGACAAATTTCTTTTGCAGAATGGATCTTTGTTTGTAACAATCAATTATGCATCTTTTGAGTCTCCATTGAAAGTTCAAATATTGCATGATTACCATGATGCACATTTTTTTTCAAAGTTATTCAAGGACCTATTTTTTTAAAAAAAATATTACTTCTAGTTATGTATGAAGCAAGATATTAGAGAATACGTTAGCAGATATTTAAAGTGCCAACAAGTGAAATATGAGTTTAAGAGAATGCATGGAATGCTACAATCTTTGGGTGTTCCAAATCAGAAGTGGGAGTCTATCTCTATGGAGTTCATCACTAAATTGCCTACAACCATAAGTAAACATGATACCATGTTTGTGCTAGTTGATTGGCTTATTAAGATGGCTTATGTATTGCCTATGAAAACGATTGATACTGCCTTGAGTGTTGCAAGAATATTTGTAAAAGAAAATTTTCGAGTGCATGGAATGCTTAAATACATAATTTTTGATAGAGACTCTAGGTTCACATCAAACTTCTTGAAAGCAACATTTGAATTGATTGGAACTCAACTTTGAGAGTATGCCTTTCCATCCACAAACTTTTGGGGAAATGAAGAGGGTTAATTGGGTACTTGAATATATGTTGCATATGTATGTGAATGAAAAGCGAGATAATTGGAGTGAATATCTAACCTTAATCGAGTTTGCATACAATAGTGCATGGCATGCATCTATAAAAATGAATCTACTTGAGGCTATGTATGGTTATAATTGTCTGAATCCACCTTCATTTTTTGGGTTTCTAAATAAGGTAGAAGTATCTAAAGAATTACTTAAGAAGATGGATGAATTAAGCAACACATAAAAGAAGCTCAAAAAAGCCAAAAGAAATTATATGATTTAAAGAGAAAACCATTTAAATTTCAAACAGATGACATGGATATTTCTTAAAGTCAATCCTCACCAATCTAGCTTGCCGCTAGAGAAGGATCATGGAATTTCTTAATGATACACATGTCCTATTAAACTTTAGAAAAAGATTGGATCTCTTTGCTTATTTGTTGGAATTGCATGAACATTTAAATGTGCATCTAGTATTTCATGTTAGCTTACTTAAAAGATATGTACCTAATGTTGCTCATGTTTTATAGGACAACTATAAGCTGAAAGATGATGGCTCTTTTG
The DNA here is from genome assembly GCA_020310875.1 of Ceratopteris richardii. NCBI lineage: Eukaryota > Viridiplantae > Streptophyta > Polypodiopsida > Polypodiales > Pteridaceae > Ceratopteris > Ceratopteris richardii. Next base: position 54,471,405 of record CM035440.1, read on the forward strand.
AGCTTCCACCTAAGATGGTATTAGATCTACATCATGTCTTCTGATTGAAAATTGAAGGTGAAGATGAAAGAATTAAGCAACATGTTGTATGAGAGAAAGGTAGAGCATGTATAAGAGAATAAAAGTGTCTCTATGAAAATTTTGTAAATCGTGTTTTAAGTACCACTTTTTTGGGCTCTACATTTTGTTCACTATAAGATAATGCCTTGATTTTTCTTCTCTCTCTCTCTCTCTAGAATTTCTAAACTCGGAGGGCTCAAAAGTGGTATTTGGAGGTGGATTTGGACCTAGGGCATCTCTAAGACTATTGTGTAGATCAACGAGCTAAACATTTTTGCCTCTCACAATCTTAAGCTAATTCCTCACTGTTTCTAAAATATAGGGCTTGGAAAAGTCCCCATTTTTGTGCTTAAAAAAGAGTGGGCTTCTCTATTTCTATTCAAATCAGTGATTTTGATGCATATGTGTTTCACACTTTGGGGATGTCTTCGAATATATCTTTTTGTTTATTTTCTTCTATTTTTAGATAGGTACTACTAAAGAAAGCACTTGACTACTACAAACACATGCTTTTGTGAAAGTTCTACATGCAACATAGGAAGAGCCAACTTTTTCTAAATTTGGTGGATTGCACACTTCTTCGGGGAGACCATCAACTCTGTTTTAAAGGAGGATTTGCTCTGTCATGAGGGGGGAAGCCAAAAATCACAGACTTACCTTGTAATTGAGATGAGAGTGAGAGTGATATTGAGAGTGTGAGTGTGAATGAGATTGTGTTATCTCGAGGGTGGTCGAGAGGTCGAGGCTTTGTCAAGAAGCTATTTTTCAAATCTATTGTATCCATTGATTCAAATCTATAATACCAAAACTCTTTCATGTTGGTTTACTTTTTTTCTCTTCTTCTATTCTTGACTCATTAGAAGCTTCTGATTGAGGATATCTTGTGATTAAGGAACCGCTACAAGTGGTATCAAAACAAAATCAATCATTGGCAATGATGAAAGGTTTGACACAAAATATTCATGAGCAAGAGGATCTTATTCAAAAACTTCTTCGATAATTATGCAAAGAATGAGGTGAAAAGCAACCAGAAGGTGCAACAAATTGATTCATGGAGCTAAATGATGAAGTGAATGAAGGTGCAGGAACATCTAGTGTGCCTAGAGGAAGAAAAAAACGCAATTAGGAAGATATGGGGGTGGGCGATTTTGCCCTCAACCAAGTCTTTTAGAAGGCAAAATTGAGTGATTTTCATGGTGAGAAGAAGAGCAGCAAAGATCTAGAGGAATGGATTGAAGAGCTAGAGGATTTCTTCAATATTTGACAATTTAGTGAGGAGTGCAAGGCAAAGGTTGGGATCCTACGCATGTGTGGCATTGCAAAGCTATACCAAGAGTCCTATATGTAGGCCTAGATGCGTTCTAGTCCGGTTCCATGGAAGGAATTTAGAGAGCAATAAAAAAAATGCTATTTTTCTCCACACTACCATATGGAGAAGAAGATGGAGTTCTACAATTTTTTACAACATGAGAGTGAGAAGCATAGCTTGTCTATTGATGAGTGCAAAGAAAAGTTTCTATGCCTTCCCAAATATGCATTGAAGGTTAGTGATGATGCTCAAAAGAGCAAGTTTATTGAAGGGCTTCATAAGGAACTTAATGATCAAGTGAAGGGATCTCAGTGTCTTGATTTCTTGGATGTTGTGAAATGGTCGAGAATTTTGAGAAGAGTTCAATATGCAAAAGGTAAATAGAACCAGATTCATTGTGACATGACATAAATCATAGAGACCTACCACAACAAACATGAAAAATTCAAAGAAGACTTCAAATTTAATAATTAAGGTAAGAATTATGCTAAGGTGGAAAACCAAAGGTGGAATCAACCCATCCATTGGCAACAAGACCGTGATTTATTTGAGTGGGCAAAAAGACTTGGTTTGTGTTTTTGTTGTGGGGAGCAAGGGCATTGGGCATATGAATTCCCCAATAAGGAAATCTTTTGCAACAAGAGAATAATCCACAAAATTACTTGATGCATGGTGAGAGCTTGATCTTGTTCTACCAAGTAAAGGTGCACTCAATTTGTTGTCCTAAAAAGTTTGTTTCAGCCACTTTGGCATAGTTTGTGCACTCTTGATAGACATGTGTTCATTATGTAATACATCATCAACATGTATATCATGCATGGGTTGAATTTCATGCTCATTTTCAGCCATATTTTGATGTAAATGTTTAGCCATATGTGGCTGAAAATTTCTAGTAGTTCCTATAATTTTTGGCTGAAAACTTTCAGCCATGTTTGGCTGGAAATTCTATGCATTTTCAGCTCTATTTTGCTGGAATTTTTCAGCCCTTTGAACCTCATTTGGCTAGTCTACATCGCCATAGTCAAGCGCACCATTTTGGAACAAAGGGATGATTGTATCGAACACATCTTGTGAGCTAACTGTTGGCTGTTTTTTGCATTCAAGTAGAAGGAAAACTGAATTTTCAAGAAATACCACATTTCGACTCACAATAATTGTGTTTGTCAATGGATGATACAAACAATATCCCTTAATTTCAGCACTATAACCAACAAATATGCATTTCTTTGCCTTGTCATCAAGTTTGTGATGTTGTTGTGATGGCACAAGAGCTTATGCCAAAACAACCAATACGTGCATATGACTAACTATATGCTTATGTACATTCCAAGCCTCATAAGGAGTAATGGATCTCAATGCTTTTGTAGGGTGGTGATTCAGCACATAGTTTGCACACATGATCGCTTCCATCCAAAACTTATCAGGAAGGTGCTTTCCTTTAACCATACATCATGCCATTTCAAGGAGAGTTCTATTTTATGCTCGGCAACACCATTTTGTTGAGGTGTATATGGCACCATACATTGGTGTGAAATACCTCTTTTATGAAGAAAAGCATTAAATTCATGTGACATGTATTCACCACCACAATCCATGCGTAGAGTCAAAAGCTTGTTTGAAGAGAAATTTTCAGCCATAGCTAAAAATGCTTTGAAGCAAGAAAAATACCTCATTCTTTGCTTTCATAGGATACACCCATGTATGGCGAATAGCATCATCAATGAAGATAACAAAATATACATGCTTCCCAAAAGATGGAGTCTTGACGAGTCCACATACATCACTATGAATAAGCTGCATTTTTCTTGTAGTGTGTGTATGACTATCTTTTGGAAAAGAAGAATTATGCATTTTTTCAAGAATGCAACCTTCACATGCATGCTTTTCAATGGAATCAAGTGTTGTCAAACCAATAACCATGTCCTAATTTTGCAAGTAAAGCAAACTATTGAAGTTCAAGTGACCAATATGAGCATGCTAAAGGTCCATTTTAGCCATGGAAGAAGTATGAGCAACCAAGGCATTCGAGGCATCCCTCTTGTATGTATCCATGTGATAGATAATGTACTACACATCACGATAATATCACCATTGCTAAAATCATGAACCATACACTTATCATCAACAAAGTGTACATGAGGTCTAGCTTTGGAAATCAACGGAACTGAAATTAAGTTCTTCTTGATATTGAGCTCATACAATGCATTTTTCAAGAGAACCACACCTCCATTTGCAATTGTAAACTCAATATCTCGTACTCCAATGATAGGATAAGAGGCATTTTTTGCACACACCACATGTCCTCCTTTGGGTGCATCTTCCAAAGTTGCAAAAAACCTTTTGGATGAAGTGTGTGCTTTGAAGCACCACTATCAAAGAACCAATCCGAATCAGCCTCACTCACAACCATACATTTAGAATGCAAAGATGCATCATAAAGACATGTAACAACACATGCCCAAAAAATTTGACCCATGCTGGCTTCATCATTCTTTGCATTTGCTGAATTTTTGGCAATAAGTAGTTGTTCAACTAAAAAGCAAGAAACCTCCATAAATGTGAATCAAGATAAATAATTACACATAGATACACAAAGATTTGAGAGATTTTTGAATGAACAATTACAACCAAATCAAGAAGAACATGAAAAATCAATTAAAGTCAAAGTAAGGAAGATGGCTCAACCTATATCCAAGTTGATGCAAAGTTTTTATAAATGATAAGATTTTTGATCTTGAAAAGGTTAGACGTTTTATGGAAGCAAAATACAATCATATTCTAAACAAAATTCAAGATGAGATTAAAAAACAAAAAGATGATGGAAATATAAGTACAAAAAATGACCAAGATAGTGATTCAAATCATGAGCAGGAAGACATATCAAAAATATCATGCATATTTGATAAAATTGTAAAACAAATTGATAATCAATTAAACAATTCTTTTGAAGACTAGAAGTTAGTATGATCTACTAGTAATGTGTTTTGAAAAGATTTTTTTAATGATAATGATGGGTGAGATTATTGAGAGTGATGATACATCTTCTGATGAGTAATAAAAAGGTTTTTTGCATTACATTATGTTTATGAAAAATGATTAATTATGTTTTTGAGTTTGATATAGGAAAATATCTTGCATATGATGAATAGGTACCAAAGATGGTCTATGAAGGGTTCTTGTGCACAAATTTTTTCTAGGAATTTATGAGTGAACCTCTAGTGAGGAAGTTATGTAAAAAAATGTATTTTTTGGTACTAATGCTTGATGATTCTATGAAATGCAAAAAATTCTTGGAAGAACTTCTTCACAAATATATATGTGAAGATATACTCTTCATTATTTGCACCATATTGATTCTATTTTGCATTTAGAGTATGCATAAACCAATGTATATACACATATGTTTATTTCTTTAGCCTGCACAATCTACTTGCACTTGTAAAAAAAAAGAGAAAAAAAGAGAAAAAAGATGACATCCAATCTAAAAATAGACATCAACAATTCTGAAGTACCTCATCATCAACATCCTCTTACCTCTTTTGCACCATGATTATTCAAAAAATGCATTTCTAGAGTATGCATGGTAGGGTCTCACTACATGATCTTGCATCTAGGCACGTATTGAGATTCAACTATGCCCACAAAGTGATTGTAAGGATTAATGTATATGCACATTGATATGTATGTGAGTGAGAGCACAAGCTTCACCATCAAATGTCGTTTACCCTAATATTTGCATCATATCTTTTTCCATGCATTTCCAAAGTATGCATGATAGGGTCTCACTACACGACCTTCATCAAGGCACGTTTTGAGCTTTACCTATGCACTTTGAGTGATAGAAAGGATTTATGTATAAAAACATGAAATGTATGAAAATGAGCACACATAATTCTTCATCGAATGCCAACTACCTTATTTTTTGCACCATATCTTGACCATGCATTTTCAAAGTATACAATTGATAGGGCTAAATTATATAGCCTTACATAGGCACAACACTTATATTCCCATGCACTTGATAGATGATTTCAACATTCAACGTTCTCATGAAAAAAGTGATTTCAGTACTGGACCATTGAGGACGATGTGCAGATTTAGTAGGGGTGAATGTCATAGAGATTTACATCTCTACATACATCTCTACATATCTAGAGTTAAACCATCTATCTCCGAACTTCTTAAGAAAGACTTCTAACTCAGACAAAGATCATTATTGGTCAAAATTTGGTCAAATATGAGTCATTATGGTCCAAAATCATCCAAAATATTTAACAGATAATACTTTCTTCAAAGAATACTTCAAGCAAACATCAAGGGTGCCTTTGTTAGCCCATGAACCTCCTAAAAAGGGGACCTGAGTTCGATCCCACCCTCACACATCGGCATAGTGCAAGCTTATGCTTTTTGGAAAAGCTACGTTAAAACAAAAAGAGTATATCGATAATTACTTGATGCTGATAAATTTGCTTTTTACATGCAAATTAATTCACAAAAGCATGTACGATGATGATCATTGTTTCGAGTTTTTCTTATCATACTATCCTTTTGGATAGGCCACTAATACTATATAAGGAGAGCCTTGCTCATTCTTTATCATCACTCATCAGGCAATCTTCTCAAGGATCTCAAGAAGTGCTCTTGCATTGGAGGAAGGAAGACTTTGGAGAAGTTGAAGTTTGGAGGAGATGTAGTTTTGGAGATGAAGACTCGGAGGAGTTGAAGGTGAAAAGAAGGAGAAGGTTTCTCTATTTGAAGGACATGATGGAGGTAGATCTACACACATGATGAAGGATTGATAGACATTATGAATCAACATCATGAACAAACTTTATGATCTATGATGAATTCGTAACATGTATCTTTCATTATTTTCATTAGAACTGTAAAAACACTTATTATGAATCAAGTTCTTTCTTCCATATGATGATATGTTGTGTTAGTGATCTGATCAATTATTTTGAGTTTTTATATTCTCTTTGAGTCTCCATTCCACCACCTGAGCTGCTTGAAACACCTTGCATGCATCGTTGGACTTGGCAGTTGAATTGATCCACCAATTGTGCATCATCAGCTCAACAATGTACTTCATTACGCATGGCATACAAAGAAGCAAGAGTGTCCCATGCCTATCTTGATGTAGAACATGATCGAATGTGTGAAACTATATGACGCTTCACAGAAAGCGCAATCAATGCATGAGCTTGAGCATCTTTTCCATCCCATCTAAGTTGCTCCTGTCTAGGTGGAGAAGGAGAAACCACTGTACTTGAAGAAGAAGCTTTATCTATGATAGTATATTAAGTAGAAGAACCTATGAGTCTTCAATCTACATATGCCACTATGTTCCAAAGTTGTTTTGCAACAAGAACATGCTTCATCCCCAACATTTCACTAAAGAACAAGAATGTGATTGAATCTCTACTTCAACAAAAGCAAAAATGAATGCTAAAATTTCAGCTCACAAACAGTCACTCTAACGGCAATTCTGACTGCACGAATGGCTTCAAAATGGGGTTAAAACCCTAGTGCAACCCCAATGCAATTGGTGGAAATGTTTCTTGGCTGCTCAAATTCATTGTTGTATGCTCGAAGTTGATTTGCACCATCAAAAGTGCGCATGTGCCGTGACAAAAAAAACCAAAACTTGAGAAGGAGGTGAACCTGCTCTAATACCACTGTTGTGTGTAGAAGTGTGAGACACACATAAGAATCACACACAAGGAGCACAAATGTAGCAAGACACAACGAGAAGATGGTGAGATGTTCAACCCAAGCATGCATGAAATTGGACACGAGATGCCAAGGTGATTGCCAAAGAACAAATTTTATATTATGTTTGCAAATCACTTTATAAGGAACGTCAATGAGAGCTTGGCATGAGGAGTAGTTCGACTACACCTCATAGTTGTGCACAATTAGGCTCCACAAGGCATACCCCCCAAGCACCAAGATGGGCAGGATAGGAAAAATAGGGCCTATGACATCCTCCCCGGCTTGGAGAGTTTGTTGCCCTCAACAAACGGATTCATACCTTACAAAAAGTTTAAGCTTATACAACTTAAGGTGATACAAAATTGGGTAACATTACAATTGGCTTAAGAGTCGTGATCAACCTAACATGTGCGGTACTATTTTCAGACAAGAGGGTGATCCAGACCAAAAGTGTTGGCCAAGATCCAATCTGCATCCACTAAGGGTCGGCTTTCCACTTGATGAGAAACTCTGGGCCTTGGTGTGTGTTGCAATCTTGTAAGATAGCCTCTCATTTGAATTGGTTCTCGCCAGGTCTTGAATCATCGAGACTTCTCGTCCATAATTTGTGTCAAGTTTGAACCGCTTGAGTACACTTACATGGAATGCATTGTGAAATTGCACATTGTCAGGCAACTCCAACTGGTACATGACTTGATTGATCTGCTTCGCCACCTTGTACGGGCCGTAGTACCGATGGTTGAACTTTTGTGTAATGTTTTGGGGAAGTGCGATGTTCCATGCACTCACAAGGACTAAGTCCTCAACTTTGAAAACTTCACCCGTTCTTCGTTTCTAATTTGTGTACCTGGCCATTTGTTCATGGAACGGACGTTCCCAATCAGGGGGTTGCAAAATTGGGGCCTGCGTCAATAAAAATTTTAAACGATCAAATGTAGTTTGGCGCTCTAGAGTCCATTGGTGCTGCCGTGGAGTACTAGTCATAAGCCGATTAAGTGGTGTTGCTAAATGAGCTAACCATCGTAAATGTCTGTCATGCCACCGGATTTGGCCCAGGAAGCGCATAACTCCTTTCGGTGTTGTGGGGACTGGTGCCTCCAACACGGCTGCTACTTTATCCGGATCGACTTGTATTCCTTGTTCAGAGATAATATGTCCGAGTAGTTTGCCACAAGAGACCGCAAAAACAGATTTTGTCGGATTCAAACATAATCGGTATTCACGACATTTTTCAAAGCAGCACCGTAAATGATACAGGTGTGCCGCATTCTTGCCAAATAAGGAAAAGTCGTCCAAATATACTTGCATAAAAGTAGTCAAGTAGGGTGAAAAAACTTCTTGCATACACCGTTGAAATGTACTTGGAGCATTCCTTAACCCAAACCACATTACCGTACAAGCATAAACACCCTAGTTCGTGATAAAAGCTGTTTTAGGTATGTCCTATTCTGCCATCCTCACCTGGTTATAGCCATTGTAGCCATCCAAAAATGAATACATCTCGTGCCCGGCCACCCTCTTGAGCATTGTGTCTAGAAAGGGGAGAGGAAATGGATCTGGTATAGTGGTCGCATTCAGTTTTCGATAATCAACACAGATACGCAACTGTTTATTTTTCTTCGGGACGATCACTATCGGAGATATCCATTTAGCATGCTTGATTGGTACAATGAATCCCACCTTCAAAAACCAATCGAGTTCTGCTTTGACCTGTGCTGCATAATTGGGGTTCATTTGGTAACTAGACTGTTTGATTGGATTTGCCTCTGGTTTGTGCACTACCCGATGTTGATAGATCCGTGGGTCTAGACCTTTCATATCTCGATAGTCCCAAGCAAAAACATCGGAGAACTCACGCAACAGTCGTATCAAATCATCTTGAAATGTCTCTAACAATCCTGCCTTAATCTTAACTGGTCGTGGGTTAACCGCATCACCCAAATTATATGTTACTAACTGATCTTCCGGTACATAAAATTGTCCAGGTTTTACAAGGTCATCAACTGACTGCAAAAGTTGATGTAAGGTGGCTCCATCCATAGCAACACTATCATTTGCGTCTGCATCTCCGGTCACTGGTACCACCATGCAAGTGGCCGGACTCCACTTGTCTACGACCGACTGGAGATCTACAGTACCTAATGAGATCAGATCCTTATTGGTCAGGTAAGCCATCCAACATGTGGACCGGCTCCGCTACATATGGTCTTGCATGAAGCTTGCAGGGCTGCATGGCATCCAATTTAACTACATATTTACGGTGATTATCTTTGAAAGTTAACTCCTGCGCTGACCAATCTTGTACAACTTTGGCTTGTTTCAACCATGGTCGATCGAAAAGTAGATTGTAGTCGAGGCTGGATTCTGGTAGTTCGAGAACTACAAAAGTCATTTTGAACGTGGTACCCTGCAAGGTAATCAGAATATTCCGTACTAGTCCCACCGGATAGACTCGGGATTGGTCTGCCATTCGTACAAAAAATTGTACAGGCTCGATTTGGGTCCACCCCAATTTCTTGCAGAGAGCTGCAGTTGCAATATTCACACCTGAACCGCCAACAATTAGCACTTGAGTAATCTTTTGGTTTTTATGCCAGAGAGTGATCAATGGGACTAAATGATCCACCGTAGAATCAGCTTTCGGTTGTATTGTTGCAGTCGCCGGAGTACAGGAAGATCCGGGACTAACCTGCTGTTGGAGGTGCTGCCTGACTCCTGACACCAAGGCGAGCAACTGTCCCAAAGGGAGTGTAATTGAAGCCTTAGATAGGATATCCCATACCTGATCTGTTTGGATCGTACTTCTCACCGATTCTGATGATGATTCTACTGTTGCTGGGGTAGAATTTTGTTCATTCGATCTTGCCTTAGGCAAGGGAACTTGTGTTACCGGAATTGGATCAGGAAACACAGTTGGCTCTTTAACTGTCCATTGACTAGCCTTTTTATACATTCACTGCTGCTCACGGATACCAGGCTCGAACACCTCAGCTGCGGGTTGCAACTGCTTACCCGATCTTGTATGAACCACTGCTGGTTGATTTGGGTGTTGGTGAGTCTTTTGCCACCACCATCTTCACTGACAGTCAGAGTGCATTGGCAGTTGCGAGGAACCCTGTGTTCCATGCTCGCACTAAGCACATTGAGGTGCATTATCATTATGTCAGGGAGAGGTTCTCTGCTGGGGGAGATCAACTTGGCATATGTGCCCACGCAGGAGAACATTGGAGACGTTTTCACTAAGGCTCTGCCTAGGGAGAAGTTTGAAGCTTTTCGCAAAGCTTTGGGCTTACTTCCTTTTGTAGAGTGATTTCCACATAGCTTGGCACTTCCTTATACATGAGCGCCAGCTACTTGTTCACCGCATCACTCCCGGGGGGTTTGTTGATATATTTAGGTAGTGATGTGTGTGAACACTCTAGGAATGCTGGGGCACTTTTTTCCCTCTTTAGGAGGTTTTTTTCCCCCGGCTTGTATATACGCCTATTGCCCTAATGGGCTACTCATCTTTGTACATTCTCTAGTAATACATTTAGCATTGTGTGTTGTGCTCCAAGCTTCTTCATCTTCCTTGTGCTATTCACGTGCTTCCGTAGACATCTATCTGCAACAAGAGTTACCTTATGTTTTTCTACATCATACCAAGACCTATGTTCTTCAAACACAACATCCCTACTTGTAGTGAATTATTTGTTTGAAGGTTTGTAGAACCTATAACCCATATGAGTTGAATCATATCCAATAAATACTTTCTTTTTTGCCCTTTGATATAGCTTACCTCTCATTTGTGAAGCTACATGAACATAAAGTTAAACAACCAAACACCTTGCAATTTCCTAGACTAGGTTTTCTTCCATTGCATGTAGTAAGAAGTCATAACTTGAAGTGATTTGGATGGTAGTCTATTGACAAGGTACACAATAGTTGAAATAACTTCTACCCATAAATAATGTGGCAACTTCTTCTCTTCTAGCTTTGTTCTAGTTGATCCACCAATGTCTTGTTTCTTCTCTCTACAATACTATTCAATTAAGGAGAGAACCTAGTAGTCACTTCCCTCTTAATTCGTTTATCTTGCAAGAATTAAAATTCCTTGGAGAAGTATTCTCTCCCTCCATTAGATCCGAGTTTTTTAAGTGATCTATGTGTATCATTCTCTACATGTGCTAGATAATTTTTGAAGAAATCAAACACTTCAATCTTACTCTTGAGAAAGTACAGAATACTCAATCTATATGGTCGTCAATAAATAAGATAAAATTCCTTGATATTGCCAAAGAAGGCTCTTGGCTTAGCTCCCATACATCTGTATGTACGAAGTCCAATAAGTTGTTGTGGATGTAGCCTTTGTGGCTGAATGGTTGTCTTTGTGCCTTACCAATTCGACATGCATCACATCTCTTGATCATGTGTTGCTTTGATATGTTTGGCAGTCCTAGTAGACTTTGATCCCTGCATATATCCTTCAAGGTTCTTTCATTCACATGTGCTAGCCTCTTATTCCTTTCCATTGAACTAGTAGTTCTAAGTGGTGTAGTTAGTTTTATCACAGATGGAACATGGTTGAACACTATGAGTTTTGGGTTTTTCATGATTTGATCCTTTCTACTTCCTTTTAGCTTATTGTCTTTCTTATCTACGTATAGAGCACTAGTTGAATTACCTTGATAGGAGTTACCTTCCAATATGCTATTGTTGGCCTCTTGATTGAAGAGTTGTCCAAGAAAGATGTTGAAATCCGGAGTTTTTGACATCCATGATGAGGTCATAGGCAGTGGTGAAAGTTTGCCATTGCTTGCCACTTCTAATCCCATTCTGAATTTTTCTCATGATGGACTCTTCTTCAATTAGCTCTCCAATGGATGCCAATTGATCTGCAACCTCCTTCACCTTTGTAACAAAATCTATGATGGTTTGTTTTGGAGTCTTCATCTCATTGAACCCATTCTAGAATGAGTGTTTCTTGATTTGGTACTAGGAGAAAAGAAAATCTCTAGGGAATCCCAAGTCTCTTGAGATATCTTGCATTCTCTAATATGTGGTAATAGAAAATCAGAGATAGAGTTTAGTATGTATGACCTTGCCCCTTGCACACCAAAGTGTGAGATATCTGTTTTGTTTTGAGTAGCTACTCCTTTGGATCTTGGAATAGACATTGCTTCATCACCTGATACAATCCCATATAGATTCCTTCCTTGCAAATAGGCCTCCATTCTAGTTTTCCGAGTAGAGCAGCTGTGTCAGTCAAGCTTCTCAATTGAACCTCAGAAAGAGGTTCAAGAGCCCCTTTAAGAAGAACAGGCTACACCTATGGAAGACTCATCTATTCGGTCTCCAAGAACAACAATGTCTATAGATGCCTCAGATAAAACCACATCTTAAGAATTATTAGAGGAGAGGGATGATGTACCATTGCCTATAAAAGTAACTGTAGAAGTATGTGCACCCAAGGAAGTTGTACAACTAAGTGCTACAAAATGAATGATACAAGTAAATCTTGCAATGGACTAAAGTTCAAGCAAACATTCATCAAGTTATTGCACACCATAAGAGGAAATCACAATGGGACAAGTGAACCACCATCCCTTTTATATCTACCTAGCTAAATGTAGAGGTCAATAAACTAAAGCCGATAGTTAGAATGATGAAGCAAGCTGCAATGGACACTCAGATTGTGACGATGGAAACTAACAAGAGCTTGAAGAAGAAAATGTATAGATAATTCAATATTAAGGAACTAATGTCGATTTATCTAGAGAGGTGTCTCAATTGAAAAGCAACCAAGAGAAGCTAAGAAGGAGATGGTAGATACTCTAAATAAAGTTGACTCATTGATGTCTCAAGACACTACATTGAGGATTGAGCAAAAGGAGCTAACCACCAAATACAAAAAGTTATCTATGGACAATGGAGAATTGAAATGCAAATGCAGGGAATCTAGATTGATAGAACGCAACATAGATAACAATGATTAGAAGCACATCATTTGTGCTTAACATATAAGGTGCTCTTAGTTGGATTGTTCTGAAAACCATGTGTAATCAAGTAGGAATGTATCTTTTCATGCCAAGCACGTGATGCCTACTTCAAACCATATAATGCCTTTTTTAACTTGCACACTTTGTTTTCATTCCCTTTCTGCACAAAACCATGGGACTAAAACACATACACTTCTTCATGTAAGTCACCATTCAGAAATGTAGTTTTAATGTCCAACTAATGTACTTTCCAACCATAATGTGTTGCAAGTGCACATATGATACGGACAATAGTTATTTGAAATGTGGGTGCAAAAGTCTCATCAAAATCAATGCTTCTTTCTTGAGCATAAAATTTTGAAACAAGCCTAACCTTATACCTTTCAACTACTCCATCAGGATTACACTTCAGCTTGTATACCCATTTAGTGCCAGTGGACTTTTTCATGGAGGCAAATCACATAAAGACCAAGTGCCATTCTTCATAATAGCATCATATTTTGATCGTATAGCAACCATCCAATTTTTTGAATGTTCTACTTCATCAAAAGAAACAAGCTCCTTCTCATCACAAAGACTAGAGGTAGCCATTACATAGCAATTTGATGCAATAGAAGTAGTGCAAGAGCCTAAATGAGTACGATGCGACAGAGGTGCATCTAATTTGCTATCTTGCAAATTCTACACTAGCCATTTAGGCATAGTTTTTGTCTCCTCTATATCAACCCTCTCATCAGTAAGTGCATCATGTAAATTAGAAATGGAATGATCTGCATCATCATGTGGAATCTATAAATGCTAAGAGATTTCCTCATTTGGACCAACATTTGACTGTCCACCTATAAAAAGAGCCAGCAAAGTATCATACACATCTTTAGAGCTAAGTGATGTCTCGTTAGTACTAGAAAGTAATGGTTCAATTGCATCTTCCACAAAAACAACATCATGGCTAACCAAAATGTGTTTAGTATATGGATGATACAGACAATAGCCTTTGCTTTCAAAACTGTACCCAACAAAAATACATTTCACTACTGTATCATCGAATTTTCTGCATTATTGTTCTAACACTAATGCATATGTCAAACAACCAAAGACACACAGATGAGAGAGAGAGAGAGAGAGATTGCTTATGAACATGTCAAGCCTCATATGGAGTGATAGACTATAGTGCTTTGGTGGACACCTGTTAAATAGATATGTTGCACACATAATAACCTCAAGCCAGAAACTATGTGGTAAAGCCAAAATTTTGACCATAGACCTTGCCACCTCCATGAAATAACATGTTCTTTCTTTCAACAACACCGTTTTTTTGAGGTGCATATAACACTATATACTAATGTTTTATCCCATGCGCATCTAGAAATGCATTAAAATCAAAAGACATGTATTCCTCCCCTCAACCAAAATGGAGGTTTCCCATTTTACACACTGGAATATTTTTAGCTAGAACCAAAAACCGTTTGAAGCACATAAACACTTGGGACTTTGCTTTCAATGGAAACACCCATGCATGCCTAGAAAAGTCATCAATAAAGGTCACAAAGTATAGATAGTTCCCAAAAGAAGGTGTTTGCATACGGCCATAGATATCAATATGAACAAGCTACACTTTCTTAGTAGCTTGAATTGAACCATCTTTTGGGAAGGAGAAACACTGCATTTTGCCCAAAATATAGCCTTGACATACATTTTTACTAGGTGCCTCAAGTTTGGGCAGAGAGGAAATAATTTTAGATTTTTGCAGTCATAATAAACTAGCAAAATTCAGATGACCAAAGCGTGCATGCCAAAGCTTTGCATCTAAGATAGCTTGAGAATCTTGAATTACATATGCTGAATCATTGATAGATTTTGTATAGTCTATGAGCTTATACAACCCATGACATAAAATGCCAAAAGCAAAAATAACAGTGCCCTTTGAGAGATCATGAATTGTAAATTTTTCATCAACAAATTTGAT
The DNA here is from genome assembly GCA_020310875.1 of Ceratopteris richardii. Lineage (NCBI taxonomy): Eukaryota > Viridiplantae > Streptophyta > Polypodiopsida > Polypodiales > Pteridaceae > Ceratopteris > Ceratopteris richardii. Next base: position 54,486,433 of record CM035440.1, read on the forward strand.
AACCAAGGTAATCTTGGCTAATGATGAAACTAACAATAGATGGAGAATCATACAGGAAGATCACTCAAGAAACTTAGATCTGATGGAGGGGGAGAATACGTCTCCAAGGAATTTGATGAGTCCTTGCAGGATAAAGATATCAAGAGGGAAATGACTACCAGGTACTCTCCTCAGTTAAATGGAATTGCAGAGAGAAGAAACAAGACATTGATTGGATCATTAGAGAAATTCTTGAAGAAAAGAAGTTGCCACATTATCTATGGGTAGAGGCTATTTCAACTACTATGTAACTTGTCAATAGAATACCATCTTAATCACTCCAAGGTATGACTCGTTATGGATCATGGTATGGAAGAAAACCTAGTCTTGGACATTGTAAGGTGTTTGGTTGTTTAGCTTATGTTCATGTACCTTCACAAATTAGAGGTAAGATAGATGCAGATGGGTTACAAGTTCTATAATCCTTCAACCGATCAATTCACTACAAGTAGGGATGTTGTGTTTGAAGAACATGTCTTGGTATGATGAAGACAAATAAAAGATAACTCTACCATATGATCTTGATTCTGATTTCCATCAATTAGGAAGAAAGCATGATATAGAGGTGAAAGATCCAAGAAGTGATATAGATGATGAACAGGATGAAAGGTAAAAGGATTACAAGCTATGGAAGTCAAGAGGCAAAGCAATAGTGCAAGACTATGGATAATGCTTTAAGCAAGCCACTAAAAGGTCAAAAATAGAGAAAAGACAAATAGAAATGTATGGATATGATTCCAATTTGCTACAAAGCATTCTATCTACTTGGAAAAGGACTCAATTTAAGAAGAACCCTCAACCTATGAAGAGGCAAAGGGAAACCCTAATTGGGAAAAGGCTATGAAAGAAGAAATAGATGCATTGAAAGAGATGGACACTTGGAATTTGATTCCAATGTCACCTAATCAAAAGCTAATGGGTTGTAGATGGTAATATCAATTGAAAAGAAACTGAGATGGATCAATTTGCAGGTAAAAGGTAAGATTTATCACCAAAGGATGCTCACAAACTAATGGTATAGACTATGAGGAAACATTCTCAACAATTGCAAAGATGACTACAATTAGAACATTGATAAGTGTAGCTACTACAAGAAATTTGAGACGCCTCCAACTTGATATGAAAAAAGCATTTTTAAATGGTTGGGTAAGTGAAAAGGTATACATGTTATAACCTCCACGTTTTGAAAACCCTAATCATACATCTTATGTTTTTAGACTTAAGAAAGCATTGTATGTATTTATAGTACAAGCTCCTAGAGCTTGGAATTACATGTTGCTTGCATATCTACAGGATCAAGGGTTCAGATGTAACAACTCAGATCCTTATTTCTTCATCAAAAGGGGTCACAATGAGGTTATATATCTATGTGTATATTTTCACGAGGAAGGAGATAAGGAAGAGAGCTCACACACACACACAAACTCCCACAATCAAAGAGAAGCACACACACACACACACAGATTGAGGCAAGGAAGAATGATCTTCTTCTTCTTCTATTACATAAAAGGAATGTACAAGAATGATCTAAACCAAGAATACAACAAGTGCAATATATAAAGAACAGTACATATGGAAAATGCTAATGTCCACGGATGAGTGAGCTACAAGAAACAAATGTGCCATCACTCTCAGTAGATGAATCTAATAAAGCTCAATGAAGTGTTCGTGACATATACCAGCATGACTACTTTACATGTCAGAGAAATGAAAAATGATATGTTTCATCCTAGATCATCACATGTTGAGCTTGACATCTCAACACTCCCCCTCAAGCTCCACGTCATATCTATAATCCAAGCATCTCCCGAAACTTCTTCAACTTCTTGGCTCCAAGTGCTTTAGTGAAAATATCAGCAACCTACTTATCTGTTCGCACACAAACAAGATCAATATCACCTGCTAATAACTTCTCTCTAATTAAGTGATTATCTACCTTGATATGCTTTGTTCTAGCATGAAAAACAGGATTTCGTGCTAATTGTATGCTCCTAAGATTATCAGAATAGATGGTGATAGGCTTTTGCACTTCCACACCTAAATCTGCAAGTAGCATCTCAAGCCATGATGCTTCACATGCTACCATTAGAGCACCTCTATACTCAACCTCTGTACTCGACAAAGCAACATTGGGTTGCTTCTTGCTGCTCCATGTAATAGCTGCACTCCCAAGTGAGAATAGAAAGCCACTAGTAGATCTTCTATCTGGAATACTACCAGTCCAATCTGCATCCGTGTATCCATGAACCTGCAAATCTACACGAGCTTCATAAAGCAATGCATAATCCAAATTAGCACTCACATAATGTAGATTGCACCTTAGAGCATCTAAATGTGGCTTCCTAGGAACCTACATAAATTGACTTTCAAGTCCAATAGTGTAGCTAAGATCAGGCCTTGTAATAGTGAGATATATCAAACTTCCCACAATTTTCCTGTACATAGTAGCATTTTCCAATGTTTCACCTTATGTAGCATCCAACTTCAAATTTTGATCCAATGGCATAGAAATTGGCTTGCAATCAGCCATACCATACTTTTGCAGCATACAAGGCATATTGCCTTTGTGACATCCATATACCTGTTTCTGTATGTATAAACTCAATGCCCAAGAAATTACTCATGGAGTACGACTTTGAAGTAGTAATCAGGAAGGGAAAAAACCATCTTAGAGCTAACCACCTCTCAAGCTTAACCACGGGAGAAGCTCCTCAAGGAATAGTCGATGAATTACCTGATGCATACCTGTTTAACCTTGAGATAGTACCAGAATGGGCTAAGCCTGTTGTCCCTATTCTCACATTTGGACCCAAGAATCCAAGGATTAGGATCAAAGAAGGAGAAATCACTAAGTCTCAAAGATATCAAATAATAGTAGGAAATATATAAACACGATAATTAGAAGATTCTTGCTTGTTATGTAGAAAAATCAAAACACGTAAATTGGTTGCAATTAGCACATATAGGTGCATTAAAGCAACATCATTCAAAACATCGTACATTGCAAACTCTGCATAGACTAGGAGTATGACCTTTTATGGAAGCAGATGTCTATAAGTTGTGTAGAGAATGCCCTGTCTGTTGTGAAAGACCAACGGTAGAACATGCCACGTTATATCATATGTCTCTCACACCAGAATGGAGTGAACCTTTAGTGACATACTTGAGGACAAAAACATTCCCTCAAGGAATGACTGTAGCACAACAACACAGTCTAGAGCAGGAAGCTCAAGACTATCCACTTATTGGTGACAACCTATACAAGAGAGGAAGAGAGAGATACCTAAGTCAATGTGTTCATGAGAGCAATTATTTGAGCGTATTAGAGACTGCACACCAAGGTGTTGCAAGAGTTCATTATGGCCCCGATAGGATAATCAGAGCCATACTATTTGCAGGATTATGGTGGCCCACTCTTCACATGGATGGACATACCTATGTTAAGAGATGTGACGTGTGCCAAAGAATTCAATTTTCAACTCACAGAGATGAAATGCCATTGAAACCCATGATGGGAGGAAGTGCATTTTCCAAGTGGGGTATAGACTTTGTAGGACCCATTAACCCCCCTGCAAAAGGTACTCATGCTGAATATATTATTGTAGCAACATATTATCTTACCAAATGGGTAGAAGCCAAGGCCACAAAAAATAATGATGCACACACGACTGCAAAATTCTTATTTGAAAATGTCTTTACTAGATATGGATTGCCTATAGAGTTAGTGAGTGACCGAGGAACTCACTTTCTAAACCAAGTCATTGAATATTTGTTACAAGATTTTATGGTGATTCACAAGAAATCCGCACCATATCATCCTCAGGCCAATGGTCAAGCAAAAAGTACTAACAAGATCCTTTGTAACGTACTGACGAAACTCGTGAACAACAAATGTTCAGATTAGGACAAATAGTTACACCATGCTGTTTGGGCATATCGAGTGGCCTACAAGACTGTACTCAATGCAACTCCCTTTTAGATGGTTTTTGGTCAGAACGTTGTGCTCAATTTGGACTTCTTGATACCCACCCTTCAGGTTGCACAAGAACATCAATGGACCAGCCATGAATTATCATCAAGAATAATGGATTTGGAATGATTAGGAGAATCGAGACTGAAAGCAGCAACAGACATATATGCAACAAAGAAGCAACAAAAAGTCTATTTCGATGCACATGTGGAATACAAAGGCTTAAAAGAAGGTGATTTAGTTCTAGTGTATATGCTGAAATAACATGCATGAAAATTAGAAAAGCAAGGTTATGGACCTATGATCATTAACAGACTCTCGACAAGTGGAGCGATACAATTAGCCACCCTAGAAGGAGAGATAATGCCTAATTACATTAGTGGCTGTAGAGTCAAGGTTTATCAGGAACCTCTTACTGAGGATATGCTTAAACGACTCATGTTGGCAAAGAAGCATAAGGAGGAAGAAAAAAGAATACGTGCTAAAGCTCAGGCATAAGCTATAGAACACATTAAGCGCATGAAGCTAAGAAGATAAGGACTAGGGAGAGAACATTATAACCATCTAGAAACAATACCCAGATACCCCATGGCCATGTGTCAAGCAAAGTCAATTACCCATCCTAGCATAGTGGATAGGAGACCATTCCTTAAAGTCAAGCTAGAGCACGGCAACCCTCAGGGCTTTAATTGATTTAGGTGTTGTGACTAGTGCGATTAGATGGTCCCACTATAAGGACTCAAGAATAGAAATGCGACCAATTGAGGCATACTTCATAGGGCTAGGAGGCATGGAAACCCCTTGCATGGGTGAGGTGGACCTTCATATCCTCAAGCTAGTCAGGACAACCATGACTCTCAAGAGGATGTGCAAGATGACGAACAAGAACAGCAAACAGAAGCTCAAGGTGACACAAGTAAGCATGAAGATGACATGTTCAAAGCAGCTATCTATACCTTGGCAATCAAGAAACTATATCGCACTATGTAGGTAGTCTGGGCCCGCAGATAGGAACTCGCTACAGGAGGATTCGAAGATGCTTTCATTCAAGGCTTCAGAGAATTAGTTAAATCAGTTGGAATCAATGAAGCACTATGATATCTGCAACATAAGCCACTACCAAAGTTTGACCCACGATGAATCTGTTTACTATCGAAGCCGAGTCGCGTACCAACAGATGCCCAGTCTTCACACCATGCCCGAGAAGCATGACTTATTCTAGAAGACCCTATTGAAGAGGTGACCATAGTCATTGACTCCCTGCCTCATCCTTCTACTGGAAGTAACACTACCCCCATTGAAGTACCCACCACACCACCTACTCCTCTTTCACCTCTCGCCCCTCCAGCTTCTCCTATACACCCTACCCCTCCTATGCCGTCCACGTTCATCAATAGTGCTATAGCAGAAGCCCTAGTTGCCTCAACCCCATAAACTCTTCCGGTAGCCCTCCAACCTATCCTTCCTTCCGTAGCTCCCACCATTCCAACCAATCCATTTCTCACTCCATCCTTTCCTTCTTTTCACATCCCTCCAAGACTTATATTCCCGTTTCCCCCTCCAATGACCTTCTCAGCCATCTCACCTCCCCACCCCACTGTACTCCCTCTCTCCTCCCCTCTCCACCAAGAAATACGTGAAACCCAACCTGTAATTTATTCTTCAACCTTTGTAAATTCTGTATTCACACACACTCATGCACCCACTCTCACACCACTCTTCACGGTCACTGCACTTGACACCACATCTAGTGACATGGACATCTCACAGCCCACTGCACCACCACTCACATCACCTCTTTCACCACCACATTTAGGTACATCGCACTTCTCCACAGTCACCACTGCATCCACTTTCCCACCCCCCTTTCCCCTTCCCCTTGCATCAACACCCACACCCACATCATCTTCACCCACTCCACCATCAATATTTTCGCCCATAATCGACACCGCTTTTCGCCAGATGTCTCTTGCATGACACAAGTTTCAGATGAATTCACATCTCTCGAGACCAACTACCAGAAACTCCAACAAACAACTATAGATTTACAGGTGCAATTAGACTCTTTATCCATCGAGAACGCCTCCCTTAATGCATGCTATCAAGAGCTACGCGAGGCCTACCATATCCTCGAGCTACGAAGTGAACAAAAGATGAAGGAAGCCATTACTGATATCAAAAACCTATTACGGGCTCAAACAGTCAGAAACGCGACCCTCACTCGAAATATGGGACTGTTACGACGCCACCTCGCAGCGGCCAAGGAAGGAAATCAAAGATTGCAGGAACAGAACAGAGAAAATCTTGAAGCAGCCTTAGATCAACTAGACGAAGCTCTAAGTCCCAGCCTGTAAGGAATTAAACTCACAACCTCTTGGTTAGGAATGTGATGGGCTAACCACTTGCCCCAAAAGCCATGGTTGAGGATTACTTCCTAATCCTCTCTCTTAGGGTGTGGTTAAACCATCTCCTACCAGGATTATGTTACACAGCCACTTTAAAGCAGTACCATCAGAGTCCATGCAGATATTATTGAAAGATCATGCCAAACTCTTAGAAGATTATGAAAATATGAATGAAGCATATCAGAAACTCCAGGACGGTCATAAAATGTTACTATTGTGCTGTTAGAAGAAGCATTTTTTGAAGAGAAATTATTTGTAAAATGACAAAAATTGTAGAAATATTTATGTGAATGATGTGAAAATGAGGAAGAGTCTTCCTCATGTAAATTAGAATCATATGTATTTTTTCTACAATTTTTGGAAGCTCTTTGGTAGCATATTTTTAGATTAGAAGGGAAAAGGACCAAAAATCAAGTGTGAAAAGGGACACTTGAAAATGTATAAAAGCTGATTTCCTCTATTTTGAGAGGGTTGGTTCTATTATTTGTGCTATCCAAGTAATTTGAAGAGCTCTCCTTGCAGAAAGCGTGTTTCTTCCTTTCAAGTACTTTCTTTAGATTTGTTGAGTCTATTCTATGTGTATTCCATGGAGTTTGTGAGCTACAGTTGTGTATTTTTGATGAATGTGTATGAAGAGAGGTGATTCTTAGAGTAATGAGTGAGAAAATGCTGAAGAATAGAGCTGGACATGGAAATCATCAATTTTCACAGAATCGCAATTGTCTCGTCTGAGGGTTACAAGTATCATTTTTGAGATTTGACTTCATAATTGTGTTCTACTAAGAAAATAACACACTTTAGACACCAAGATTATTGAAAATGTTGTAATATTGCTCAAGATAATCAAAACCCTAGAAATTTCCTTCATCTTCATCATTTCTCAAAAATCCAGTCATTTTCCTCTTATTCTTGGAATCCATTAACTAGAAGGGGTTGTGGTCTTTGTATACTTCTCGGATTGACAAATATAAGATGTATTGTTGATTCTTTATGCTAAAATGATTGGAGAGGACAACTTCAAAGGGTAACAACAATCATTTTTTTGGACAACTCCAAAGGGTAACAACAAACATTTTTTGGCGCCGTTGTCGGGGAACAATGCAAAATCTTCATTGAAGTTGGACCTTGCTGGATCTTCCATTGTTGATGGTATTGAACACATTGAAAAGGCACTACTCATGAATCAAGAAAAGGAAACATGAAAAGGTAGGTTTCTTTGTTTGTCTTTTGGGAAAAGAAAGCAAGAGTTAACCTTTTGAGATAAAGAAGTTGTGAAATTCTTGCAAATTGATAGTTGCTCATATCAATTTTTGAGAATAAAAGTGCAGGTGTGTCAAAAACTGAATCAAGATAGCTGAAGATAAGGTAAAATGTGACTATCTTTGCATTTGTAGAGTGCTTTTTGACCAAGTACCAAGCAAAATTGTTGATCTTGGGAAAGATGACATGATTGCATTGAGGAAAGTCAAGTAAAGTAGCTATATGCAAGTAGATAAAATCCATTTGTTTAGCCAAGGCAAAGCAACAATATTGAGAAAAGATTTGTTTGCATTTTGAAAAGAAAAATGTTTTGAGTTTATCTTTGCATGAATTGATAATTGCACTTCTTAGCACAATTTTCTTTGGGAAGCTTTGCTCATAAACTGATTAGATTGCAAGCATAAAAGAGTATAACCAATCATGAACAAAAGATCAATGGATCTTGAAACAAGAAAACCCTAAGTGAAGTGTTTACCTTGATCTAGGGCAAAATACTAAAAAAATTCATAAAATCCATTGAAAAATTCAAACAAATTTTCTTTTTTATTAGAAAGTTGGACTCGAGTATTGATTATTGAAAGTGAAAAAAATTGGAAAAGAATTCTAAAAATTGAAAGAAAAATAAAAATATATAGAGTGGAAGTTGCTGCTTTAATTTTTCTAAAAATTATTCCTTTAATGAGTTTGATGGTGTATAATTGCAGGTGACAAGTGATCTGGAGTTGGTAAAGAACATTGAAGGGGACCAAGTGGAAAGAAAAGTCAAAAACTGTAAAAACAAGAAGTTCAAGAAAAACACGATTCTCTTCACAGGATTGCGATTTTCTGTAAGAAAAAGAATTGGAATCATTTTGCACATTTGGGTATTGAGGAAAGTAATTGTAAGAGGTTTTCATAAAGTTGAGTGGGTAAGGAAAAGCAAATTTCAAAATATCAGAGAGAATTGAGCATCAAGTGAGTGAATTGAGAATTGGGTACAGAATTGCGATTTTCACCAGTGGGATAAAGGGAGTAACTTGTGTTGAAAAGTTAGGAATTGTGAGTCAAAACCATAAAATTGTTGAGAGATAAAAATTAAACAAGTGAAAAGTGAAAATTCTGAGAAATTTGCACAAAATTGCGATTGTCTGAAGACTATAAAAGCATGTAAATTCTGAAAAATAGCTCATTTGAGTGGAGAGAGACAGTGAGAGAGTTGGACAGAATCGCGACTCCTTGCAATCACAAAGCTTTTGGATACTTTTTTGATCAAGCAAGTAAGGTAAGGAATTTCCAACAAATTTTTGCATTATATCAAGTTTCATAGATGATTGGAGCACAAAAACACAGAGAATAGTAAAAAACACGGAATCATGATTTTTAGATCTTTTGAGTTTTAGTAAGAAAAAATAATAATTTTGTTCAAACTCTTTTATTGCATGTTAAAATTTTAATAAGGCGATTCTATTGGAAAAACAAAATATTAAAAATCAAGAACCTCAAAAATTTTAAAAATCTGCACAGAATCACGATTTTGTAGTCAAACACAAAATCGTGATTCTTTGAAAAAACAAAAAAAACACAAAATCACGATTCCCAGAGCGCGATTTTCATAAGAAAATCGTGTTTCTAACGATTGTGAGCAATCACGATTGTCTGGGAACAAAATCGTGAAAAATGATGATTCTCATAGCAGAGTTGTGAAAATCACGATTCTCTCAACAGAGTCGTGAAAATCACGATTCTCTCCACAGAATCATGAGAAACACGATTCTCTCCACAGAATCGTGAAAATCACAATTCTCTCCAGAAAATCATGAGAACCACGGTTCTCTTCACAGAATCGTGAGAAACACGATTCTCTTCACAGAATCGTGAGAAACACGATTCTCATCACAGAATCATGAAAAACACGATTCTCATCACAAAATCGTGAGAACCACGATTCTCTTCACAGAATCGTGAGAAACACGATTCTCATCACAGAATCGTGAAAAACACGATTCTCTCCACAGAATCGCAAGAAACACGATTCTTTCAACAAAATCATGAAAATCACGATTCTCTCCACAGAATCGTGAAAATCACAATTCTATTCACAGAATCGTGGAAAACACGATTCTCTTTACAGAATCGTGAATTAGTTGAATGATTCTTAGCTCTGGTAATAAATTGTACATACCTTCTAAACAAGAACAAGGAAGGAAGGAGATAGAGCCAGTGACAGGAGAATTACAAGAAAAAGATTTTGGGCAAGAAAATAATATGGAAAATTTAAACGAAACCAATGAATCTTCTGAAATTGGTGATTATAGAAATATTCTCAAATATATGTATAGAAATAGGTTTGGAACTTATGTATATGAGGATGGGATGCATAAGTTTCTCATTAGATTGAAAAACTTAGAAGTTCCCCTGAATATAACACTAGTAGCACAATTCAAGGATGGCAGATATGAGGATAGACAGGGATGTGTATACATCTTCTCACAAGACCCAAAAAACTCTAATGACTTAGGGCAATGTGCAGACAAGAGACCTTGGGAACAAAACCTAGGGCAACCAGACTTGCCAAGACATCATGAAACTCACAAAAATAGTGAACAACAACAAGGTAGGAGAATACACACTTCCCCAAACCCTTTTGAAAGAGAAGCAGAAGGACTTAATGATTTTCCATTGAGAAGAAGACATCAGTGGCAAAATCAGGGAAGAATGCTTATGCCCTATCAAGTAGCCAAATGCATGAAGAATCAATATGAAGAATATTCTGATCCTCATGCTAATGCTACAGAATTTAGACAATTAATTAGAGCAAAAGAAATAGAGGATTACAAAGTCCAATTTGAGGCATTTGGTTTAACCCTAATAGGACCTGCACTATCTTGGTTCATTCCCTTGAGAAAGAAGATGTATCCAGATATTGAATCCTTCCTTGAAGCTTTCATAGGGGAGTTCTCAAAAACTGGAATAAAACATAGTACAACTACCTTGATACATAGCTTTAAACAACAAAAAGATGAAAATGTCAGAGAAGCAGCAAGGAGATTCAAGCAATATATTGACAGATGCCAGAGAGAAGAGGTACCATCCATTGCAAGACAAGTATCCTTATTCATAGAAGGACTGAGAAGCGCCCAATTGAGAACCCTGGTGTATTATAGGAGATGCCCTGACTTAGGAGCATGTGTGAAAGAGGCAATAGATTTGGAGGATAACAGAGGACAAGATCTGTTAGCATTTGATCAACCTAGAACAAATGAAGATAAAATCCCACCAGCAGAAGAATTGGCACAAGCCATTGCTAAAGCCCTAGAAGTTAATACCAAAACAAATTTGATAAACACCAGGATAGCAACAAATAAAAAATGCTATGATTGTGGAGAAAATCATTTGGTACAACAATGTCCATATCAAAAACCACAGCATTTGCAAGATAGAAAAACACTCAAATATTGTACACTAGAAAGAAAATGGACAAACCATACCAAAGAAGAATGCTTCTACAATAAACAACCCATTAAAGAAAGAGAATATGCAAATCAACATAATTCACAAAGAGACTCTGGATTTATTGAGCAACCAAGACTTGTACTTGGGCAACAACCACCATTACCAACAAATGTGGTACTAGTCAAATACACACCAATAGAAGAAGAAAGCTCAAGACTAAGATCATCGTACAGAGAAGATTATCATTGGAATGAAGGATATCAGGAAGAGTGGGAGGGATATGAGCTGAGAGAACCAGAACTGCAAGCCCTAGATTTGGGAAATGGGAGAATTGAGATGGATACAGCCACATTCATGTACATACCAATAATTACATGTCCAATCACAAACCTCAGTACAAAGGGAGTCAAAAGATAACTTGTTATAGATGTGGGGGAGAACATTTCATTAGAGACTATCCACAACCTCCTACACTAAGAGTAGAAGGAGCTTATTGCAAGGATTGTGGCAGGGAACATTTAATAAAGGATTGTCCAAGAAACCCTCAAAAACAACAAAACACATCTAATAACATAAAATTAAAAACAGTCAACATAATGGAGCAAGAAGAATTGAGTGACCATGATCAAGTAAATGTAAATGCTATAACAAGAGCACAAGCTAAACAACAGGAAACAACTAAGGAACAAAAGAAGAATTCATTTCCAAAGGAAAAGAAAAACAAACAAAAAGGAATATGGGAGAGAAAAATGAGAATGGGAAAAAATTTGGAAGAAGAGATTATAGAACAGTCAAACAATAGTCAACCTCAGAATAAACCAACTCAGCAAGAGGCAAAAAATTCACAAAGTTTGGAAACTTTGATAAAAGCATACAAGGGAAGAATTCAAGAGGGACCGAATCCTACAGACCATGTAATAGCTTACCCTATGCCAGATTTAGAGCATGAAAGAATGCAAAGATGCAAACAAATCATACAAGAAACACAACTTAAAATGAAAATAACATGACAATTGTCCAACAACAGTTGGGGAAGCAAATGCAACAGAAATGAGGAAAATTATTGATCTGGAAGATAATGCACAAATAACCTTCCAAATCAGTATCGACAAGCAATGTACAATTTTATACCACACCACAATGGAAGAATTGGTAAAACAAAATCCTCACTTGCAACACAATATGAAAAAGTGGGAAGCAATACCAGAGAATTTTGATCCACAACAACAAGAATTGGAGGAGTTGTTGTACATTCCTATTGATAAAATATGAGGATATTGTGAAGGAGAAGAAGGGAGCTCAACTCTGAGAATACAATTTGGTAAAAATCATGCTAAAGCTATATTGGTTAGTGGATCAGGTGTGGCTATCATGACTAAACAAACTTGGGAAAGATGGGGAAAAAATAAATTAGTACCCACTAAAATGAGATTACAACTTGCATATGTACACATAGAAAAACCCTTAGGAATATGGGAAAAGGTGATTGTGGAAATATGTGGAATAGAAATAGAGCATACTTTTGCCATAGTTGAATTTCCACAATCCACTTCATATGAAATCATCCTAGGAAGACCATTTATGAGACAAATGCAAATTTTACAAGATTGGGGTAATGATTACCTATATCTTCAAAGTAAAGGAAGGATAACTAGAGTGAATTTAAGGAATGGTCAATATTGTGACATTTCCCCTCAAGAATGGTTCAAAATACATCAAAATCAGGAATTAAGTGAAGAATTAGAGGCTGAAGATAAGAATGAAACAGAATCATCAATATGGAAATGTAATGTGATAAGGAACCTCACAGATAGAAAAAGAAGGTTAAGAAAAGAAGATTGTGTAGAAGAAAGGAAATTAAAGGATGAGAGCTATATACCACAAAAATTCAAAGATGAAGAATTTGAACCTTATGGTTGGAATCAAATTTTGACCACCATGGATTTAGCTAATGATGACTATGTGGGACTTAAATTCCAAAATGAGGAAGGATATGATATTTTTCACATAGGAATACAAATGATAAAAGTGTCAAAATCAGTTGAGGACCAGGAGGAAGGAATAATATTGAAAAACGGTAAAACAATATCAGTTGAGGACCAGGAGGAAGGAATAATATTGAAAAACAATATTTGGAAGAAGTAGAAGCTATAGATGCAATAAAAGATAGAATTTCAGGCAAATATAGAAAAAACAAACACAAGAAAATAGAAAAAAATCAAGAAATAGAAAACAATGAGAAAATAGCAAACAAAGATCAACAATTTGAGGTACCTGCAAATTTTAAGACTTATGAAGTAGAAGACAGACTACTTCTCAAAGTGAAACCAAAGAGAGAAAAGAAAAAAGGAGAGGCATATGACAATGAAGAACAAACTAAGAAGGTGATGATCACCTAGGAAGAAGGGGAAGAAAGACACATTGTGATAGCTGATGACATGACAAATCAAGAGGAGGAAGCATTAAGGAATTTGGCCAAAAATTATAGGGATGTGTTTGCTTACAGTTACAAGGATTTGAAAGGAATTGACCCCAAAATCTATGAACATAAGATTCGTATTACACCTGATGCCAAACCTAGCAAACAAAGACACTACACATTCAATGACAAATACTCTGCTAAAATAAAGGAAAAAATTGACAAGCTGTTGGCTGCCAATTTCATCTATGAGATTGAGTATATAGAATGGATATCTCCTATAGTTGTAGTACCAAAAAAGAATGGGAAACTAAGGGTATGCATTAACTTGAAAAAGGTGAATGCTGCAACTATAAGGGATAGCTATCCATTACCCATAACAGACCATCTTTTGGAAAGAGTTGTAGGAAGGGAGGTCCATAGTTTTTTGGATGGTTTTCAGGATACAATCAGGTACCCATAGCTTTGGAAGACCAACATAAAACTACCTTTTCCACAGAATGGGGAATTTATGCATTTAGGGTTATGCCCTTTGGGTTAACTAATGCCCTAGCAACTTTTCAAAGATTGATGTGTCATATCTTCAAAGAATTTCTAAGGAATATAATGGAAATCTATGTGGATGATCTTTGCACTTTTTCATTAAAAAGACAAGATCATTTGAAGGATCTGGAAAATATTAAAAAATGTAGAACATACAGAGTATGTTTAAATCCAGAAAAATGTGTATTCTTTGTCAGGAAGGGGAGAATGTTGGGTCATATAGTTTCTAGAAATGGAATTTCAATAGATGAAAGAAAAATTAAGGCCATAGTGGAACTTCCGAGACCAACAAATGTAAAGGAACTTCAAACTTTCATGGGACATTGCGGGTATTATAGAAAATTTGTAGACAAGTTTGCGGACATTGCAAAACCTTTGTATGCCTTAATCACAAAATCTGAGTGGACCAAAGAGTGTGACCAAGCTTTTGAGACTCTAAAAACTTGTTTGGTAACAACACCAATTCTAAAAACCCCACAGTGGGATAAAATTTTCCATGTCCATGTGGATGCTTCAAATTATGCTTTGGGATGTGTGTTAGCACAACCAATAGAAGGGAGTAAACTAGACTTTCCAGTTGCTTATGCTAGTAGGCAATTGAATTCAGTAGAAAAAAATTACACAACCACTGAGAGGGAGGGATTGGGAATGATATTTGCTGTGAAAAAATATAGACATTACCTTTTGGCCAACAAGTTTAAATTCTTTGTGGATCACCAAGCTTTACTCTACTTAGTAAACAAACCTTGTCACACTGGTAGGATGGTCAGATGGTTTCTTCTACTGATGGAGTTTGAGTTTGAGGTAGTGGTCAGACAAGGGAAAACTCATTTGAGAGCAGACCATTTATCCAGGATCCAGGCAAAAGAGCCAAGTTCACCTTTAGATGATGATTTGCCAGATACATATCTGTTCAAAGTAGAAAGTATTCCTGAATGGGCCATGACTTTAGTACCATTGCTAACCATGGGACCCTGCAGAACATTTGGAAACAACACACATGTTGTATTACAAAGTAGGAATCTTATGCTGTTAGCTGGGCACTTGTATCACCTCAATCATATGGGCATATTGGAATATTGTACTCCAGAAGAGGAGCAACAGGAATATTTGAGAAGAGATCACTATTGGAACCCTTGTACTCATGCTTCCATGATAGTCACCCTAAGTAATCTCAATAGGATGGGAGTACATTGGCCTAATAAGATTCAAGATGTAACAAAATATATTGCCAACTGTCGGGAATCCCTCCAATCCTTGCAAAATTCAGAAATTATAACCTTATATTGGTTTCAGAAAAACCCAAGGTGGAGTGCAAACATAATTGAGGAATTGAAAACATACAAGAACATAATTGAGGAATTGAAAACATACAAGAAAGGAAAACAAGTAAGAGCTAGTGCAGACTCAAAGAATCTACAAATCATTTCTGAAGAGTATCAACTGATAGGAGATCAATTGTACAAGAGAGGGATGGATGGATATTTCAGAATTTTTGTCCCTAAAAATAAATATATGGAAATGTTAGAGATGGCACATTCTGGAGTAGCAGGAGGACATTTTTCAAGTGATAGAACTGCTAAACTCATATTATATTATGGTTTTTGGTGGCCAACTCTATTTCCTGATGCAAGAACATATGTGAAAAGATGTGACAATAAATGGGGGTTGGATTTCATTGGACCCATACATCCTCCAGCAAAACAGTCCCATGTTGAATACATACTAGTAGCCATAGATTACCTGACTAAATGGGCAGAGGCCAAGGCTACAAAAAGGAATGATGCTCAGACCACTGCCAGATTTATCTATGAAAATATCATCACCAGATTTGGATTACCAATTGAATTAGTAAGTGATAGGGGAACTCATTTTTTGAACCAAATCATAGAAAACATAACTGAGCATTTTATGATCAGTCATAGAAAGTCAGCCCCATATCACCCACAAGCCAATGGATTAGCAAAAAGTACTAATAAGGTACTTTGCACTGTATTGTCAAAATTGGTAAACACAAATAGGAATGATTGGGATTTACAACTTAATCATGTCCTATGGGCCTACAGAGTAGCATACAAAACTGCACTAGGAACCACTCCATTTAACTTGGTATATGGACAAAATGTAGTTCTGCCTATAGAATTCCTTATCCCAACACTGAGGGTGGGTAGTCAATACAAGTGGATTGGACATGAGTTATCTGAGAGAGTGGTGGAATTGGAAAAACTGGGAGCTTCTAGACTTCAGGCAATCATGAGCATGTATGCAGATAAGAGAAGGTAGAAAGCTTATCATGATGTGCATATTAAAGAGAAGGACTTACAAGAAGGAGATTTAGTTTTGGCATACACAGTAAAAGAACATCAGAAGAAAGGTCATGGACCTTATATTATCCATCTGATCAGTAACAGTGGAGCTATTCAATTAGCTAATATAGATGGAGAAGTCATGCCAAACTTTATAAGTGGATGTAGGGTAAAAAGGTATGATCTTCCATTAATTGTTTCTGAATGGAGAAGATTGCATCAAGCTCAAAACAGGAAAAAAGAAGAGGAAAGAATTAGGCATGAGGCTCAACAAGAAGCAAAGGAAAGGATAAGAAAAATCAAGGAGCTTAGAGAAGTTCTCTTATGTGCAACACCTTTTAGATTGAAAGAACATTTGCCTGTTATAACAATGGAGTTTCATGATGAGAAAATCAAAGTTTTGATAGATTCGGGAGCACAGGTAAATTTGATCAGTTCAGTTTTGTTGGATAAGTTTAACTTAAAAAGGACTGAAAGTAAGACATTTATCAAAACCTTAGAAGGACAGATAATACAAAGCATGTCTTCAGCATCTATTAAAGTTAAGTTCAATGAAGAATGTATGAAAATAGATTGTGAAGAATGGCTAGATCATATGATGACTGAGAAATTGATTTTGGGACAATCATGGCTCAAGCAAGGTAAGGTAATTTTGGATTTTGAAAATATGAAGCTTAAATTGACAATAAATGACAAAAGGTTTTTAATGTTTTTATTGAGTAATGAAGAACAGGAGGATCAATAGGATATTCATGAACCAGATTTGAAGGGATTTACTTTTTCACTAAAGGTTACAAAGGAGGCACAATCAAAACTTCTAGATGATCAAATTGACTTCAATAAAAAACAGGAGAAAATTGAAGAAACAAAAAGTGTTGCAAAGACAGAAGAAAGGTGGCAAGTATGGAATGGCCAGAAGCATTTAGGCATCAATACAAGAAGAATGTGGAAACAAAGTACATACAAACACTGCTCATCAAAACAATATCCTAGAAGTAAATGGATATGGAAGCCAAAAACTTCTAAGAACAGTTTATCAAAAGAAGAAGGTCTCATTCCTAAAACAAAGTCAACAGGAATCAAATATTATTGGTTAAAAAAAATCAGATTTGATTGAATGGGAAAAATAACATGATTATCTGTTATACACTAAGAACTTTTGATAAGAAATTCAGAGTTTACAGAGAAGAAATTATGACATCTTGGAAATTAGTTCAATTTGTTCTACCTCATTCTTTTTCTAAGAAGAGAAATAGGAGGGGCAGAAAGGAAGGAAAGGAAGTGGAGGAAATTATTATTATTATTATTATTAAAAAAAATAGAAAGAGAAAAGAAGAAAAAAAAAGAGAGAAAACAAGAGAGAAAAAAATTATCCATTTTTCTTTGATAATTCTTTTAATTATCTAAGTTATATAGCACAAGCAAGATATAGGTGGTAATGTAGCAAGTTTCTATTTTTTTTATTTTTTTCAATTTCTTTTTTTTTTCAAATATATTCTTTCTTTATAAGAGCTGTTAGAAGAGAGGAGAGCACTAGACATCTTGCTACACAGGTGATGATCACTTCAATTGAGTTTTTATCTGTGACACAAATAAGGAAGTCAAGATTCATTTCAGTCTTTATTTCCATTTCCTTTCATTTTATCTCAAGAACAAATGTGATTTCTATTTATGCTTCTTAATACTCATATGGGTGGAGTTTTCTTTTTTTGGGTGATGTTATATTTTCTCCAGAATGGTGAATCCAAAAGAACTGTCAATCCATGATTTCAAAGCAGAATCAATGATTCTATCCAAAGGAAATTGGTTCTTGGACAGTGAAGCTGCAATAGAAGAAGTGGAGCTGGAGTTTGATGAAGAGCAGGAAGTTCCAGAAACAGAAAAAGTAGCCAAGGAACTCAAGGAAACTTTGGGTATCATTGGACAACACATTTTTACTGTAGGTGTTGGAGGTCACAAGTACACCATGTTGTGCCAAGAATTTTACAAATTCCAAAGAATTGCAGTCAATTACAAAAGATGGAAAGTAGTGGGATTATATAGACTGCTAGATGAGCCCTTATTCTTCATAGAATTTGAAAGAGTAGCACAGGTGATGAACAGTTTGCTGGAAGTTGGAAAGGGCAATGATGCATATTTTAGGTGTTCGGTCAAGGATAAGGAGAACAAAGAAGTGAACATTACTATAAAAGCAGATCATATCAGGGCAGCCCTCCAGTTTTATACCATAGGAACCAAGTTGGACAACAGTTTTGTCAAGAAAAATAAAGCTACATATGCAGGATATTCCAAATTCCCTGATTTTGAAGGAAAAGAGAATGAAGAGTATGCTATCAGAATGTTCCTCCATTATTTCTGTTTTCCAAAATTACCTAGATACACCATGCCACACAAACCAGTAACATTGATCATGTTCAATAATAAGGACAGAACCAAGCCTTTTGGAGTGATGGATGTAACTCCATACATACATGATCAGCTGAAGGAAGCAGCCAAACATTGGGAGCAAAGGAAGTTCATGAATGGAGCTCAATTTTTAACAAGAATTATATATCATGTTCTAGGAATGGAGGATCAGTTAAAGTTGGCTCCAGAAACTCAATACTTCAGAAGTTTAATGTCAGGAATCAAAAGTTCTTCTAGGATTATGTCTGTAAGAGAAGCAGAAGATCAACCAAGCATGAGGGGAGCAGAGAGGAAAAGAAAGGGAATATCAGAAGAAGTCATTCCTATAAAGAAAATAAGATTGGATCCCAGAAAGGTAGAATTGGAACAGGTGGAAGCAACTAAGGAAGAGCATGAAGTCGCTCAAAGGGAAGTTCAGTTTTCAAAAGAACCTCATCCACGTCAGACAAGTAAAGAGCAATTGTATACTTATTTGACTCAAGGAAACAATAAAAGGGCAGTATATGAAGCCCAATACCAAAAAATGTTGGAAGAGTATTCATGCAAAGCAACTGATTGGATACAGGAAGAAGTAGAACATTATGAAGAAATACATGATCAGATGATGGCAACAGAGATTGAGGAGATTTTTGTTAAAAAGGAAGTAGAACTGTTAGCCTATTTTAAGGAGTTACAAGGTCTTCCTGAAACTAGGACCATAGTGGTAGTAAAGAAGAAGGTTTAGAAGAAACCTGTGCAGAAAAGGAAGTTGACTAAGAAAAATAAAGGAAAAGCAGTAGAATCTGTACAAAGGATGGAGACAAGAAAATTGTCAGTAGAAGAAAAGAAAAAGGAGGAATCCATTGTTATAGAAGAACCAAGAATGGACAAATCAGGAATAGCAGGTTCTTCACAGTTCTCTTCAGATTCAGAAAGTGACATTGAAAATTTTCAGTTGAAAAGCTTGAATTTATCAGTTCCTAGCACACCAACTGTGATAGTACAAGCTTCTGAAAAAAATAAAACACCAGAAGACTTGAGTGAGAAGCCTCAAGGAAAACAGGTTCAAGAAGAAGTAACAAAACAGGTAAGTCCTAGAGAAGAGAAAAGGTTACTAAAAGGTAAAGCAGTGATAATGGAAGAAGAGGTTGAAGTGAGGAAGGAATTCAGTTATGGATTAGTGGATTTAGGGTTGAAGATAGTATGGAAAAAACCTTCACATCAGACCTACTTCAAATTTAACGAGGAAAAGCTAGAAACAAAAAAGGAAGCTCAATTATGCAGTTTAGTGCACAAGAAAGAAGACAAAGATCAAATCAAGGAAATAGAGGAAGTAGCGGGAAAGAAGAATTTTCAAGAAGTCAAAGAAGGAAATACAGAAAAAGAAATAAACCAAAGTATAGAAGACATACTTTATGATTTGAATCATAATGAGGAGTTCACAACTACAGAAGACCAGGGAAAAGAAGAAAACTTGGATCTCATGGAAATAGATGAGCAAGAGGAAGTACAAAAGGAGCAGATAATCAATGATCAAATGAATCTCTTTGTGGAGATTGATTCAACCCTCACTCAGGATGAGGAAGTACAAGAAAAGGAAGGACATATTCTTGAAGAGGAACAACAAGGAATGGAGAAAAAGAAGGCGGAAGAAATGGAGATAATTAAAGAAACATCAGGACATGAGAAACAGGAGGATCAGACATTAGTATATGAGGAAGATGTTGCAGATAAAGAAGAAATGAAAGAAAAAGAGGTCTATGAAGAACAACAGAACCACGCCATAGAATATGAGGAAGAAGATGAAGAAGAGAATGACTGCAAAGAAGAAAAGCAGATAGAAGTTAAGCAGATGGAACTAGAAGCTCGATTAGAAAGAATACCAAAAAATATCAGGACTGCTTGTAAAGTAATTATGAGCAATATGAGCAGTTCAGACCATCAAGTAGAAACATGATCATATCAAGAATGGTGGCTGAATCAGAATTTGTGAAAGGAAGTAGAATCATTAATGAGCAAAAGAAAGAAAGAGATCAATTAAAGGAACAGTTGCAAATTGTTCAAGAAAAGAATGAGGATTTGACCAACAGGATAATTTCCTTGGAAGAATTGGAGGTTCAACAACAAAACAAAATTCAATATCTTGAAGAGAAAAGTGCAAAGCAAATAGAACACAACAGCAAAATGGAGATGGAGTTGAAGAAACTTGAAGGGAGATACAGAACACTTCAGAGTTCATATCAAATTATGGTCAAAGCAAATGAAGAAATAAACAAGTTATTAATGGAAGAAGGCCAATTGAAAGAAAAAATTAAATAAAGAAATCATAAGACTGCAAGCAGAGCTGAAGGAGGCCAAGGCGTTGGAAAAGCAAGCCAGTGTACATGTTGCCACTTCAATGAGGGGATATAATAAGTTACATATGGATATAGAAAAAGAAAGAAGTGAGTGGAAGTCAGAAAAGGAGTTGTGGACATCTCAAAATAGAAGCTTAATGTTGATGATAGAAGAGCTACAGAAAAAATTGAAAAATCCACAAAACCAGGTTCAAGAACAAGTAGAGACAACACAAGTAGAAGAATATGAAGTGGGGGATAATAACAGGACCCAAGAAGGTGATGAACAAGAAAACAAAGTAGTAGTTGAGGAGTACTCAGATGAGTTTGTTCAAAAGCTCTTAACAGACAGAGAATCTAGAATGGAATTTATTAGAAAAATGCATAATGAATATGAGGAACAGATTGTTAATTTTGCTTTGAATAAAGGGATAAATCCTAATCAACACCATTGGGCAGCAGATGGTCTAGGTATACCCTTTTGCATGATTGTTGAAAACATTAAAAACTATCAGCTGGCAATGGTGGGATTATCACCAAACAAGTATTTGGAATATGAAGAAGACATCAATGTGACAAAGGAATTATTTGAAAAAGCCAATCCTAAATGGAGAAACAGGTGGTTAGATGCTAATAAGGAATGCAGAAAGATTTGGAAAGAGGCACCAATTCAGTTAAAAATCAATCCAGCTTATTGTCCGGTAGCAAGGAGAAGGGATTGGATAGTCTTTTGGGAAAGAAGGAATGCAGGACAAATTCCATCAAAATGGCTGATTTTCCCAAAGATAGCAGGACCGAAGGCAGGAACATGGCCAAAAAAGAAATATATGGTTGACACAGCAGAGTCTGTCATATCTACATATAAAGATGTCAATGATCCAGCATGTATATTACTAATCAAAATAATGAGACTCATATTGGCATGTATAGAGACTTTTACAGATACAAATGTCAGAATCCTCAACTACATTGCTTTCAATTCACCAACTGATGCATTACTTTTTGACTTAAGTGAAACCCCAGACACGATCTGTTTAATGGCCTATTATAGCAGAACAATATTTTTGGGTAGTCACTATCTACAAATTTTTGAGGATGCTTTTGATTATGGATTCTTTGAAAGAGAATAAGAAATTTTTGGAAACTTATCAGTAGTAACAAAGTCTCGAATCACCGCATATGAAGCAGCATACACAGAATACCTAAAGAAAGATGTGATAGATAAACCAGAAGTAGTTGTACACTGGAGAAAGGCATTATTTGAAATGGTGAATAGTTTGAACATCATAGAAAGAAAAGTCGTGATCTACTCTCACAGGTATATCAAAGAAAAAAGAAGTAAAGGAAGCTCTCACTATCTACCAACAAGAATTTTTTTGTCAGGAGCCAAAAAGTCTAAGAGGGGAAGAATGTTAGAAGAAGCATTTTTTGAAGAGAAATTATTTGTAAAATGACAAAAATTGTAGAAATATTTATGTGAATGATGTAAAAATGAGGAAGAGTCTTCCTCATGTAAATTAGAATCATATGTATTTTTTCTAGAATTTTTGGAAGCTCTTTGGTAGCATATTTTTAGATTAGATGGGAAAAGGACCAAAAATCAAGTGTGAAAAGGGACACTTGAAAATGTATAAAAGCTAATTTCCTCTATTTTGAGAGGGTTGGTTGTATTGTTTGTGCTATCCAAGTAATTTGAAGAGCTCTCCTTGCAGAAATCGTGTTTCTTCCTTTCAAGTACTTTCTTTAGATTTGTTGAGTCTATTCTATGTGTATTCCATGGAGTTTGTGAGCTACAGTTGTGTATTTCTGATGAATGTGTATGAAGAGAAGTGATTCTTAGAGTAATGAGTGAGAAAATGCTGAAGAATAGAGCTGGAGATGGAAATCATCAGTTTTCATAGAATCGCGATTGTCTCGTCTGAGGGTTACATGTATCATTTTTGAGATTTGACTTCATAATTGTGTTGTGCTGAGAAAATAACACACTTTAGACACCAAGATTATTGAAAATGATGTAATATTGCTCAAGATAATCAAAACCCTAGAAATTTCTCTTCATCTTCATCATTTCTCAAAAATCCAGTCATTTTCCTCTTATTCTTGGATTCCATTAACTAGAAGGGACTGTGGTCTTTGTATACTTCCCGGATTGACAAATATAAGATGTATTGTTGATTCTTTATGCTAAAATGATTGGAGAGGACAACTCCAAAGGGTAACAACAAACATGTGCACACCTGCGCAACAACCACCACCATCTCTTGAAGTCATCTCTCCAGAGATTATGGAGGAACTCAACACGTTACCTGCTCAGGTACTTACTCTTCAAGTGCAAATTGTTGTTTTCTCTGAGCCCCAATGATGAAGAAACTGTGTCTATCCCGGTGGAGAAAACTTATGAAGAGGCTTATGAACCACAACCCATCCCAGCCAGACGTGTCATGGTTGAAGGCCAAGACACTTTTGAACTCCCTACACCCGCATGGATGAAGTCAGTCGAAGAACTTGGACATACCCGCTCAGCACGAGTGGAGGCACAATTACATGCTATGGCTATGATAAAGGAACGCATTTTACAATCACCTTACTTCACCCACTTGGCCCCTCAAAGGTATATCTCAGGCCATGAGCTTCAATATAAACTATATTCATGCTAATGGTAGAATATCAATTGGCAATTGAAAAAGAGACGGACAAGAAACCATCACATGCCACTCAGTTTGAGCCTGACGACTTGCCCTTGGAGGCACAGAAAGGTGAAATCTTTCAAGCAACTTGGCACCAGGAGTTGTTACAACAATATCCAGAAATGAGCACATGGGTCAAGGCACCACTCCATTTGAAGTATAACCCATGTTGGGGATGGAAAGGCATTCGCAATTAGAGTTCAAAATAATAAGTTGTGCCATGACTGACTTAATTATCCTTATTTTACTCCACCCAATGGAACACCCACAGTCGGATACATGATGTCCACGATTTTTCCACTGGCTCCCCTGCTTACACCACATGGATGATATTGCCGCACATATGACTGTCAAAATATTTGATATGATGCAAACTGTATTTAAAATCTTCCGCCGCGTCAAGGCACTGCATGTTAATACCCCGGTATTCAAGCATGGTAATCAAGACTTAGCATATGATATGAGCACGACGCCATCGCTCTGGGTGTGTTATGCATGGCACTGTCTAATCAAGTATTTACCGGCATGTTATAAGATGACATTTGAAGAGATGTTTACCACCGGATTTTGTGAGTACCATTCCGAGGTTTTCATAAGCAGGCCCACACACCTACTTCAATTATTTGCCTGTGAACAACTATTGTACTCCACACACTACCAACTTCCACTGCCAGATGAACCTCAACCCATAGATTGGGAAAAACTTGAAGTTGATCTTGCATGAGGTATTCGCATCGCAGAGCACACCCTCACTCATGACCTCCTACAAAACTATATCCGACAAACCCCACAACAAGGTTCTGTCAAGGACGACAGATGCGAGAGGGAGGGGGTGTTGGCAGTAGCCAAAGGCACATACGAGGAGGAAGCATGTGAAGGCGGATTACAACGAAGTAATGGGAGCCAGGCGGTTTATTTTTTCCAAATAAACATGTTTTATAATACTTATTCAAAACTCTCAATAGTGATTTTCATCACTCTTGTACCATATGTATCATAGAACAACCATTTTTGTAATTAGTAGCTCCTTTTTGTGCAAGGTGAGGAGTCCTCAAGCTTGAGGAGCTTAGGTAGAACAAGCATACCAATTTTGGCTATCTTTAGACCTTGTTTAGACCTTCAAATAGTGCCTGGAACCTATTTTTTAACTATGCAAGACACTAGATGTGAAACTGGTCAAAGCTAGTAAAAAAACTATAAATAGAGCTAGAGAGCTCATTTTTGAGGCTAGCTTGTATGAGTAGAGAAGAGCTTAGAGCTATCTTGAGCTTGTAAGAGTGTTCTTGAGTAATAGAATCTACTTTCAACCTTCCATTGTGTCTTGTTTGTCTCTTCCTTGTGTGTGTGTATGTGTGTGTGCATCTCCATGCTTCTCACCTTCACTCTCACTACATCTTGCGTTGCAATCTTCATATCACTCCTATCTCTTCTGTAGATTGACATTAAGGAGGTGGAGCTTCTTAACCTGGTGCTTACCATTGTGCTAGAGCAACATAGTGCCGGATGCATTTGCGTGAATCTCGAAGGGTTTCTCAAACTTTGGGAGTTTGAGAAGAGGTGTGTTGCACATCACAACCTTAAGTGATTCAAATGCATCCTCCTCAGCTTGGCCCCACTTGAAGTCTTCCTTCTCTTTGATAAGCTCTAAGAGTGGAGTAGCAATCTTGCTAAAGTCTCGAATGAAATGATTAGGGAACTAGTAGAATCCAATGAATTCTCGAACTACTTTGACCATGGTTGGGGGAGCCTACTTGAGCATTGCTTCTACTTTCTTGGGATCAATGTGAAGCCCAAGTTTTGAGACGATGAATCCTAGAAATTCGACCTTCTTCATAGCAAGCTCGAACTTGCTCAGTTTAGCAAAGAGGCGTCGCTCTCGTAAGCATTGCAGAATGGCCTTAACATGTCCGTAGTGCTCTTCTAACGTGCGACTCTAAATTAGTAGGTCGTCGAGATATATGGTGAGGAACAGATTGAGCATATCCTTAAATCCATCATTCATGTCGCAAGAGAATGTGGTTAGAGCACCTGTGTCCGGAACAAAGATCTATCTGTGTGAAGTACTTGGTCTTGCCAAGGCATTTGAAAAGTTCCTCTATTACCAGAACCGGATACTTGCTTTTGATGGTGATCTTGTTGAGGGCTCGATAGTCGATGCATAGGTGTAATGAGTCGTCCTTCTTCTTCACAAAGAGGACCGGAACCCCGTATGGAGATTTGCTCGGACGAATGTATCCTTGTTCCTCCAATTCATGTAATTGATGATTGAGCTCCTTCAGGTTGGTTTCAATCATCTTCTAAGGGGCCCATGATGGGGTTGGTTGATCCGGGAGGATGTTGATGTGATGTTGGATGTTGCATGCCAATGGGAGTGTAGGCGAGGGCGTGTCCATGAGAATGTCTACGTATTCCTCCAAGAGAAACATGAAGCTTGGGTGGCCGATTTTAGATACATCAATTGGGGCCGATTCTGTATCTTGCTCAACTGGCTGTAAAAGGCATAAGTGTGCTATTCCACCTTGGTAGATTACTTCAATGAAATGATTGTGTGATAAAGTGTTGGGCACATAGTTAGATGAAGAGGCTCATGCATGGGCCATTGGTCCTCATTTCTGTTTGTGATGATGTCGATGTTTGGTGTAGTGGTGTTTCTCTTTTTTCCTGTGTACCTCCTTGTGAACTGACTCCTCTCTGGCTGAGGAAACTTGATGGCAATCGACCATGATGGACTGCCCATTTTGATATAGCAAAAGCTTGTCTGCCCCTTTGTTGAAGTACCTGATCATGTGTTAGTACATGAAGGAAAGGCCTATAATTGCATCAAAGGACTCCATTGGTATGATGAGGAAGTTAAGGTAGGTGAACCATTGGCCTAGGTAAATGGGCACCCTTTGATGT
The DNA here is from genome assembly GCA_020310875.1 of Ceratopteris richardii. Classification (NCBI taxonomy): domain Eukaryota; kingdom Viridiplantae; phylum Streptophyta; class Polypodiopsida; order Polypodiales; family Pteridaceae; genus Ceratopteris; species Ceratopteris richardii. The sequence goes on from CM035440.1 coordinate 54,513,113, forward strand.
GGTGAACACAAATTTCTTTCCCTTGGGCAAAAATGAAGGATATCCGTAAAGGTTTGCTGAGTTCCATTCCCAATTGCTGGGCTAAGTTGGGTGTCATGAAATTGTGTGTTGCCTCGGTGTTGACCATCATGGGGATGTCTAGGCCTCTGATCTTGCCCATTACAAACCTTTGGTGAACTATTGGTAGCGCGATCGGGTTACACTTGGCCTTGCCTTTGTAGGAATCATGTTGTGGTGATTCGAGGTTGTGCGATTCATTGTTATTGACTTTTGTGCTCTTTAGTCCTGACATAGATGCTTCTTTGTGAGGAGGACCTCATGTGGAGTTAACTCTGGAATCTTGCGATTGTCATTGACAGAGGTGGGATGGGTGGGGGCCTCATCAAAAGCAGCACACTGGTCTTCGATCCCGTCGGTTTTGATCATTTCTATTTGGTAAGTTTCTTGTGGTATGTGGAGGAGCTAGAAGGGCACACTCTCCCATGTTCTGATTCTGACCTTGGCCTCAAGGATATTTGATCTACCTTCATTGCATTTGTTTTTGATTGGTTGATATCTTTAGATCTCGTCTGTTTGGTTTCCTTTGCTCGTTAGGTTTGGGTTGCTAGTTTGAGTATGCATCGTTGAGCTGTTCGGCTATGCTAGTCGCTTCCTCCCATGACTATGGGTTTTGCTTCTCAACTTCCTTTTGATAGTAGGGTGAACACCCGTAGAAGAAAACATGTAGGCGGTCTATCTCTATCATATATGAGATGTGAAGCATAAGCTTTATGTACTGGGAGATGTATGGTGAGATGAATTTGTCTTGAAGGAGGTTTGGCCACTCATCCCACGCTCAAAAGGAATCGTTGTGAGGAACAAAGTAGTCGATGAGGGTGGTCTTAAACTAACTAGGCCTACTTCTTCTGCTCTACCATGTACCAAGTGTTGGAACTGTGAAGTTATGAAGGACCCATGAAGCTATGAAGGTCATGGAGTACTTGGAGACCTCCCTTGAAGCTAAGGATACTTGGAGGTTAAAAGCCTTGTGTGGAAGTCTCTCAAATTTCCACTTTTTCCTTTTGTATACAAGTTCTTCATAGGAACTCTCTCTTATTTCCTTTTTCGAGAAAACCCATAAAAACTCAACCCTACCCTTCTTTTTTTGGAAAAGGCTTCTTTTTGAACTCTTGCTTTATTTTAGAAATAGGAGCCCTTTTGGAAACACACGAAGAGCTCTCTCTCTCTCTTGAAAGATTCTTTTTTGATTTTCCCACCTACCTTTTATTTTTAGGATCTCTCAAATTAATGAAGCCTTTGGCCACTTGTATTCAACGGATTCCTCCTCCCCTCTTATATAAGGAGGAGCTCATTTTGTAAAAGGAGGTCCCTTGGCCATGGCCTTGGCCTCCATTTTGGTAATGGAAGAAGGTGTCATTTGCTACTCTCTTGCCTCCTTGTGTGCAATGGCGTTGGTCTTGGTGTATGGATTTGCATGTGTGTGTGCATGATTGGGAGGATGTTCCCCTTTGCTCCTTGTGACGTTGGCCATTGTTGCCATTGCTCCATGAGCGTGGGTGAACCTCTCCTCTCATTCTTTGCCCCAACTTGGAGAAACCTCTCACTTCCATGTGAGGCGGTTAGGGTTGTTGTTCCCTTGTTCTCAACACCAAGCTGAGGCTTCATCCTGAAGGAACTAGCTAGCTATGCATGTGCAATTGTTGTGGCCAACCTAGAGCATCTGGAGGTAGCTCTCCATTGCATCAATCCACCAGTTGACAACTATGGAATTGTACCTGCCACGGTATTTGTTGGGTGGGTGTTGGGCTTGAGAGGCCAAGGGAGTCTGGGTGGTTGATATCCCCTAGTTGGAGTTGGTTGATCGATGATGGCTTAATAGGAGTTGTTTGCCATTGGGGAGTTGGTTGTGTGTCCGGTTGGGGGCTCGGTTGCAGGTGGGTTTGGCTGGAGGAGAAGAGGTGATGTTCTACTAGGTTGGCTAGCCGAGTGAGAGAGTCCTCTAAGCAGGTGATGATTTTTGTTACATTGGTTTGGTCCGTGGAATGTTATTGATGGCTTGGTCCGATAGTGAACTTGGCCCCCTAGAGCCGTTCATGTAGATGGGCGTTGTTGAGCAAGAGTCAATTAATCTTTGCTTCGAGGGTCTTTCGGGGAGCCCAATTATGTCTTCTACACTCGGTTACATTGTGGTCATGATCAACATCTGAGGTGTGTCCAACTGCGGCATCATCATAATTGTCGGCCATTGGGATGGAGAGCATGATGGTGGAAACCTAGGGAAAAAGAGGGTGAGGTGTGTGTCTGGGACCAGCGGCAACCCGATGGCGGTACGGGGGCAGCACGACAGTGGTGCGATGGCGACACAGTAGTGGTGTGATGGTGACACGGCAGTGGTGGCATGGCAAAATGGCAGTGGTGCGATGACAACACGGGAGAGGGAGTGCAATGAGAGCTAATGGATGGGAAGATGGAACCTTTGCAAGAGGGGGGGGGAGAGAGCCTTGAGGGGGGGGGGGAACCTTGAGGGATGGGGGGGAAGGACCCTTGAGGGGGGGAAGGGAGGACCCTTGAGGGGGGGACCCTTGAGGAGGGGGGAGGGATGCTTGAGGAGGGGGGTCCTCTTGTTTGAGAGGGTTGGAGGGAGGGTGAAGGAACTCACACGACATCAAAGAACTTCCTAGGGATGGGCCTGGGTTATTAGATGGTGCTGCCATGACTAGTGTGACAGTCTGCCTATCCAAAGGCTTCCCCTAGGGTCATTGCTCTAATACCACTTGAGATGTTCAACCCAAGCATGCACAAAATTGGACATGGGATGCCAAGGTGATTGCCAAAGAATAGGTTTTATATTATGTTCACAAATTGCTTTACAAGGAATGGCAATGAGAGCTTGGCATGACGAGTAGTTTGACTAGCCCTCATAGTTGCGCCCAATTAGGCACCACAGGGCATACCCCTCAAGCACAAGATGGGCCGTATAGAAAAACAATGCCTATGAGAGATGGATGGCTCGAATAGCTCTCTCTATTGACAATGTTCATAACTGAAGTAAGAGCTGAATAATATACCTAAGTACAAAGTACCACCACATATGAGTGAATCATGTATGTGCTAACATGGGGAAAAAATCTCTAGCTAGAACTAGAGTAAAAAGTGCCCATGTATAGGGAAAAGGTTCACATCAAAGCTACTCGAGGAACACATAAGTGTAACAATGTAAACACTATCCACATGATAGTTGAAATTGGAAATTTTTTCTAAAAGCATAGTGAAAGCTTGGTGCTCCAATAGTTTTCTGGTTGAAAATCGAGCATCAAGATAAACGAACTAAGAGAAATGTTGTATGGGAGAAAGGTAGAGCATGCATAAGAGGATAAAAGTGCCTTTGTGAGAATTTTGTGAATCATGTTTTAAGTACCTTTTTTGGGCTCTACATTTAGTTCACTATAAGATAATGCCTTGATTTTACTCTCTCTCTAGAATTTCTAAACTTGCAGGGCTCAAAAGTGGTATTTGGAGGTGGATTTAGACTTAGCGTATCTCTAAGACTATTGTGTAGATCAAAGAGCTGAACAATTTTGCCTCTCACAAGCTTAAGATAATTCCTCACTATTTCTGAGATACATGGCTTGGAAAAGTGCCACTTTTTGGTACTTACTAAACAAAAGTGGGATTCTCTATTTCTATTTGAATCTAAGATTTTGATGCATATGTGTTGTCATGCACACTTACGAGATGTCTTTGGATATATCTTTTTGTTGCTTTTCTTCTATTTTTTGGTTAGGTACCACTAAAGAAAGCACTTGACTGCTACAAATGCATGCTTTTTCAAAAAGTTCTGTGTGGAACACAAGGAGATAGTACTTTTTCTAAATTTGTTGGATCACACACTTCTTTGGGGAGATGATCAACTCTATTTTAAAGGAGGATTTCATCCATCATGAGGGGGAAAAGCCAAAAATTAGAGAATTACCTTGTAATTGAGATTGAAAGTGTGTGTGAGAGAGAGTGAGAGTGAGATTGAGAGTGCAAGCGTGAATGAGATTGTTATAGCTTAGGGGTGTTCAGGAGGTCGAGGCTTTGGCAAGAAGATATTTTCCAAAGCTATTATATCGATTGATTCAAATCTATAATATCACAACTCTTTTGTATCAGATTTTCTCTTATCTTGTGCAAGTTCTATGTTTTTCTCTCTTCTGCTAATCTTGAGTGATCAGAAGCTTGTTTTTGAGGATATCGTTTGATTAAGGAAGTGCTACAAGTGACATCAAAGGAGAATTGATCCTTCGCAATTATGGAAGGTTTGACATAAAAGATTCATGAGCAATAGGAGCTTATTCAAAAGCTTATTGGAGAATTACGCAAAGAACGAGGTAGAAAGCAACCAGAAGGCATAAAAAATTTGTTAATGGAGCTAAATGATGAAGTGGATGAAGGTGTTGGAACATCTAGAGTGCATAGAGGAAGAAAAAAAATGCAATCATGTATATGGAGGCAGGTGATTTTGCCCTCAACCAAGTCTTTAAGAAGGTGAAATTGAATGATTTTGATGGTGGGCAGAAGACCGGCAAAGATCTAGAAGCATGGATTGAAGAGCTAGAGGAATTATTTGATCTTTGAAAATTCAGTGAGGAGTCAAAGGAAACTGTTGGGGTGCTACACTTGCTTGGCATCACAAAGCTATTGTGAAAGTTCTATACACAAACTCGAACACATTGTCTGATTCTATGGAAGGAATTTAGAGAGCAAGTAGAAAAATGCTATTTTTCTCCACACTACCATATGGAGAAGAAGATAGAGTTCTAAAATTTTCAACAACACGAGAGTGACAAGCATAGCTTGTCTATTGATGAGTAGAAAGAAAAATGTCAATGACTTCACCAATATGCATTGGAGGTTAGTGGTGATGCTCTAAGAGAAAGTTTATTGAAGGGCTTCTTGAGGAACTTCATTATCAAGTGAAGGGATCTCGATGTGTTGATTTCTTGGATGATGTTGTGATGGCATAGAATTTTGAAAAGATAAAGAAGTTCAATATGTAGAAGGCAAATAGAACTAGATTAATAGCGACATGACATAGGCCGTAGAGACTTTCCACAACAAACATGAACAATTCAAAGAAAACTTCAACGTTTACTAATCAAGGTAAGAATTGTGATCAAGTGAAAAAACCAAAGGAGGCTTCAACCAATCCATTAGCAGTAAGACCCTGATTTTATTGAGCAAGCAAAAAGACTATATATGTGTTTTCATTGTAGGGAGCAAGGGCATCAAACATATGAACGCCTCAATAAGGCAATCTTTCAGCCTTCACAATGGAAGGTGATAAACATCATTGAGCAAGGTACAACAATTGACAAAGCAGATGATGGAGCTAAGTTCCCTTACTCTACTTTACATTGCATATTATCTAGTCCTTTCCCAAGGGCTTCTATAATTATGATTTCACGTATGATTTCTACTCATAAAATAAGATTTCTAATTGTTTCAGGTAGTATGCATTGTTTTCTAACTTTGAAATTGGTACAAAATTTAGCGATACCCCTAAATATGCAGATAAGAAGACCTATGGAGATGGCCAATGGACAACTACATTATACAAAAGAACACATTGAAAAACTTGCATTTACTTTTTTTAATAGGTGTTTCTCTAGGAGTTTCCATGTGATTGAAATGAAATAGACTGATGCAATTAAAGGCATGGACTAATTAGTTCAAAATTCTGCAACAATTGATTACGAACAAGGAACAATCTATTATATGTTATGGAATAATGGAATGTTAAATGGATTTTAATGTCTTGAGGGTTTTAATGTGTTTTTTGTTTTGAAATATGAGAATCCATTATGAAAAGTGTAGTGATCCTCACTAAACGTTGTAGAACTATTGAAACCATTCCATGTTTGTGAAAAATACAAATTAGATGCATAAGTAGGAATCATGTCAGGAAATGAATGAATATGAACAACAGAAATATTATTAATAGAAATAATATTTGTTTGTGGGGATGGGAAACGAATAAGGGCATCAACTACAACATTAGCTTTGCCAGGTTGACATTGAATCATAGGCTGAAAATTTTGTATGAATGAAGCCCATTTAATGTGTCTATCAGAAATCAATGGTTGGTTTAATAAATGCTTAATAATTGGTTGGTCTCCTTTGATTATGACTTCGAAACCCATGACATAATGTTTCCAAATTTATAAAGCATGAAAAATAGCTAAAAGTTCCTTATCATATGTACTATAATTCTTTTTTGAAGGTTTAAGTTTCCAACTTTCAAATGCAATAGGATGGTCATTTTGCATTAATATAGCACCTATACCTAAACCACTAGCATTTGTAACTAGATGGAAAGGTTGTGCAAAATCAGATAATTGCAAAACAGGTGCATGAGAAAGTGCATGTTTGAGTTTTTCAAATGATTGTTGTTGTGCTAATCCCCACACAAATTTTAATTTTTTCTTCAATAATAATGTGAGTGGGAGTGCTAAATAAGAAAATCCTTTTACAAAATTTCTATAAAAACTAGCTAATCCAAGAAAAGAGCGTACATCATTCATAGATTGAGGTACATGCCATTCTTTAATTACTTTACTTTTCTTTGGATCTACATGAACACCTTGACTAGAAACAATGTGGCCTAAATACTCTAATTCTTTTTGAAAGAAATAACTCTTTTCAGGATTGGCATAAAGTTTGTTTTTGTGTAACAAATTAAAGGCTGTTGCTAAATGATTTTCATGGTCATTGTCATTATCACTATAGACAAGTATATCATCAAAGAAAACAAGAACAAAAGCTTGGTATTCAAGAAAAGTGTTATTCATCATGCGTGCAAATGTAGCAGGTGCATTTGTGAGTCCCAAAGGCATTACCATGAATTCAAAGTGACTAGCCTGAGTTCTAAAGGCAGTCTTATAAATGTCATTTTGTGTCATTCTTATATGATGATAACTAGATTCAAGATCAATTTTACTAAAGACACGTGCTCCATGAAGTTTATCTAGCACATCATCTATCATAGGAATAGGATATCTATTTTTAATTGTGATCTTATTGAGTGCGCTATAGTCCATGCACATCCTATAAGTACGGTTCTTCTTCTCTACTAAAAGAATAGGTGTTCCAAAAGGAGAAGAACTAGGCCTTATAAGTCCTTTGTGAAGTAAATCCTTAACTCGATTAGCTATTTCTTGTTGATGTAAAGGTCCATGCCTATAAGGTGCTTAATGGGGAGGAGAACTACCAAGAATTAAGTCTATACTATGGTCAAGCGATCCCCTAGAAGGTGGTAGTTTAGAAGGAAAATCAGCCATAAAACAATCCTTCTAGGAAGCCATAAATGATTTATGTGCATTAGGAAGTGTATGTGTGTAGTCAACTATATTATTAACAAATACACTTCTTCGATCCAATCAAGTTGAATGTCTTCAGAAACCACCTCCATGTTGTGTACTTGAGATCCATGCTTCATGTCGTTAGTTCGGAACCTACATTTAGATTTAGTATGACCAAACTTACCACAATGCCAACAAGTGATACGGGGCCTCTTTCGTTGAGCATCCACCATTATAGTTTGAGGTTGGCGGTTTGGTAGGGTGTAAGGGGGTTGTCTTGGGTACTCGTGAAAAATTGGATTGAGGAGGATGTTGAAAAGTAGGTTGGCATTGAAAAGTGGCAGAAGAAAAAGTAGAAAAAGGATGCTTGAAGGGAAAATTGGGCTTGATTGGTTGTGCTTGTTGACATGTTTGTTGTAAGTGAATGGACTTGGTGATGGATTGAAACTCTTTCTCAACATCATTTGCAAAAGAAATAGCTTCATAGAGGGTTGTCAGACATAGGGTGTTGAGCTTAGCTTGGATTCCCATCTCCAAACCATCTTCATATTTCCGTTGCAAAGTATCTTCAAGAATTGTTTCAAGCGAACAAATAAGTAATAGTCGTTGCCAAAAAGTTTAGTATAGATAGACACAATATCTCCATCTTTCCATCCAAAAGTTGTCCATGATCCACATGCATGTAAGTGAAACTGAGGAGAAAGGAAGGACTCGTTGATCTTTTCTTGAAATGGTTTCCACGTGGTGGGGTGGTCGGTGCTATGACACAAAACATTCCACCATAATTGGGACTTACCCACCAAATAATTAGTTTAAAATTTCACTTTTTCACTTTCAGAGTATGATTCATCAAAATAGAAGTCATCAAATTGAGATAACCATGAAAGAACAAACTGGGCATCTTTTCATCCATCAAATCGTGAAAATTGGAAATTTTTAGTACCAATCTTGGACTGTGTGCCTTGTTCTTGAGTGGTGATAATGGCCTTTACTACCCTAACTAGGTTATTGTCATCACGTTGCAATTGTTGGAGTGTAGCATCACGTTCCTTAATCTCATTTTGGGCATGCTGGAGTTCACGCCACAAAAGCTCTAATTGTTGCTCGATTCATACCCCCGGTAGGGGTGATGAACCAAAATTGTCAGTATTATGGTTAGGGTCCATGGCCTTATGTAGAGAACCAAAACCTAGTTCTAAGCATGAAAAAAAAACAATAGTGTATATTAAAAAAATAATAATAGTAATAATAATAATAATAAAGATATAAATAGAATAAATGAGAATGATTTGATAAATAAATAAATAAATAAATAAAATAAATAAAAGAGAATGTTTAAACAAATGAATAAATAAATAAATAAATAAGGTGAAGAGAGTGTTAAGAGTTATGTTAAATATTTATTTAAAGGAATGGGGCATCAAAAAGAGAAAATAGGCTAGTGGATAAGGCTTATCTCTTAGAAGTATGAGGTATTGAGTTCAAATCCCCTACATGCTAAATAAGGAACTATTTAGGCTAAGTAAGTTAACCAGGATATTGCACTATTTAGGTCCATGGATATTGCACTTCTTGGTGCAATATCCAAGCCTTCACACTTGGCTAGGCTTGGAAGGAAGAATGTGCAATCACTTGATGAGTCACATGAACAAATGCTTGTAATACTTGGATACTTAGCACTTGTAAAAGTGTTTTATCTTGAGAGAATCTTGTGACTCCCTACATCTCGTGGAATTAGGAGAGATAAAGTTATGAATTCAATTTGCTAGAATAACTCCTAACTTGGAGGAAAACTTTTAGGTGGAGCTTTGTTTGAATTTCAAATTCAAATTTGAAGAAAAACTCCTTATAAAAGGACTTGTAAAAATCGTAGGCTATAGGTCTCTTATTGGACCTCATTTACTGATCTCTTGTAGAGGTTGAGTAGCATACACTATTGCTCACCCATACCACTATCATTGGGCACCATTACATTGCCAATGATCTTGTAAAATCATGTGCCATAATAGATATCTTTCAATGATCATTTGTGTTCAACTCTCTACTATGTCTACTGAGAACAGTGAACTTTGCATGACCATATCTCTCCATCATTTTTCATGTTCTATAGCTTGTTGGAACTAGCTCAAATTCTACTTCGAGCTCTCAAATTTTCAAGGTATTTGCTTCAACCAATTGTGATAAATCCACATCAAAGTGTTCTCTGGTCATTCTCTACTCAGTCCCTAAAAAGTCAGGGTAAACATCCAATTGCTAAAGTGATTGATCAATGTATGGTTTATCATTTTAAGTGATTTCACTTGTAATCATAAGCTATCTTAGCTAATTAGATTTCCCCAAAAGGAATTTAACCATTTTCTACTATACTGTGAGCACTGAGCAATACATTCAACAGGTGTCAAGACCAAAATAGCAAGTTCTTGATCACTACCTATTTGTGAAGTCGTTTGTCTTGATTCAATTGTTTGAGGGATCATCTCCAAAGTACATAGGCAGTTATTTAGTGTCATTTGCAAGCTAAAAGGGCCTAATATCAAAATTTGAGGTGAAAGAGGGCAGGTACTAAGCACATATTAGCTGTACCAACTCGTCCTCTTGAGGTATCCATCCATCTCTTCCAACACCACTCATGTGTTAGAATTGGTTTGCACACAGCCAGCGGTTGCCAATGGAACCAAAGGGAACCAAAGGGAACCAAAGAGAACCATGAGTGCTAGAGAATCCAAAGATGCCAAAGTTATGCCATAGTTCTATGCCTTAGTCGACGCCTTGGAGTAACCAAATGATAACCGAATTGATAAACGAACTTGATAAATGAGATTGATAAACGAATTTGATAACCGAATCGAGCTCAAACAGTGATCACAGTGAGCACAGGGGGTGCAGGGGGATAGGGTGATAGGGGGTACAGGGAATACATGGTGATAGTGTGACAGTACGATAGGGGGTACACTGTGACAATGTTTCAGGGGGTACAGTGTGATAGTGTGGCAGTGGGTACAATATGATAGTGTGAGAGGGGGTATAGTGTGATAGTGCAAAGTACCAAATTCAAAAAAATTCGGAAAAAGTAACCGGCAAAGTTACCAAAACAAACGAACTTCATAAACAAAATCCTGGACCAGATGGTTGAGATGGATGCCAAATTGTGAATAGAATGGACACTGTGAATCACAATCAGACGCCAAAACCACGTCCATGGATGCCTTGGCTCTGATATCACTGTCGACCTTCGGATCCCACATATGCACGAATGCAGAGGATAGTACAAAAACAAAATATCACAAAAGTACTCAGAGAATAGAAAGAGATGCATGAACCACCATATATGGGTCATAGGGGCATACAAAGTACTATTTCTACATGTAAATAATTCTTTTTTTTTTTGGCCAAATATGGAAAAGGATATTACACAATATGTTTCCCATTGCATTGTGTGTCAACATGTGAAAATATATCATGGTAAAGCATGTGAAAATATATCATGCCACTTCCCATACCTAATGGACCATGGGAACAAATTTCTATGGATTTTATTATTGGACTTCCCTCAATTTCATCTCATAATGATATGATTTGGACAATTGTTGATAGGTTTAGTAAACGAGCATATTTCATTCCTTGTAAAAAGACTCTTTCTGCACCTCAAGTTGCTAAGTTATTTATTAAATGTATTTTTCCACATCATGGATTTCCGAAAGTTATTTTGTCGGATCAACATGTTCGTTTTTGTAATCACTTTTGGGTTGCATTATTTCAAAATTTAGGTTCTAAAATAGACTTTAGTTCTACATTTTTTCCTAAAAGTAATGGGCAAAGTGAAGCTACAAATACTACGATTTTGGATCTATTACGTTGTTATTCTTTAGATAATCCAAGTAATTGGGATGAAAAACTTCCTTTACTATAGTTTGCATAAAATAACACAACACATACTACTACTGGATGTGCAATGTATGAAATTGTGTATGGTAAAAAGCTTCCCACTCCCATGTCTATCACTCAAATTGATATACCTATGGCTGATTCTTTTGCACAAGATCATATTTCCATACCTCATGAGGTTCATGAGCACATTAAAAAGAGTCAAGAAAAATACATGCGTAATGTTAATAAGAAACAAGTAGCTAAAGAATTTAATGAAAACGATTTTGTATGGTTACCAATAATTAAAATACATCTGAAAAATATTTCACAACATCCTAAGGTCAAACTTGCACCACGTTATTATGGAAATTTCTGTATTATTCAAAAAATTAATGAGAATCCTTTTAGATTATTAGATATACCTCCTCACTCACTCCTATTTGGAAACAATTATTAAAGGAACATTACCACTCACTCCTATTTTAGATGATCCTCCTTTACTTGAAGAGGATGCATAAATTTTAGTTCTAGAGAAAATACTTGACTATGATGTCTCTACTACACACATAGGTAATCAATATCATAGATATTTGGTTAAATTATAAAACTTACACACTTGAAGAATCCCATTGGATTCATAAGGAATCAGTAACTCCACATTATGAACATTTGATTTCTATTTATAATTCACAATCACATTAAATTCCAATTTTCCAGTTCCGTGCATGTGTTTTTACATGGAACGTGCTTATGATTGTTCACTGATGGGACATGCGACTGGTCATCCATGTCTATTTTATTCTTATCAACTGAGGTTAGTTGCTTGTTAACTGGGAGGCATGTTATATTTTATGGAATAATGGAATGTTAAATGGATTTTAATGGCTTGAGGGTTTTAATGTGTTTTGTGTTTTGATTTAGCAATTGAAGATTCATGAGGGTGTGAACATGTATGTACTTATTCAAATATTTTTGGAAATATTTAGAAGAATGTTTAGAAAATAGTTATTTTTAGAAGATAGTATTTTTAGTTTGTAAAAATAATAGATTGCTTTAGAAAGCGATGTTTTGTAAAAATAGAAACTATGATTTTGTAAATAAAGAAAAAATAGAAAATCATGATTTTGTAAATAAAGAAAAAGCACGGTTTTTGAAGTGCCACCCTCATGTATCTTCTATTCAAGATGTAATAAGAAATACCTATAAATACACATCTATCAGAGCATGTGTATTTATAGGTATTTCTTATTACATTGGAATAGAAGATACATGAGGGCGGCACTTTGAAAAGCATGATTTTGCTTTATTTACAAAATCACATTTTTCTATTTTTGCTTTATTTAGAAAATCATGATTTTCTATTTTTACAAAACATCGCTTTCTAAAGCGATCTATTATTTTTACAAAAATAACTAAAAATACTATCTTCTAAAAAATAAATATCTTCTAAAAAATAAATATCTTCTAAAAAATAAATATCTTCTAAATCTTCTTCTAAATATCTCCAAAAATATTTGAATAAGTCCATGCACCTTCACACCCTCATGAATCTTCACCTACTAAATCAAAACACAAAACACATTAAAACCTTCAAGACATATAAATCCATTTAGCATTCCATTATTCCATAAAATATAACACATTCACTTTATGGCGAGATGGTGAATCTATCCACATTCTATGTGATGTGCATAATCCTAAGCCTATTCTTATTTCTGCTATGCAGATAATTAGAGCTATACATGATGGCTGTAGAACATTTGTAGTGTATGTGAACAATCTGCATGAGGAAGATAATGATGAAAATCTTTCGAATTATGTAGAAAATCATTTGAAAGAATATGTAGATGTATTTTTAGAAGATTTGCCTGCTATACCTCCACCTAGGTAGATTGATCATGCCACCGACCTGTATTCAAGGAGTGAACCATATTCTAGAGCACCTTATAGATTTTACATGGATGAATTAAAGGAGCTTAAGATCTAGCTAGATGATCTTTTGAGGAAAGGCTTGATAAGACCGAGTGTTTCACCATGGGGAGCATGTATTTTATTCCAGAAGAATAAAGACAACTCTTATAGATCATGTAGTGACCATAGGGGGTTGAATAAAGTAATGATAAAAAAAAAGTACCCACTCCCTCACATAGATGAATTATTATGTCAATTAAGCAAAGAAATTGTATTCACTACAATTGACTTAAGATATGTATATCCCCAAATAAGGATCAAAATAGAAGATATATCCAAGACAAAATTTTGAGCATGTTATGGCCACTAAAACTTTACGGTTTTTCCTTTTGGATTAACAAATGCTCCTACCACATTCATGTGCTTGATGAACAATATTTTTCATGATTACCTAGACAAATTCATCTTATTATTTCTTGATGATATATTCATATAGTCTAAAGCTGATGATTAGCACATTACATATCGAGAAGACTTTTAAAACTCTTAGAGAACACAAATTATCTAGAAAGAAGACTAAATGTTTCTTTGCTAAGGATAAATTTGTGTATCTAGGAAGAGTCATTTCGAAATAGGGAATTCATATAGACTAGGATAAAGTGAAAACGATAGTTGATTGGCCAATTCCTAGAACTTTTAGGGATGCTAGAAGTCTTTTAGGATTGGTGCAATATGAAAGAACATTTTGTGGTAGAGATATTCATCTCTACTCGCAATCTCACAATTTTTTTCTAAAGCTTACAATGACTTGATGCAATGTATGAAGAGAAAGAGAGTACTTGAAGAATATAGAGAAATTGTGAAGCTTGGTGGTCCATGCACAATAAGTAGATCATGTTAATTAATTTTTATTATGAAATTGATCTACGCTACAAATTAATTCAGTGAGGAAGGTTTTATATCACGAAATGCGGATGCTTTGGAGATATTGAAGTGAATTTGTTTTCTATTAACAAGAATTTTAACATGAATGTACCAACAATAATTTATGGCCATGACCGAATTATTTGATTTGGTTATTTGGATTATCACCTTAATATGTCGAATAACAAAGATTGGTTCCTTATTTCAAGGGATGATTGGACAACCCTTTTACTGACCATCAGGTGTGACTATATCTTATGACAAGCAAAATCTTTTGATATGGATTCGAAGTCTTTTGACTCAAAGAACCACAATATTGAAATGAGTTTAGTAGAGTACAACAAAAAGGAGGGCAACTTTACAATCTTGTGTATCCAATAATATGATGTGGACATCCTTGACCAAAACTATGAGTTATGTTGGACTTCTTCATGAATAACTTCATCTTGTGGCATAATAATGGATCGCGGCAAACAACAAAGGAAATTTTTCAAGTCCAATGGGAAGTGGTTCTCACGATTGTTATAGAAGATCTCATAATTTCATGTATAAAGGAATGGAAAACAACCCAAATAATACCAAGCATTTGTATCACTTTAAAGTGTGCTTAAAGGATAGGCATCTAATTTACTTTTTTAGACCAGCTATATCCTCAAGACCATATCAAAAGTAGCATTACATGTGGAGATCAGTCCTCAAAGCAAGTGGAAGCTATAGAGATGGTTGCTTAGAGCAGTTAGCCTTCATCAGATATCAGTGTCAAGATGATGCGCCATCGTCATGCATCCATAATTGATTTGCATAACTGAAAAGTGATGATCATAGAGGTGCACACATCCCGATGCAAGAAAGAGTGAGAATGAATGCGCTTCTTCTTTTCATTAATCAACAAAATTACATATATAAGGTTATTTAGGGGAGGTTCACACCCAATGGAATTTCCTCCTTCTCAGCCCTCAATTTAGACCTTTAGAATAGGCATTTTATTCCATCAAGCCAAACCACTTAATAATGCAATGCACATATGCCACCTAACATTGGCATGCATGGTGGACTTGAACCCACACATGACATACCAATCCTAGGCTTTCTAAATGCTTCTACCCTATGGAACATTATCCACCAACCAAAGTGCATGGCCCAAATCCATGGTATGGAAGGTCAAACAATGCTCATACATTTCCAGACAAATTACACATATGAGGGGCAAAGTACAATGCCTGGGAGTATGCTAAGATATACAATCTACTCCTCATATATATAACAAAACAAGCAGCCCTTCCTAAAGTATGCTTCTATATGAGAATGGAAAAAGTGGTTGAGTGATGTTTCATCATCATATAAAATTTTTATAAATGGTGAAATACATCATGTGTGATACATTTTGAGATACATCAAATGCCATCTCATGGGATACAAAATATGAATTTGACTCCATAAAAGTGAGTCAGACACTGTAATAAGAATACATATGCTTTGGTTAGCATTTTCAAGCTTCACTTTAACATGCTCCATATCATCATACTTCATACCATCATGCTCCATGTTTAATTTACTTTGCTTCAAAATTTGGTATTGTACATGAAATTACTCAACATCGTCAATAAAAATACTCCATATCAATGCACCTTTGTGACAACTTAGAATATGCACAAATAAGCAAATACTTCCACCAAACATAAACATCATTAGTACATGAGGGAATGATCCAATCACAAAACTCCATATCATAACAATGAGATAATACTCACATAGAGAATGAGAACATGGATTAATATGCATCACATCCATCCCATATGCATCTACCCAATCAAAAATGAAATAACAAGTGGCACACTTCAAAGCTATCTTTTGTGTGATATGCTTTAGAAACCTACTCATGCTTCCCGTATGAGGTAATTTGCCTTCATAAGTGAAATAAAGATGAAACATAAAGTTAATTGGGTGGCTAGGATGTTCCATGAATGATAAATAAGATTTTCTACAATCCTCAATCAATTTTGCAACATGTGTGCTAACATAAATAATGCTTTTCTCCTCATTCCCTTCATTGCTATGCATCACAAAGGTGAAAAATATCATTAAATTTTTCTTCTTCATCATCGCACCCATTATATGCATCAAACATGGGTCTACTAGCATCATACAACATGAAATCATGCTTATATATGGCTGCCATGAGAGTATGTAATTGTGCATCTACAATGCATTCATTTTCATTCAAATCATTATCATAATAAGCATCAAAGATAGGTAAAGAATCATGCTTTGCATCATGCAATATGACAATATCATCCTCATCATCATAAGTATCAAAAATTGGTGGAGCATCCAGATTATATAATGTAACAACATGTGTGATTCCCTTTTCACTGAATATTCGTAAATTGTGAGCCCATGTATCTTCATTTCCATCATCAACATGTAATGAATCAATTTATGAGTGTGGTTCATCTTTTTCTTCACAATAAGCATCAAAATGTGGAGCAAAAATATTATGTATCTCACCATCATGCATCATAATAATTGTTATAGAGAATTCATTTGTATGCATCTCATGTGTACAAAACCTTTATCATCCAAATTCATAACATTTTTATGCATATCATCACCAATCAATGCCATATTATGAATATGCTCATCAAATAGATTGATTTTAGGATAAAATTTCTCATGCAATGAATCAACATCAGAGCAAGATGTGGATTTCACACACAATTCATCATCTTACTTTATTTCTTCCTTTAATGTATATGCATGTACTAATGTATCCTCACGTATATCTTTACCATTGTTTTGGGATTTGAGGGGCTCATGCATACATGAATCAATTTTTTCATTCTTTCTAATATGCACTCTAAAGTCAAAGGGTAAATCATAATTTATGATGTAACTAGTGTGCTTTATTCTTTCTTGCAATTCCCCATAACTCTCAATAAATCTATCCAACAACCTTGATTGCATGCATGTATAATCCCATAATGATGGATTAGTTTCATATTATCCCCTTTTCCTTTCCAAAGCATTTTTACATATGCAAACCCCATACTAAAGTGTTGTTCTAGTTTTGCAACCAAAACAAATTTCTTCCCAAATTATGGCCCATGCAACAAATTCTTTAGATGCTCTTTTAGCAACACAATGGTTTACAAACATGAATTGAGTGGGCCCCAAAAACATTTCCTAATTAAATTATCTTCACTATGGCACAAAAGGCAATCGTGCAAAAATTTATGGTCATGCATATTTCAATTATGTGTGTTGTACATGTAGCAATCTACTTCATGCATTTGGAGGACATGAAATCTACAATCCCTTGAGAATGCTCATGCAATATAAGAAGGCAGAAGAAATGTCTATGCATGCCCAATGTATCTATGCCATGATCGCATAGTGTAATGTGGTGAGTCTTGGAGATGTCTTAGTTCTTTGCTAGTTATGTATGAAAGATCTCCTCAAAACTCCACTTTATCATCATGTGTCCCCATTGTCCAACAAGAAACGGATAGGTATTCCCAAAATGTATGGGACACACCATGCACAAACAGAGATGCTCAAGGATGTTGAGGGGAGAGAAAGTGTAGGAATAAGAAGCAAGTCACATTTTGAAGGTTGCAGACTCAGAATGTTGTAGACTCAGATGTTGTCAGTCGGATATTTTAACAAGAAACAGTTATAAGTTAGTTAAATAAAATGTCGTGGGGGATGTTCGGGGTAAGTTTTGTGTGTGGATAAGTAAGCGAGAAAGAAACATCTTCAAGGAGACAAAACGATTTGGAGAAGATAGAAAGACTCTACTTTTGTATTGCGTAGGCTGACAGTGGTCGGACCAGGCAAAAATCGATGTAGAAGAAGCATACTAGAAAGACATACAATCCCATTTTCTATAATACAAAGATCTTCTTTGTGGTATTTCATTCTGTTTTTCTATGCAAGCATATACTATCTTCTGTTTAGAACATAAATGTTCTTGTACAAGCATTATTGTTGATCAAATGTGGTAAATCTGAGAAATCCTGTAACTGCGCAAATACGTTGAGTGTATGAGAAAGCTTTGTCATAAAGTTCATTCTTGTGAGTGAATTGTTTGAGTCAGTAGCTATGTGTTCTTGAACCCAAATACATTTGTCAATCCTATTGTGTTTGCTAAGGAAGCAAGAGATGCATGAAGGGAAGAAGAGGAAGATTTAGTAAAGTTTACTACACAAGAGTGCAAGCACAAGCGGCTAACGTGGAGTTGTCTTCTGAATTTTACAATTGGTACAAAGCACAAGAGGATTCTAATCTTGAAGCTGAAGAGGAGGAAGGAGGAACAGGTGCTACAGAGTGGGTGGAATACTAGGAGCGTTGTTCCTAACAGAAGTAGTTGTAGGAGTGAAAAGATGACTCCAATTCGACCGACTTGGAGGGGCGACCAGTTAAAGAACTAGGCATACACCTCAGCCAGTGCCCATGGTGCAACCACCTCCAAATCCCAAAGTAAAAGCAGCACATTTCAGAGGAGGTTCAAAGGAGGATGCAGACTACCACATTGCTAAATTTGAAATAAAGTGGACAACAAATGGATATGACACAATATACAATGATGCAATAAAACTCCAACAATTTGCAGCTACACTGGAAGGAAGAGCAATGAGATGGTTCAGTCAATATGGTATCACTCATTTTGCTACATATGATGCATAAAAAACAACACTTTTACAAAGATTTAGGAAAGAAAAAACTCCCTCTGATGTTCTGAGAAAGTTGAGAGCAATTAGACAAAAGAACATGTTAGTAGAAGACTATGCTAAAAAATTCAGGCCTTTAATGGAAAGATTACAGGGTAACGAGAGATCGACTGATGAGATGTTGGTGGGTTACTTCCTAAAAGGATTAAGGTGCAACATTAGACATGCAGTGGCAAGTGTGGATATAGCTAACGGTTTTGATGTGTTAGTGTTAGCAGCTGCAAGAGTTGAAAGAAGATTTGGCAAATCTAAGAAGAAGCAAAGTGACTCCAGTTCAAATGTTGAATCCAATTCAGAATTGGAGTCAGAGGAAGGGACAACTGATTCAGATTCAGAGAATGAAGATGAAGAGGTTGTGGTAAGAAAACATCGCAAACACAAGGGTAAGCAAAGTAAAGAGGAAGCTTTAATTAGTATATTAAAGAAACATGGATATTCCATAATTGCTCCAAAGGAGAAAAGGTTCTATGAAATTTGTGATAAAGAAAGACATACCAGAATTCAATGTTGGTATAACCAAAGCATCGAGGACAAAATTCAAGACAAGACAATAGGAATAATAATGAAGTTGCAGCAAATCATGCCATTTGAGTTCAAGGATGTGGTGGTTTTCAGAGGCAACAACAAGGAAGACCTCCATGGAGAGATCATGTGAACCAACAAGGAAATTATCAGGGTAATCAATAAGGGAATCAGCAAGGCAAACCACCAAGAGTGATGCCATGTGGATACTGCTCGGCACCACATCATTGGATTGGGCCTAATTGTCTTTTATGGGTTAAGCATAGAGAGGAAAGGGGTATATGTTGGGGGATTCTTGTACAAAAAGGGATTTGAGTGTTTGTAGGAGAAAAGGGAAAGATAAGAAGAAAGATACACATCGGAAGCCTCTGCCAATCGATTATAAGAAGACAAATACAATGGTGATGCACAATACAATCCAATGCTTTTGTGAAAAATTCCACAGAGTGCACAATCACAAAATAGAAAATACCCAAGGGTCTTGTTGCTGCTGGCCTTCTCTGCACCAGACCTCCACCTTCTCCAAGCCTGCACTTGTGCACACCTTGCACCAAGCTTCCAATAAGGGGGAGGGATCAACACCGTCAGTCGGCACGTGCACAGCTTCAATGGGACCTTGGGATCTTTGGTTGTAAGCTTAGCACTTCTCTGCACACTTCTCAGTCACTCCTCATGCACACCTTGCACTTCACTTCTCTATGCATTGCACACTGTGTCTCTTGCACTTCTCTCTATTGCCTAGCTTAGACTATGCTCACCTTGCTTAGTCCTTCAAGAATAGTCCTTGCCTTGATTTGAGTGTCGACTAAAACAAAAAATTTAATTGGGGGGCCATACTTTCACTCCTGTGTACGTTGCCGCTTCACATACCTTCACATTTTGTCTTTTAATTCTTCACTTGTGCACCTAAGAGAGGGTTCACCTAAACCTTCCAAATACTTTTAAAAACACTTTGAACCTTAGAGAAATTACAGAAAGACACTCTGCAACCTGCAATCCACTTTCTGCAAAATACAACATTTGTGAACAATTACTTGTGCACTACCTGTGCACTTTGACACGTGAACTTTGAACACTTTGACTTTGCCCATGTTGACTTTGACCTTGACCTTGTTGACTTTCATTGCTTTGAATTTGACCCTTTTGACTTTGAATATGGTTGACTTTGACTATGATTGACTTTGACCAATAGGACTTTTATGGGCTCAACAGTTGCCCACCACCTAATGGAATCTCCGTTGTGGAGAGCTATAGCCAAAACCTGGAGCAAAAATAACACCATATTCCTGTGTTGCAAAATCTTATAAAGGACACTTGAGTAGCAACCAAGTCCACCGGGAGCAGGAGAGAACACGCACCCGAGAAGAACCAAAAGTGTAAATGTTGCACTGCAAAGTAAAAGAGGGAAAATGGATGGTAGGAAGGGGGGGAAGGGAGGGCTCAGGAGGCTGAGATCGATAGGCAGGGAGGGGTAAGGATGGGACTGGGCAGAAGGGTAAATGGAGGGTGAGGGAGTAGGAGTATGGGGTCTCAAGAGGGCCGAAGAGATAAAACAAGAAAGCTACAGAGGGTGCATATGGGAAAGAATGAAACATATGGTAAAATAAAATGAGAATAGACCATGTGGACCATGTGTGGAATACAAAACACGTGAGAAATGTGCTCAAAACATGTGGGTTTTGACCAAAACTCACATAAATAATGGGATTTTGGAAAATATAAGTAAAAAAATGAATTTAGAGGTGTCAAAATACATGAAAATGACCCCAAGTTTGAAAAAAATTGCCATCCGATACACAATCTAAAGCCAAAAGCTTTGGACCTTGGAAAAAAAAAAAGACCAAACTTGCAAAAATAAAAATTAGAAATGCTCATTCTTTCTCGCACAGGGTGGATAGAACATTAAAAAAAATAAAATCAAAATAAATGAAATGAAATTAAAAATAATTTAAGAATTAAATAATAGAAATAAAAATAAAATAAAAATAAAAAATTAAAATATAAAAGAATAAACAAAATAAATAAAAATAAATAACTTAAAAAAAATAACCTGGAGAGGGCCGGGGGGCGAGGGGGAGGGGGGGAGAGAGAGAGAGAGAGAGAGAGAGAGAGAGAGAGAGAGAGAGAGAGAGAGAGAGAGAGAGAGAGAGAGAGAGAGAGAGAGAGAGAGAGAGAGAGAGAGAGAGAGAGAGAGAGAGAGAGAGAGAGAGAGAGAGAGAGAGAGAGAGAGAGAGAGAGAGAGAGAGAGAGAGAGAGAGAGAGAGAGAGAGAGAGAGAGAGAGAGAGAGAGAGAGAGAGAGAGAGAGAGAGAGAGAGAGAGAGAAAGAGAGAGAGGGAGGGAGGGAGGGAGGGAGGGAGGGAGGGAGGGAGGGAGCGGGAGGGGGGGGGGAGGGAGGGAGGGAGGGAGGGAGGGAGGGAGGGAGGGAGGGAGGGAGGGAGGGAGGGAGGGAGGGAGGGAGGGAGGGAGGGAGGGAGGGAGGGAGGGAGGGAGGGAGGGAGGGAGGGAGGGAGGGAGGGAGGGAGGGAGGGAGGGAGGGAGGGAGGGAGGGAGGGAGGGAGGGAGGGAGGGAGGGAGGGAGGGAGGGAGAGAGAGAGAGAGAGAGAGAGAGAGAGAGAGAGAGAGAGAGAGAGAGAGAGAGAGAGAGAGAGAGAGAGAGAGAGAGGGAGAGAGAGAGAGAGGGAGAGAGGGAGGGAGGGAGGGAGGGAGGATGGGAGGGAGGCTAGGAGGGAGGGAGGGAGGGAGGGAGGGAGGGAGGGAGGGAGGGAGGGAGGGAGGGAGGGAGAGAGAGAGAGAGAGAGAGAGAGAGAGAGAGAGAGAGAGAGAGAGAGAGAGAGAGAGAGAGAGAGAGAGAGAGAGAGAGAGAGAGAGAGAGAGAGAGAGAGAGAGAGAGAGGGGTTTTGTGAAATTTTCTCCTATTTTTTTGGGGGAAAAAAATCCATGGGGCCTTTTTTTTTGGGTGAAAATATCCAAAAATTAGAGAAAAATACAAAAAAAAGCCAAAAAAATTCTCAAAAAATTCCCTATAGGTATAGGCCCATTTTCTCACTCAAAACTGCAGAGAGCTTGCTTTATTCCTCTAATTTAACAAGAAAATGACATTGGAAAAGGATGAAAAAATGCTAGAAAAATTCTAAAAATGCTTGAAAAATTCCAAAAAAATTCCAAAAATTGCTCTTATGTAAAGGGTTGCTAAATTTGCTTAAAACTCAAGGAACAAGCATGAAAAAGGATAAAAACTACTAAAACTAGAGCAAAATGAAATGAGAAGGCTATGTACAACTTGGATAATTTTTGCAAGTTCCAAGTGATCCATAAATCTTCAGTTGTTTTGATGATAGGCCATGAACCATGATATGATGACTAAGAGAAACACCTCCATAATCTCCAATTATACTGCACTTCATTTGTTTTGTCTTCTTTTTGGGCATACCGACCATCTGATAGGGGTACCCTAAATCGTTCATTAGAATATTATCTCTTCCATACTGCATCTTTTGTATCTTTGTTTTGGCAACTTTATGACTTAACTTGCAAAATTTCATTTTTACTAATCTAGCTTCTTCATCCAATGGAACCCTCTATTTCCAAAGATTTGCAGGTACTCCTTCCACATCCTTGTAAATCCCTACACTTACTATCATAAAAATTGACATAACAGATGACATCCATACCAGTATCCATAACAAACTAGCCCTTGATATAGGATTTGAAGTAGCTTCGTCACTACTGCACTTAAAGGC
The DNA here is from genome assembly GCA_020310875.1 of Ceratopteris richardii. Taxonomy (NCBI): domain Eukaryota; kingdom Viridiplantae; phylum Streptophyta; class Polypodiopsida; order Polypodiales; family Pteridaceae; genus Ceratopteris; species Ceratopteris richardii. The sequence continues at coordinate 54,536,151 of CM035440.1, forward strand.
TTTTCTTTTCTTCTCTCTTATATGGCCTTTGACTGAGAGTATCTCACTCGAATCAGTAACCTGAATGATGTCCTCTTTTTCTTCATATGCTTCCTCTCTACTTGAGTTTGGAAAAATTCCATAGCAGGAAGATGGGTCTTCTGCATGGAGCCAAGCCAGCATGTTTTCATCTTCATATAAATTTACTCCTTCAAATAGATCTGCTTCTGGGTTGTCCAACAATTCGTCTTCCATACAAATACCAATTGTCTGCATCATGCTAGTATGTCTCTGACTGTCTGGTCCGTCTTCTAAAAATATCTGCTGCAACTCTTTTCCCTCTTGCTTTACCCACATTGTGTCCTTGCCCCAGTCATGCAGCACATTGGCATGCCTTAACCAAGGTCTCCCAATTAACAGGGGGAAACTTCCTTCTATATGTGGCAGCCTTAAAACAACAAAATCCAAGTTAAAGATGGTACCTTGTATCTTGATTGGGACGCCAGGGACCACTCCCATAGGCTTTACTATGCTTTGGTCTACCATTGTTACAGTGAAGTTGGCAGGTCTTGAAGGGTGTAGTCCAATCTTTTTCATGGTATGTTCAAGCATCAAGTTAATGCCAGAACCACCATCCACAATAACTCCTTGAAACTCATGACCTTTGATAGAGACTGTTAGCCAATGGCTCTTATAATTTGTGAGGGGTGCTTCCCCTACAATTTTATCTTTATGCATAACAATAGCCTTTGCCACTAAACTTTTTGTGGACACCTCATCAATTATCTGCATAAGTTTTGACCTGAATTTCCCATCCATCTTTATTAAATAAAAGATACTGACCTCCTTTTTCATGGACTTGAGTAGTTTGGAAGCTTCTGATTCCTTAAGAGCATGGGCTCCAATCGACTTATCAAACTCCTCATGAACCCTGTTGAATGAATGTCGGATGGCATCACTAGTACCTATGAGATTTTCTTTTTGCCTTGTGTCTGCACATGTGGTGGCTTTGTCTCCAGATGTCTCTTTGTCTTTGTTTAATCCATTAATCCTTGATTCTTGACCTATTTCTACGTGAGCCTTCCCCTTGCTTCTTGTCTACTCTGTAAAAGATTCAATTTCTTCTAACTCCACCACCCTGGTAGATGGTGATGGCACATTGACTTGATCTACCATTTCTTCTTTGCGCACAGAAATAATTTGAATGTGGGGCCTAGATGAGGATGCTTGGTTCTTAGGACAACAATTAGTATATTGGTCTCTGGCCTCTGGGTAGTTCTTGCAAGGAGGGTCATTTTTTGGTAGAGTGCACCTACTTTGGTAATGCCCACATTCTCTACATCTAAAACAAATAATTGGCCTCCTTGGCCCATTTCCAAAGTTATCCGTATAGGTGATAGTGTGGTAGTGTTTGCCAAGAACTTACTGCATTCATCGTTTTTAGGTGCGAGTTCAACAAATTTCGACACTAAAGTTGAGAAAGGGCTGTTAGGAATTGGAGGGTCATACTTTCACTTCTATGTACGCTGTCGCTTCACATACCTTCACATTTTGTCTTTTAATTCTTCACTTGTGCACCTAAGAGGAGGTTCACTTGAACCTTCCAAATACTTTTAAAAGCACTTTGAACCTTAGAGAAATTATAGAAAGACACTCTACAACTCGCAATCCACTTTCTGCAAAATACAACCTTTGTGAATAATTACTTGTGCACTAACTGTGCACTTTGACACCTGAACTTTGAACACCTTGACTTTGCCCATGTTGACTTTGACCTTGAGCTTGTTGACTTTGATTTCTTTGACTTTAACCCTTTTGACTTTGACTATGGTTGACTTTGACCAATATGACTTTTATGGGCTCAACAGTATACCTGTTGTTCATTATAATCAGAATAACCAACAAGGGAAGCAACAACAACAAGATCAACAAGCTGCGCATGTGAATATTGTAGTAATAAATAAATTAGATTAGGAATTTTGTAATGAGCCAGGTGCAAGTATATCAGGAAGTCGAAATCAGGATCATGAAAATAACTAGAATTATGATTGTAAGCAATGCACTTTGGTCAAGGATATGGATGTTTTGGCTATTACAAGGTCAAAGAATAAAGGTCCTATTGACTGGTAGGAGCAAAGACAGATTCAAAACCAAGTCCACAAATGGATCCAGTAGGATCAGCACAAGCAAGAACAATTTTAGATCATCCTAGGAAGAGGATAATGGAACATCTATACCTGGAATAAAGAAGGATGATAAAATGAAGACCAAGGAGGAGCTGAACAATGATTGGTTTGAGGTAATAATTAATTCTCCTTTGCAATTATCCTTGGATCAGTTGTTATCATTGGTGCCCGCTTTCAGAGAAAAAATGTTGAAAAAGCTGATTGGGCAACAATTAGAGCCAACAACTAAATAGGTACCTTCAATGTCAGCTAATAGTATTGATCCAGCTGATGTGAGCTTTGTAATACCAGCAATTCACGCACAATATAAGCAAAGAAGATTTGAAGAGGTTTTGTTGGATGGCGGATTAGGGGTCAACATATTACCTAAACATATATTTAAGGAAATTGGGAATGGGGCTTTGGCTCTAGCGCCTTTTCAAGTAAAGATGGCAGATCAAACGAGAGTCCAACCTTTGGGCATTTTGAAGCAACAACAGATAATAATTACAGGAATGTCATTTACGGTTAATTTTTTTGTACTTCAAATGTCTGAATCTACTTATCAATATGAAATGTTGTTAGGGAGACCTTGGTTCAGGTTGGCTAAAGTGAAGCAGGATTAAGGATTAAATGTGGTTGTGATCATGAAGGGGAAGAAGAAGCAGGTCACAATACCAATGAAAGGTAGAAGAAATATGTTGGTAAGAGAAAAACCACTGATGGGTCAGACCATTAGTTTAGCAGACAAGATTGAAGATGATGATGAGGAGGAGTAATTTTTGAAGGCTAATCCAAAAGTGGTACTAGTATTGGAGGTAGACGTGGAAGGAGTATTGTCAAAGGAAGATGATCAGTTGAAGCATAAAGGTGAACCAGCTGTAGGTGACATGTTGGAAGGCACACAATTGAGACAAATGTTTGAGCACAATCTAGAAATTCCACCTCGGCAGGAGCTGGAGCAGTAAGAAAAGGAGGTAATTAATTGGGCTGAGAGAATATAGAACAAAAATATGTAAGCTCATGTAGAGTAAAAGAGGATGAACTTCAAGAAGTTAATTTGGGAATTGAGGCTGAACCAAAGATGGTTAGAGTAAGAAAAGAATTAGAAGGCTAGTTCTTGGAAGATCTGATCTATTTGTTGAAGCAGTACATTGATGCCTTTGCATAGGATTACTCACAAGTGAAAGGCATAGACCCAGATTTACATCAACATAGAATTAATTTGAAGAAGGATGCGGTTCCGGTTGTGCAACAAAGGTACCGAATGAATCCTAATTTTGCAAAACAGGTTAAGGAAGAAATTGATAAGTTATTACCAGTTGGATTCATCAAACCAGTTAATCAAGTAACATGGTTATCTCCTATCATTGTGGTCCAAAAGAAGAATGGGAAGTTGAGGATTTGTGTCGATTATAGAAAATTAAATGCAGCAACAGCTACAGATCCTTTCCCAATGCCATTTTGTGATGTAGTTTTGGATCGAGTAGCTAGACAAAAAATGTATAGCCTTCTAGATGGATTTTTGGGCTATAATCAGATTCACGTTGCTGAGGGGGATCAACACAAGACTACATTTATTACTGAATTCGGTGCATATGTATTTACAGTCATGAACTTTGGTTTGAAGAATGGACCACCTTCGTTCAATAATGTGTCACATATAGTCTTTGAACCTTACTTGCAAGATTTCATGCAAGTCTTTGTGGATGAATTTTTTAGTATTTGGGAAAAAAATACAACACCTGCTGCACGTGAAATCTTGCTTTGAGAGATGCAAAAAATTCAGGATGGTTCTGAATCTATTCAAGAGTGTCATTGCAGTAAAGAATCATATCTTATTAGGCCATGTTATTTCACAGGAGGGAATGGCTATTGATGTCAAAAAAATGAAGCCATTAGGACAACAAAAGCTCTGACAAATGTAAAGGAAGTAATGAGGTTTGTTGGAAAAATCAAGTGGCACACTAGGTTTTGAGGTACTTGGCTAATATCTCATTACCTTTGACACATTTAACAAAGAAATATGTTCCCTTTGTATGGGCTGAGGCTCAAGAGAAGGCTTTTCGGTTATTGAAGAAGATGGTTTCAATCGCACCAATTTTGCAGCTACCAGATTGTTCGTTACCTTTTCACATATTTGTTGATGCATCAGATGTAGTAGTAGGAGGAGTGTTGATGCAGCATAAAGAAAACGGATGTATAGACTGGTGTATTATGCTAGTAGGGTGTTGTACTCAGTTGAAAGGAATTTATCCGATGACTGAACATGAAGCATTAGCGATGGTATATGCTCTTAATAAGTTCAGACATTATTTGTTGGGTAATAAAGTGTTTTTTCATGTAGACCACCAAGTTTTGTTGTATCTGAGCAAGAAGCATCTATTAGCACGAAGATTGGCAAGGTGGATGCTTTTATTATATGAATTTGATTTTTTTATTATTCATACTCTAGGCAAAGAGCACACAATGGTAGACTATTTCAGTTGATTAGAGTCAGGGGAAGCACTAGTAGGAGTAAATGATGAGTTTCCCGATGCGGAGTTATTTAATGCTCATATTGCTTACTCTGATTCTTAGTATGGGTAGCTCAAGTGTAAGCACCACCTCCTTTACTTGTCAATCCGCAAAGACGTGAGGACTGGTATGAAGACCGTGAGCAAGTGAGGGCACAAGTGCATGAGTGAAAGCACACAAGCATACACACACATACACGCACATGCACACTAAGTAAGATCAAAGAGTGGAACAATGGAAGGACTTCAATTACAGAAGCAATATAATACAAGAGCTCCAATTCTAACAAGCTAACCCCAAAAATGAGCTCTCTGTCTCTTTTTATAATTTTTTGACGAGTTTTGGTGCTATCTAGACCTAGTGTCGAGCCTAGTTAAAAATTAGGTTCTAGGGCTTATTTGAGGGCTCAAACGAAGTCTAAAGAAAATTAGTAGGATGATACTTCTAATACTTTTCAAGCTCAAGGAATTCTCAGCTTGAACAAAATGGAGTTGAGAAAATGTGAAATGATATTTACAATGGTTTCTAGTGATGAAAATCACTATTTTATAGGGATTTCTTCTGAAAATTTTGACATACACTTCTTGGAGCTCCCTACATGCTCCTCCTTCTTGTATTTCCACTTCTTTGATGCACTTCCATGTTTTGTGATTGACCTTGAGTGGTTGTTCCATGTAGCACTTTGAGAGGTAGTGTCCATCCTACATGAATAAGAGCCGTATATCTTCGAAACATAGCAGGGTTGATTGTCTGGTTCTTCATTTGTCACTACGAGCCTTTGCGAGTTGTAGTCTCTTGGTATGTACTTCATCCTTGGATTTTTGCATGAAGATATATTTGTGAGCTTTCAAAAGTTGCTAGGTGCTATTGCGTTGTTGCTATTGTTGTAGTAACCTTAATGCCACTGGATATTCATAGTAGTCATGCCAAGTACTTGTAACCCATAATGAGTGATGGGTTAGTGTGGCAGTGCATGGGTTGAAGAAAGTATGGGCCTTGTGCACAGCCTTGTAATGTGGCCCTATGCATGCGTACTCGAAAAATGCATTGGAAGAAGTGTGGTGTGAAAAGTGGAGGTCTTGAGCTAAGTGCTCAAGGGTATGTTGACAAAGAGGATTCCTAATCTATCATGGTTATGGTATTGCCAAAGTAAGGATTCTTACCATGGTGAATTGTCGATCGATGTTGTTCTCTTCGTGTTGTACACCCGTCATTTTGATGGAACATGGGCTAGTCTATCATTGTCGAGGAATGCCCTTGTTGATGGTCCACTGATGAGATTCTTTGAGTGTCTGGTCCTGTCCCCTCTCCTTACACATATCTCCTCGGATGCTCTCATACATACAGTAGTTAAGCATCGCTCAAGTTGCGGACCTTCCCTCCTACCATGGTAAGGGGGGACAATAGTTGTGGATGCCATGTTCATGCCAATTTCTGGACATCAACCAGATAAGGTAGCAATAATATCATTTGCTAGCCGAGACACACTTCTATCCAAACTGATAAATGCTCAGTCATCAACGGTTCCACCTTCAACTAAGCATGACTCATTCATGTTCCATGAGCCAAGCGTGGGAACAAGCTCTCTCTCTCTCTCTCTTTTCTTTTTGTTTGTTTTTTTTGGAGAGGAGCAATGTCACAAAACAAGAAGAAAGATGTTAGTATCAATAAAATAATGTACGTACATCAAATGTGTTTCATGTGCCTGGGATTCTCAAATGTGTCAAAGCACGACCATGTAATGTGGCCTTATATTAATGCATACTTTGGAAATCCATGACCTAAATGGTGCAAAAGACAGGGTTGTGCAAGGAGCACATGGTTTTCACTCGTCGAGGCATTCGATGTTACTTGAGGATGTTAATTCCGTCTTTGTTGGAGGTATCCATTGGATCTTGAAATAATGTAAGAGATTGATTGTTAAATGAAAATTGATCCTTCCTCTTTATGGGAATCCATTTGAGAACAGTCTTTGACTTTGTAATGATCACCTTTGGCCTATTTATCCTTGGATGGTTTCTTACATTTTGTATCCCTTGTGGTTGGCTCTTTAGTTCTGTGGGGCCTACCAGTGGTTTTGGCTTCCAAACCTAGACACATGTTGCTTGTCTTCTTACTTTTGCCAGAGCAGTGGGTTGATCTTCTTTTGATCTCTATGCTTGGTTCTGACCCTTGCCTTGCCTTGGCTTCTTTGTTAAGACTTGTCTCATGAGGGAGAGCATATGTTGTTGTGTATATAAGAGCTTCTTGGGTACCCATATTTGGAATGGTCCTTGTTGAATTGCAGCTAATTTCTTAGGCACCCAAACTTGTTGGACACCTAGAGGTTGAGCTTGTCCTAGTTCCTTCATTCATCTTCTGGCCTGGTTGGCTTGCCTGGATTGGAGTTGTGGGGACAAGGCCAGTGGTTGTCCTCCTTTTTGTACCTAGATCTGCTTCATTCCCAGATCTTCTTTCTTGTTGAACGATGTCTTTTTATAATTTGATATAGCAGTTGTCTTGAACTGTTGTGCTTGCCTTTGTGGTGAAACTATTGTGGCTGTATTAGTCTTTGAAGAAGAAGAGAGATCCACTTGCCTTCAAGCCTGCTCTTCCATGATTGACTCCTCCTACATCATAGATCTTTTGACACATACAACATCTTCTTCTCTAAGATTAGCCTTAGAAGAACTAAGAGAATGTGTGTCACCTGGATTTGTGAGCATGCACTTCTCTAATTCTCATGTAATGCATTGTTCATGTACCCAAACTTGTAGAAGTTGACTTTTTAGGTTTAAGTTGACTGCATGATCTTAGATCCAATCTTGGTCCAATACAAGTGGTTCTGTAAGGTCCTCATCTTCACACACTAGCATTTTGACTATCATTGGGACATCTTGAAGGTAGATGGGAAGCTCCACCTTGCCCAAACAAGGGGTTTCCACACCTCCCAATCCTATGAGATAGGCGTCTATGGGATTGATATTTAATTGCAGGTCTTGGTAGTATGAAAGTTTAAGTGCACTAGTTGCTGCACCTGAGTCAATCAATGCTCTCTTCGTATCCGACTTCTAAGGTCACAAAGGGATGTCAGTCAATTGTTTGAGAAGCAGTTGCACCTGATGTTTGACACATGGCCATGTGATATCGTGGGGCTTCAGGATTGACATACTTATTTTCCCAATGCGCTCTCTGACTTCTGCCTGTGCTTCTTCTCTAACCCTTATCTCTTCTTCTTTTCGCTTCTTCGCAGTGTTGAGTCTCCTTAGCATATCCTCTGTAACATGTTCTTGATATAGCTTGAATCGACATCCACTAATATAGCTGGGCAACATGTCACCTTCTAGGGTGGCCAATTGAACCGCATCGCTAGTGGAAATTCTATTAATGACCATAGGTCCATATCCTTGCTTTTCCAATTTACGAGCATGTTGCTTTAGTATATACACCAGCACTAAGTCTCCCTCTTTCAATCCTTTCTCTTTAATGTGTGCATCAAAGTATGCTTTTTGTTTTTTCTTTGTAGTATAGATGCCTGTTGCTGCTCGTAGTCTCATCTCACCTAAGCATTGTAGATCAAAGATCCTAGAGGATAACTCATGTCCACTCCACTCATGCTCTTGTGCTACTTTTAAAGCTGGGATTAGGAAATGTAATGGTAGCACTACGTTCTATCCAAAGACCATATGAAATGGGGTGGTATTGAGTACTGTTTTGTAGGCAACTCGGTAAGCCCAAATAGCATGATCAAGTTGTTTATCCCAATCAAAGCGTTTATTATTTACTAGTTTTGTCAATACATTACAGAGGATTTTATCGATGCTCTCAGCTTGTCCATTAGCTTGTGGATGATAGGGGGCAGACTCCTTATGTATCACTAAGAATTCTTGGAGAAGATTTTCAATGACTTCAAGAAGTGTGTGCCTCTATCGCTCACTAACTCTATTGGTAGTCCACATCTCGTGAACACATTCTAGAACAAGAACTTAGCCATTGTTTGAGCATCGTTCTTTGTCGTGCCTTTGATCTCTACCCACTTTGTAAGGTAATCTGTGGCTATAATAATGTACTCTACATGGGAGTTTCTAGCTGGGGGGATTAATGGGACCTACAAAGTCTATACCCCACTTCGAGAATGCACGTCCTCCCATCATTGGTCTCAAGGGCATCTCATCTTTTCTGATTGGATATTGTGCATGTTGGCATGTGTCACATCTCTTCACATAGGTATGTGCATCCTTATGAAAAGTGGGCCACCTGTTGGGGACATAAGGGTCATGTGACCTTACCCCCATATTCATATGTATACATCATATATAGAGCATTGCCTCAAGAGATATCATTATGTGGGTTTCGAGGCTCTCACGAATGTCCGCGCGTCTTTCCTCTCTTCTCTCTCCCTCCATCTCCTCCTTCCTCCTCTTGTTCTGCACACCAAAGCCCTTCATTGGTATCAGAGCATGTGGAAGGCTTGTGTGCAATAAGCTTCAATGGAAGCTTAGGTCACAAGAGGTGAAAATGCAAGTTCGCATCTCTCAATAGCAGTTTAGTATTTCAGACATAACTCGATTTAAGAAGCTTGGATTGATGCGTTTTAAAGTTCTATGCATAGCTAACATATAGGGCTACAACTTTACAGAAGAGTGCAGAACCTGATTCGGAGTGGGACAGTGCCGAAAATTCAAAAAATGCAGACTAATGTAGAAGATGAATCTACATTGACTAGAACATCATGTCATTTGTTGGGTCATAACTTGAGTTCTACAGTTCGGAACGAGATGATTCAACTTGCTGTGCATAGCTTGCAAAAAAAAAAAATCTACAGGTCGGCATCTCTCAACGTAGTTCAGTATTTTGGCTATAACTCGAGGTAGGAAGCTTGGATTGATGCATTTTAAAGTCCTATCTTTAGCTGACATAGAGGACTACAACTTTATAGAAGAGTGCAGAACTTGATTCGGAGTGAAACAACACCGAAAATTCAAAAAACACAGACTAATGTAGAAGACGAATCTACATTCATTAGAACAACACATCAGTTTTTGGGTCATAACTTGAGTTCTACAATTTGGAGAGATGATTCAACTTGCAGTGCGTAGCTTGGAAAAGTAGCTACAATTTTTTAACAGAATTCACATTCAAATTCTCAATGCAAGGTTTCCAAAACTGCAAAATACAAAGTAGCAGTGTTGCAAGGGAAAGTGAAATTCACAACATATAGTTTTTTTATGCATATCTTGAGTTACACACCTTTGATTGAGGTGTTTTTTAGCTCGTTACGTAGCCAAGAATGAGATCTTGAAGTTTGATGAAGAGCAAAACTTCAGATTCAGAGGTTATCACCTCTAAAATAGCAAAACATAGAGCAACACATTTTTGTCATAAGAACCCTAATTGCTCTTGGAGGTTGAATTTGCTTTGGAACTTCTTCAAGAGAGAACTTTTGGTGTGCAAGCTCTTATTCTTAGAGCCTTATTGACATAGGCATAGAGCGAGTGGGAGCTTTGCAGGAACTTCATCAGTTCTTGCAACAGTCATATGTGAGCTTGACTCTTGTCCATATGAGTCTAGAGTAGTTTGAGGTGCATGGATACACCTTGTTCGAGGCAGTTGGTGTAGGTTGATCCGTATGGGTTGAGATCTAGACTCTTTCTATACATTATTGTATAGTCCTACATCATTCTTTGTATGTGTTACCACTTATGGTCACATTGACCCTTAAGTGGGACGTTGTTGGAGATGTAAGGGCCATGTGACCTTACCCCCATATTCATATGTATACATCATATATAGAGCATTGCCTCAAGAGAGATCATTATGTGGGTTTCGAGACTCCCATGCATGTCCATGCGTCTCTCCTCTCTTCTCTCTCCCTCCATCTCCTCCTTCCTCCTCTTGTTCTGCACACCAAAGCCCTTCACTACCAAAGTTGTGAGAATAGAATGGTCTTAATTACTCGGTCAAGGCCAAAGTGCCCACTTGCAACACCGTTATGTGCAGTTTCTAAGACTTTCAAATAGTCTGATTCGTGAATGCACAATTAAGTAACCATCTTTGCCCCTCTGGTATAGGTTGTCTTCTACTAAGGCATAGTCTCGAGCCTCTTGTTCCATGCTATGTTTCTTTGCTAGACTAGCCTCACTCGGTAGTGTTCCTGATCTCATAAATTCTACCAATGGTGTGCTCCAATCTGGAATTAATGACACATGATAAAGGGTAGAAAGTTCCACTGGGGGTCTCGTCTGGCACACTGGACAATTCTTAATCCACTCATGTATTTCTCTATCCATGCTAGGCCAATACACTCCTAAATGTTTTAGATTATGCATTGTTCATTGTTTAGAATAATGATTTCCTAGCATTCCTTCATGGGCCTATTGCAACCAACTGCTATGTTCATCGTCCTTGACACAACAAGCTAATACACCCTCTGTATCTTGTTTGTACATGCTTCCTGCCAAGGTGTGATATTTTTGTGATTTTACAATTTCCTCTTTCTTCTTGCGGGTCCGAATGTTAGGACCAGTACCAACTTATTTGCCCATTTAGGAACAACTTCTAAATTTAACAAATAAATTTCAGGTAGTTCATCAGACACTCCTTGCGGTGGCTCTCTTGAAGTGATGCAAGAAAGGTGATCTAACTTGAGGTGGGTTCTACCTTTCCTAACAACAACTTCAAAGTCGTATTCCGTTAGTAAGAGGAACCATCTTACTAAGCATCCTGTATTGCAAGGTTTATTGACCAAACATAATAAAGCTTGATGATCAATGAAAAACTTGAACTTGTTGGCCAATAGATAGTGTCTAAACTTCTTCACGGCATATACCATGCCTAAACCTTCTCTTTCAGTTGTTGTGTAGTTTCGTTCAACTGCGTTTAGCTATCTACTAGCATATGGTATGGGCAAATCTAAATTTTCTTCACTTGTGGCTTGTGCTAGCACACATCCTATTGCATGATTGGATGCATCTACATGGACATGGACATGTTTATTCCAATCAGGAGTGATTAGTATTGGTGTTGTGCACAAAAGTCTCTTCAGCTCATTGAAGGAATTTTCACATTCTTCATTCCACTCAAAATTTGTCAACAAAGCGTAAAGAGGTTTAGCTATGATTGCATACATGTGGATAAACCTATGGTAATATCCACAATGGCCCATAAAGACTTGTACCTCTTTAACATTCCTTGGCCTCGACAACTCCTCTATAGCTCTTACTTTATCCTCATCTATGGATATCCCATTCTTCGAAATGATATGACCTAAGATTTTACCTTGTTGTACCATGAACACACACTTTTCTAGGTTCAGACACACTCAATATTATCTACACTTGTTGAAGATTTGTCTGAGCTCAGGGATGTGGTATCTTCTTTCTTGGGAATGAGCACATAAATCGTCCACATATACTTTAAGCTCTTTTGCAAGAACTCTTTGAAGACATGACACATGAGCCTGTGGAATGTTATAGGTGCATTGGTGAGCCCAAATGGCATCACATGAAATGCAAAGATTCCCCACTCTGTGGCAAAGGCCGTTTTGTGTCGATCTTTTCGAGCAATGGCTACTTGGTTATAACCTGAAAATCCATCAAGGAAGCTATAAAGTTCCTTGCTCGCAACATGCTCTAATAAATGTTCTGTGATTGGAAGTGGATAGCTATCTCTAATTGTAGCGGCATTAACTTTTTTAGGTTAGTACACACTCGCAACTTTCCATTCTTCTTGGGCACCACCACAACAGGGTCACCCATTAAGTATGCTCAATCTCATAGATAAATCTAGCTTCAATCAGCCTGTCAATTTCTTCCTTTATTTTAGTTGCATAAGTATCATTATATGTGTAGGGCTTCTGTTTGGTGGGTTTGGCATCAGCTATCATGGAGATCCTATGAGAGCATACCTTCGGATCTACTCCCATCAAGTCTCTATAGTTCCACGCAAACACATCCCTATATTCCCTTAATAGATCTACAAGCTCTGTTTCTTCTTCTACACTTAGGTCTTCTCCTATGTACGTACATTGCTCTTCATTCTCTTCAATGGTTACAACTATTTTTTCGGTCTTTTCTTTATTATCACATGCTTCTCCTATGATGTCCTCTCTCTTAGCCTGCATTTGTACCGAAATTTTCCGATCTTCAACTTCATATTTCTTGAAATTCTTTGGTACTTCAAACAATGATTCCTCCTCTTCTTTCTTCAATGATTTTCTTTTCTTTTTCTTTTGAATCGACTTCCTTCCTTTGAATTTATAGTTTTAATGCTTGTGATATGTTCTTCTTCTTTTTGGGTTAATACTCCTATATTTTTTAGATAATGCTTCTACGAGTGGAAGCAACTATCCATCACAATGGACTCTAGATCATTGCTATCCTCTTCTTCTCTTATGACATCACTGGAGTCACACTCTTGTAGCAATGGCTGATACATGAACACAGAGATATCATAGCCCTCGTCATGAGAATGAGGTGTCCACTGTTCTTCATTCACAGCAATGTCCATGGTGGCTAAGATTTCCACACAACCATGAGGCTCAAATTTCTCATCTAGAAAGATCATCGGTGTGTAGGCTGGGTCTCTAACCGGCCTATCTCCTTAAGAAGTTCCATCTTCTCTTGCCTTTAAGCATCTTTCCTCTTCCTCTACGACTTTGCACATCCAAAAGTGAGTATCTTCATGCATCCACGATGGATCAAAAGAACTTCTAGAATGCACAAAGATTGAATCTTCTAGTGCCTTGTGGATAAGATTCCATTGTAGGTGTGTTACATCTCTGAATGTATAATCTTTTAGATTGACCTTGGTTGTGACCCCTAAGTGCTGCAAGTAGGAGGAGTTGGTTCCCCAATCCTATACTATTTGCAATTGTCATAGGAAGGGCCTTTCTAGGATCATGTCATAGACATTATTTTTGCCAAAGTCACATGTAGCAAAGGTGTGTTCAAAATCTAACCCACAAGTGGTTAGAGTTATCCCTTCTAGCAATCCTAGAGGTCTTTGAACATGGCCGTCAGCCATTTGAAGCTTCATTCTAGTTGTTCTTAATGCAGGTTTACCCCATTGCTTCCACAAGGAGGTGGTCGCAATAGCAACACCAACACCTGAATCTATGATCGCTTTGGTTGTGTAACCTTGGTAGGTGATCGGGAGATACCTTCTTCACCTTCGCTCATGTCCCCTATTTTGTCGAGAGGTATCTCTGATATTTTTTGCTTAGAGCATGCTTTCGACACATTGGAACCAAGTTCTAGAACTTGATTCACCACATGTTTCCATAACTCAGGTTTTACCTTGAGTAGCTCTTGACACTATACCTTAGTGTTCTTCACAACTTCAGTGTTTCTTGGAACCATTGAGTCTTCATTTCTTATAAATATTATGGGAGCTCGGCTCTGAAGAGATTCAGATTCCTATGGGACTGTGAATTGTGGCAACTCTTGTAAAGAATTAGATTCAAAATTGAATCTTTCATCTCTGTGTTGCTCAGCATGGTCTCCATAAATAGAGGGAATGTCTTGGGGAAACTGATCATGAAGGTCATCAATCTCAGAAATAGGAGGAGGATTACCCTTCTCCTTTGCCCATTTCTCTTCTTGTATTTCTCGCAAGAACTCTTGAGAGTACTATTGAATTGAAAGAGGTGCTACATCATTTATGGAATCAAGATCATAAGCTTTTACATTGGTGGTGAGCTTTCTCTTTCAACAATTGGTTGAGCTTGTGGAGGTAAAGAAACATGATGTTTGTTTACCAACTGGTCTAATCTTTCTAGTAAGCCCTAGAAATGCGAACCCGGTTTAATAGAATTTGTCTGATTGAACAATTGACTAGTCTCTAGCATAAGCCAGTTCTACCATTTTTATGCACATCTTTGTTCGTTCAATCTCCAAATCTGCTTTAGGGTAGCTCTTATCTAGGTTTGCAACTGTTGGCCCTTCTTGAAGTCGAGCCTAGTAGGCCTTGAACATCATGTCCAAGCCTTCTAGGGTTGGTTATGCAAGAACAGAACCTAATTGTGGTCTATTTACAATGGGTGGTGGGGTGGGATGAGGTGGTGTGGATGGAGTTTTGACATTTGAGGGATTCTACGAGGCAATATCTTCTATTTTGATTTTCGTGCCTGTAAGGCTTTCTTCTAGTTCAAACAGCTTTCTATTCCATGTCCTTGTATCCTTCCTCTTTGGTATCCTTCCATGTCCTTGTTTTTCTCTTACTAGGCTCTCCTGATTCACTTGACTCTGATTGTTCAGTTGGCTTATCTTGTTTTAAGGTTTGTGCTCTAGTGACTGCTTGTATAGGAGCCATATTAATGCTACTTGAACTTGAATCCACCACTAAGCCTACCACATTAATTGGTGTAACCTTATGGGCACCAGAGGGATTCCATGGACAATCTCTTGGGAGATGTTCTTTGCCACACTCAGGACAAAAGGCTTGTATTGTAATGGCCTGTCCTTGTCCTGGAGTTGCTGGATGGGGGCATTCATGAATGAAATGGTCACCTTGACATCTAAAACATGGTCCTCTAGGGGCTTGTGGTCTCATTTGTCTCAATTGGGGCTTGGGTTAGGATTCGTATACATGACATTGGAGTATTCTGGCTCCCAATTTTGTTCCATAAGTGGTGGCTTGTATGGATAGGAATGAGCCTCACTATGCTCTAGTGACTCTGTGTAATAAGCTTGTGCACTATCTTCATAGGAGTAGTCAGAATTCTGAGCATGATGGTCATTTTCTAATACTAAAGGGGTCATTGGTACCAATGCTCTATTCGGGCTCTCCTCTGCCACTGCATACTTAACTGGAATCACATTGGCAAGAGCTGGCAGTCGGTTTCCTAGTTGTGGCCTATATGCTGCCTGATATTGCTGTTGGTACTGAGGTTGATATTGCTATTGTGGTCTATAATACGGCTGTTCGTATTGGTTCTGGTACCTACCCTATTGGTAAGGTTGATGATAAGTTTGTCTAACAGCCTGCCTATTGTAGGGACGATCTTGAGCCACATGGTTCGTGTATTTTCTCTCAATAGTGCAATATGGAGCATTCATTTCTCTCATGTTTTGGTGGTGCATCAGGCATACATTAGCCATGTGGCCTCCTCCACAAGTATAAGATCTCTTCAATGTGGTGACCCTTGCTATTTGTCTATTTTGGACTCCTAGCTTCTTGGTCATCTGATCAGCAATCTCATCTATCTCAATGGAGGTTCTGGAAGTATGACTAGTAGAGCTGCCTGAATCCTTGTAGAGTTTGGAATAGTCGCGATGATGAGTCATCATCGCGATGGTTAGCCAAATGTATGATTTCAAAAAAATGAGCTTAGATCTGTGCAAGCGCTTACCTTAGCTCCTCTTTCATGCAAAAATTTCACCCAAATACCCATCTTAGTGTAATAGTCGTGATCGTCAGCTTCTACAACAATTTCTGATAGAAAAATGAAGTTTTTGCCTGTGTTTCTTGAAGATTTGTGATGTCCAAAGGTTGACCTGCAATGTTACTGCACCAAAAAATGCAAACAAGCATGTGTAAAATCTCTCTCTCACAAGTGAAATGAGGGGAATGGAGTGGGGAAGGTGATATGATCAAAGAACTGAAAATTCAATGGAGATGGAGGTGGGAGATGGTGAGGATGATGATGGTGATGATGGAGATGAAGTAAGAAAGACAAAAATTATGGAAAAGTAAAGAAATTATCTACAAATCCAAGGTCGCAACTCTATGTCTTACCATCACACACTCGTCCTCAAAGTTCTCTCCCTAGAAATGATGCCAAAATTTCGTGTAGCTCAAGTATAAGTATCACCTCCTTTACCCGCGGTGTCGTAGAGATTCTCTCTCTTACACGGACACTCCATCCTTTATTTTACATTTAAATTTTGTGGAACTCATGGATAGCAATAAAGAAGGCATGGTGCAGCAACGAGAGTGGATTCTATGATTGAGAATTTTCATGGGACTAGAATATGGAAATATTCAAGCTATCATGTTGTGTTTTCGAGAGCTTGGAGATTTTATGATGGAGAACCATATCCAGAATGAGAGAGAAGGACAATATTCAGACGTGTCATTATTGGATCTAGAAGACATCTGTCGTTCCATGGACTGCTTAGAATCTCGACATCGCCAATGTTTGAGTAGGAGTAAGCATGGAGACACAAAGTATCCATTACCTTTCTCATGTCTTATTAACATCCTTATGAATGGACCCCTTTCGGCTCAAACTTGTGCAGGGGCTAACATGATTATTTCAAAGATCGAAGTGCATGAATTTCTGGGAAATTTCAATTATCAAAAATTATGTGTGGCTGCATCAGCATTAGCTCACACTTCGAGAGCCATGATTTTACAACTCAAATTTAAGAGTTATTAACGCTAAAACTAAAATGTAATGGATGGGATTTGCTGGAAAATAACTGGAGGATGGCCGGACTCTCGCTGATTATAACGTTCAGAAGAAGTCGACCTTGCACCTTGTCCTCCGTTTGCATGGTGGGATGCAAATCTTTGTGAAAACGTTGACTGGCAAGTCTATCATCCTATCGTTCTTTTCAGAAAACTAAAGCAACGATGGATGTATGACGCTCTAAATATAGAGCGCAGGAGCTCTAATTAGAAAAATTTTGCTCCACTATAAACAGGGGGACGTGCGCTATAAGAGTGGGGAAAGATCTGACACACAACATGGAAGGAAGCACTGCATATACAGAGGAAGCCAATACAAACATTATTCATCTGACACATTTGCCGGAGCCTGGTGTAATTTCCTCGACATGATTTTGATCAATTTTTTGTTAGGTATCTTTGACAGTTGACTCTGTTAGTATGGCTTGCTTTGATACATCTCCGTGATCAATTCTGAGTCCACCTGACAACGTTATGATTTTTTGATAATACTTCAAACGCTGTGATCATAATCCGACAGCGATCTTACGTTCATATGTGATCATATACTTCTCTGATTTGTTTGGAAACATCTTCTTCTGATTTCTCCATCTCCACGCTTTGCATCGCTTTCTTGTTCCGTACTACCCTCTTGTTGATGACTTCAATAACTACTATATGTTCTGACGACCACGGCTGCTAAAATCTGACGATGAAGTTTGCGATTTTTATTCTGATCCAACTCTTGATGATTTTGTCCTTCAAGCTTGTCAGATGCGGTGTTTTATAGAGCTGGTATTAATAGCGACAGATTTATGCACATGGTACTGTATTTGAATGTGAGAGGATCGAAGTAAAGAGATCCATTTTGCACTATACGGGCATGGAGATATGTCAGATAAGTGCAATGGTAGATTTTGAATTTACGCAAAAACTTTATGGGACTTCACACGGATGAAGACCTAGAAAGATGGGCAATTCCATGGATTGATGTGATACGTAATCTGCATATATATTCATAGAAGAAAAAGATCAGATTAAAAACGTGATGTTTTATTCTAAAATGAGAATGAACTTCGCAGGTTAAATAACAGATCTTCGGTGTTGAACTACAGATAATGCTGAGAAAAGCCATATCTAAAGGTTGCGCTAAGTTTTATTTCCAGTTTGATTGCTGCCCACAACTAAATGTTCTCAGATTTTGCTAATGTTCTCAGATTTTGCTTTATAAAGGATTACTAGAACATAACTTATCATCTCTAAAAGCTTTAAAGTCGTTGTGCCTTTGATATACAAATTTAACAATACATATCTATATCTCCAAAAATAATTTGTGGTACTTTGGATTTGAGTAAACGATTTGAAGTTTAAGCTTAAACTCGTGAGATAAATTTCTGAATTGTATTTGAAAGTCTTAATACGATCAAAGAACCATGACAAATATGCGTTCTTGTCATTTATCTAGATAACTAATATTACTTGATTTGAATATGAATGATAGTTATAAATGCAATAATCGCATGTTTGTGAGTTTGTTTATTTGAGAAACCATAACACCTGAGCTTGCTCCAAGCACCCGGCATGCGTCGTGATTTCCGACGGTTGACTTGATCCACCAGCCGTCCCTTTCGCACCGGCAGTGGAAACGTGATGACTGGTATGAAGACTGTGAGCAAGTGAAAGCACAAGTGCGTGAGTGACAGCACACAAGCATATACACACATACACACACGCAATAGGTAAGATCAAAGAGTGGAACAATGGAAGGACAATGGAAGGACTTCGATTTTAGAAGCAATCGAATACAAGAGCTCCAATCTCTAACAAGCTAACTCCAAAACTGAGCTCTCTAGCTCTTTTTATAGTTTTTTGACTAGTTTTGACCCTGTCCAGACATAGTCTTTGGCGTACTTAAAAATTAGGTTCTAGGGCTTATTTGAGGGCTCAAACGGAGTCTAAAAATTTTGAAAATTAGTAGGATGATACTTCTAATACTCCTCAAGATCAATGACTCCTCGGATTGAACAAAATGGAGTTGAGAAAATGTGAAATGATATTTACAATGGTTTCTAGTGATGAAAATCACTATTTTATAGGGATTTCTTCCAAAAATTTGACATACACTTCTTGGAGCTCCCTACATGCTCCTCCTCCTTGTATGTCCACTTCTTTGATGCGCTTCCATGTTTTGTGCTTGACCTTGAGTGTCGATAGTATGACTGATTATTAGCATTCCTAACAGATGGAGTATTGCCCCAACAGTTTACACTGATCAGAGAAAGAAGTTTGCTTTGAAAAGTAGGAATTATTTGGTAATAGCAGGTGCATTGTACAAAAAAGGAGTGGATCAGGTCATCAAAAGATGTGTACCAGATTTTGAGCAACCAGTTGTTTTGTAGGAAGCACATTCAGGAGCAACAAGAGGACACTTATCAGGGGATATTATAGGTAAAACGATTTTGCAAGCAAGCTTATG
Organism: Ceratopteris richardii; assembly: GCA_020310875.1. Classification (NCBI taxonomy): domain Eukaryota; kingdom Viridiplantae; phylum Streptophyta; class Polypodiopsida; order Polypodiales; family Pteridaceae; genus Ceratopteris; species Ceratopteris richardii. The sequence goes on from CM035440.1 coordinate 54,555,657, forward strand.
GTGGCCTACACTATTAAAGGATGCTCATGAATTTGCCAAAAGATGTGTTATTTGTCAGAAAACAAGCCAACCAAGTAATTCGGATCGGATGTCTGATCATCCAGTTTCGCCATTGGATGCATTTCAAAAATGGGGCATGGATTTTTTTGGGCCTATAAAGCCTATTAGTCAACATGGGAATATATATATTTTAGTGTCAATAGATTATTTCACAAAATGGGTGGAAGCGGTAGCATTGAACGACAAGAAGGCAATTAGTGTAGCAAAATTCCTCTACCACAACATTATGACCAGATTTGGGTGTTCGGTAGAATTGGTGAGTGATAGAGGCACATTTTCTCAATGAAGTCATTTCAGAGCTAACAAAAATACATTTGATTATGCACAAAAAATCTACAACTTATCATCCACAGGCAAATGGTCAAGTGGAAAACACTATAAGACTTTGCTGCGTATTCTTAAAAAGTTAGTGCATGACAATCAGAAAAATTGGGACTTGTTGTTAGACTCAGCATTGTGGTCATTCAAAACAACTTTTAAGGTAACAACAGGAATGACACCATTCAGACTAGTATATGGCTTAAAAGTAGTAGTCCCAATGGAGTTTGTGGTCCCAAGTTTGAGAGTAACAACAGAGAAGATGTCTCCTAAAGTATCAGTCAAGCATCAGAGTAAGTATCTTCTTCAATTAGAGGAAGATTGTTTAGTTAGTGCATAGATAACAAAGGTAATTTGAAGAACGAGACAAGCTTGGGTCAATATGAATGTGAAATTCAAGATATTTCAGGTTGGAGATTGAGATGGTGTACAACTCTAAATTAGGGCCACATCTAGGAAAGCTCACATTTCGGCATAAGGGTCCATATCAGATTGTGCAAGATTTGGGACAAGGGATTTTTTTGGTAGCTGATGTGTTTGGCACGAGAATGGAAAAACCGACTAATGGATTTTGTTTGAAGAAGTGTTAAGGGAAGCTATGGCATATGGATTGGTTGTCATCTAATTTAGTGCAAGTGATATTTAATTCTAAAAATCAGATTAGCCCCATTAATGATCATAGAAGTAAGAAGGTTCATTTCTCTACATTTTTTTTAGTGGCTGTATGTTTTCTAGGAAAGTGTTGGTTTAAGAGTACCTTAAGTACATTCTTAAGATTGCATTGGTCAGAAAATGTGGATTTGAGGTTCAGGGTAGTACTATTTAGAGTTTACTCAATCAGATCTTACTTGGTCGGATTTTACTATACCAGATCTTGCTCAATCGGATTCTACTCAATCGGATTTTGTTATGTCAAAACCTATTGAATCCGATTCTGCTTGTTTGGAATTCCCTTAGTCGAACCTTGGCCAGTCCGAAAAGGTCGGGTTGATGTCTATTTGTGTAATTGGTGTTCTATCTGAGTATTTGTCGTCGGACATTTGTTAATGGGAAAAGAGAAGCATAAAAATATTTTAAATTGTTGCATCAATTTGCGGAAGAATTCAAATCATTTGGTGAAATTTTTGATCGACATTATGAATTATGGAAAGGTAGTGTAAGGTGTGCGAATCGTAGTATTGTAGAATTACATGATATTGGGTTTGTGCTGGTGCAGTTGAGTTCTACATTTCAATCGTGCTTGTATATGTGGAAAAAGAAGACGATTAGTCTTGCTTCTGTGGTTCCAAGCACAGACACAGTAAACATGAGGAGTAGAGCACACATGAGAGAAGTGGTGGCTTGCAAAGAAGAATCTTCCACAGAAGAGAGTGATAGTTTGGTCCAAGAGGAAGAAGATGATGCTCTAACTCCGACATTGGTAAGCAAATTGACACAGTCACTTATGGAGCCCTTCACATATTTTAAAGTGGAGATTGACATGAGTGCACCATTGAATGCTATCTGGCTATAGCGTATTTCCTTGTTCGAGTTTGCATCGCTATGTTGGAGACTGAATTACTATGCTAGGAGTCAAATAGACCTAATCAGAAAGACAAAACAACAATTGTCTCCATAGGTGAAGTTTTCTCTCAAATTAGTCATAGAAGTTTTTAAAGTACCTTTGCTTAAGGAGCAGATTGTGCCTAAATGTCGTGAGGAGGCATTGAAGAAGTAATTTGGCCCTCGAGAAGGAGATTGCCAATATTACACGTTGAAGAATGCATCCTATGCATGCAAAGACCAACTTAAATGGTATCTTGAGCGGTTGTGCTTTATAGTAAAGTACGATTATATGTGCAAGGATAATTTTGTGGCATTATGTTGAACAAAAAAAGGGGGAAGTGTTAGCTGGGCTCACTGGATATTTGATAGAATGAACAGTGAAATACTCTCATCGGATAAATGCAAGGCACAAGCTAATAGTAGATTAGCAGCCTATCTTGCAGCATTATTTCAATTTGTATAGAAGGTCGAGAGAAATGAGGTTGTCTGGCCGAAAGTACAGAATCAATAGATGGATTCCCCAAGGATTCAGAAGAAGGATCAGGGTGGTATAGAGAAGGAGATCAAATGGATGAAACATATAGTGATTTATTGAAAGCTCGTTACAAGCTAGAGGAAGTTGATTTGGTGGTACAAAAGTTGCATTGCAAAACTTCTAAAGGTGTAAGTTTTCATGAAATGGCAATTAATGTACGAGAAGAGATAGAGCAGCCCAAGATGGTGGGTTGAAGCTTTAAATTGTCCAAGAAACGCAAGTTGAAACCTACGCAACAAGTTGTGGTGGATAAGATTCAGTACCACAGGTGTCTCAATCCAATCCTGAAGCTAATACCGAAGTGTCTTAGATGTAGTAGAAGCTAGATGAGGTGTATAAATTTATAGTAAGTCAAGATGGCTTATTGAAAGAACATAAGTTACTTACAAATATATTACACTTTGAAGAGCATCAGGTACTGAAGTCTCAGGTTAAAAGCTAGAGGAATTGCAAAAGAGAATACAACAACGTGAGGAGGTGCTATCTTCTTTTCACCAACAGAGAGTAGAAATATTGAAGGTCAAGAAGTCCCTTCAAGAGTTTGAAGATTGGACAGGAAGAATGAGACAAATGGTGGAGACAGAAATATAGAACTTAGCTGCATTGAACATAACATTGCAAGTGGATAATGAAGTATTGAGATCTAGAATCAAACCTTTACTGGTTTTGGAAAAGCAGTTGTTAGAGAACAAGGAAGTGGAAATGGATGCAGTGTTAATGTCGGAAATGGATATGATGACCATAAAGCAGCAAATGCAGAAGTTTATGTAGGACATATGGACAGGATTGAAAGAGAGATTACAAGCTTTAATCTGTTATCGGCATGAACAAATGAAAGATGGCTTTATATCAGTATATGAGTGTCAACTGATGAAAGTGGTGGAACATCATGAAACAGAGAAGCAAGTATTATTACAACGGATTGAGGAATATTTCATTTTGTTTTGTTGCGCAAGCATATACTGTCTTGTGTTTATAACATAAATGTTTTCATACAAGCATTGTTGTTGAACATCTTCCTGCCATAGTTTGCTTTGGGATGTCCTCTGGCTTGTAAAGCATTATCTTCATGAATTCCATTGATGCAAAGGTGGGACATGCAACCTGCATCTTCAGTCACCGACAGATTCAACGAAACTCAGTGGGCGGTTGGTCGCTTTGAGGAGCAGAATTACCTTCAGTCATGCAAGCACACTGGCGCTTCAAGCGATCGATTGCCTCTCTTTTCTTCTTCCTTATAGATTGTTTGATGGCAAAATCGCCTGCAACACTCATTCGCAGCTGGTAGAGCAGTGTATGGGTCGTCGCGAAGACATTGCCATGTGTAGAGATGGATGCTTAGAATAGTCAGCCTTCATCAGATATCAACGTGAAGATGATATGCCATCGCCATGCATCCACAGTTGATTCGCGTAACTGAAAAATGACGATCATAGAGGTGCACACATCCCCTTGCGAGAAAGAATGGGAATGAATGTGCTTCTTCTTTTCATTAATCAACAAAATTACATATATAAGCTTATTTAGGGGAGGTTCACACCCATTGGAATCTCCTCTTTCTCACCCTTCAGTTTAGAACTTTACAATAGGGATTTTATTCCATCAACCTAGACCACTTAATAATGCAATGCACATACGCCACCTAAGAAAGCATAAGAATCGATATGTTTTACTCCAAATCAATTTGGCACTTTAGCTTTTACGTAGCACCACTCTTTTGAGGCTCTAAAAATAAACTTTGAAGAGGCTCCAAATCAACAAGGGTCGAAGTTTTTGATCTGAGTGTGCTTTATGGTCTGCCATATCCGACTAAACTCTGACATACAAAAGCTCCTCTAACAAGCGCTCTATATTTTTTTTTGAGAGTACAATGAATTGGAAAGACACACACACTCGACCTCGTAAGGTAGAGGTACCCTTCTTGGGGAACTCTAAGGCATCTAGCCTTAGGCGGGACTTGAACCCTGACCATCTGCCTAAGAGTACAAGGCACATCCGCTAAACCATGCCTGCTGGATAACACGCGCTCTATATTGGAGTTTTCATCTGTCAACAAGAGGAATTCTGAAGGGATATCGGCAATGTTCTAATAAGACTATGATTGATGCACCTAACTATAATATAATATGATTGCTGCACCCAACTATAATATGATCCGATTGGGAAAGCTCTCCGATGTCTACGCTCTACTCCATGATAATCAGTTCTGACATGCTGAAGTTCTTTTAATTGCACTGTTCTCTATGGTTGATCTGACAACAACCATTTTTTGACGTCGATTCCAACCATGCCCATGAGAAACAATGCGAAGATCGACTTCGACTATGACATTAAAACTCATCTAACAACACCCATCAATGTTATGACTTTTTGAACTCCAACAATGCTGGAGTTAGACGTCTGTGGAAGCACGCAAACAACACAAGGAAGAAGAAGAAGCTTGGGGCACAACACACAATACTAAATGTATTACCACTCGAATGAACAAAGATAAGTAGCCCGTTAGGGCAATAGGTGTATATACAAGCCGGGGGAAAAAACCTCATAAAGAGGGAAAAAAGTGCCCTAGAGGTCCTAGAGTGTTCACACACATCACTACCTAAATATATCAACAAATCCACCCTGGTAGTGATGCGGTGAATGAACAAATCCCCCCTGGGAGTGATGCGGTGAACAAGGAGCTGGCATTCATGTATAAGGAAGTGCCAAACCATGTGCAATCAATCCACAAAAGGAAGTAAGCCCAAAGCTCTGTGGAAAGCTTCAAACTTCTCCCTAGGAAAAGCCTTTGTAAAAAGGTATGCAATGTTCTCCTGCATGGGCACATATGCCAAGATGATCTCCCCATATGAGAACCTCTCCCTGACATAATGATAATGCACCTCAATGTGCTTAGTGTGAGCATCGAACACATGGTTCCTCACCATCATGGAACACAGGGTTCCTCACCATTGCCAATGCGCTCTGACTATCAGTGAAGATGGTGGTGGCAGAAGACTAACCAACACCCAAATCAGCCATAAGAACTTTGAGCCACACACACTCAACAATCACTGTGAAAGCTTCCCTATACTCAGCCTCACAACTAGAAGTGGCCACAGTAGGCTGCTTCTTGCTCAACCAAGATATACATGAGCTACCATGCATGAAGCAAAAACCTCTAGTGGAAACATGAGTGTCATAGCAACCATCCCAATCACTATCAGAAAAAGCATGCAAATCTGGCGATAGTGATCCCCCCTTGGGATAAAACAACCCAAGTATCTGAGTGCCACTCAAGTAGTGAAAGATGCACTTAACTGCCTGCCAATGCTTGACACCTGGGCAATGCATAAACCTACTCATCCGTGAGACAACAAATCGAATATTTGGCCGAGTAATGCATAAGTAAATCAAGCATGCAACAACCTACTGATAGAGAACAACATCAAATGCATCTCCAGAATCATGAAGACTCAATCATAAACATGTCTCCATAGGAGTGACAATAGGCTTACAATCTTCAAGGCCAAAATGCTGCAATAATGTGTCAATATATTTTGTTTGACACAAAGCCATTCCACCATCAACTTGCATAAGTTGAATGCCCAACTAGTGATGCAAATGCCCCAATTCAGACATCTCAAATGAGGCATGCAAATCAGCCTTAAAATCAGCAATATGCATGTCATGAGCCAATGGACTTCTTGCCAGGAGGCAAGTCACATAAAGACTAGGTACCATTTTTCATGATAACATCATATTCAGATTGCATTGCAGCCATCCAATGTTCAAAATCTTGTGCTTCATTAAAATGAAACAGGTTCAATCTCATCCCAGAGACTAGAGGCAGCCATAGCATAACAACCTAATGCAAAAGAGGCACTATGAGAGCCTGACTGAGTATGTTTATGACAGAGGTGCATCTAATTTGCTATCATGCAAAGTCTGCACCATCCATTTTGGCATAGTTTTTACCTATTCAATATGAGCTCTCTCATCAACAAGTGCATCACATAAATTTGCATCAGAAATGGAATGATCTGCATCATCACATGAAACCTACAAAGGCTGAGAAGTTGCCTCATTAGGACCAGCACTAGACTGTCCACCTGTAAAAAGAGGCAGCAAAGTATCATACATGTCTTTGGGGCTAACAGATGTGTTGTCAGGATCTTGTCACGCGCATACAGAGATTACGGTCACAGAAAACACACAGAGAATAGACGCAACTAGAGACGAGACAGAACGCAGTATTGGGTGCACTCTCCCCCCATGCACTCTGTTTCGACAGTCCACAGAGTGCATGTATTTATAGGACTTTTGATTACGTCGAAAAGAGTGGTTACAAGAGGGCGGCTTCGAAAAGCAGGCATGAAACTAAAAGTTGATAACTTTTACAGAAAGCCATTGCTTTCAATAACAAACTACGGTCTTAAATGACCCTTATTCTAACCATTACTTCTCTAACAATAGAACCTTCTACGCGGGTTTATTTACAAGCTAAATAATAATTATTCCGATTATTGATGTTTGCCTTTTCACGCCTTGCACGCTCCTCACAAACCTTTAGCTGCTATATAAAAAACATCAAAAACATATTAATACATTAATAATATAATACTTTAACAATGCATTGTTCAATAATATACAACATGCCTCTCAGTTGACAAGCAACTGACCTCAGTTGATAAAGTAATTTAACACTCTAACAATTACAATACATTGTTCAACATATTCCATGTTACTGTTACAATCCAACAATGCATTGGCTAACATATTCTATGTTACAATCCAACAATGCATTGGCTATTCCATATTTCAATCCAACAATGCATTGGCCAACATATTTCATGTTACAATCCAACAATGCATTGGCTATTCTATATTTCAATCCAACAATGCATTGGCCAACATATTTCATATTACAATCCAACAATGCATTGTTCAACATATTCCATAAGGTATAACATGCCCCTCAGTTGAACAAGCAACTGACCTCAGGTGATAAAATAATAAACATGGATGGCCAGTCACATGTTTCATCACTGAATAAAGAAAATAGGCATGTGCCATGTAAAAATACATGCATGGAAATGTTCATGGAGCTGGTACATTAATGTGTTTGTGTATGATATGCAGAAATTAAATGGTCATAATGAGGTGTTAATTGTGTTTTATGTATCCATTGACATTCTTCAATAGAGTGATTTTTGTACTTAACCAAATAGCGAAGATATTGAGTACCTGTGCGTGTAGTAGTGACATCATGATCAATGATTTTCTCAGGAACTAAGATTTCATATTGTTCTTCAATCAAAGGAGGGTCATCAAGAAGTGGAGCAAGTGGTAAAGTTCCTTTAAAGGGTTTAAGTAAACTAATATGAAAAGAATTATGAATGGTCCAATGGGATGGAATATCTAATCGAAATGAATTATCATTAATTTTTTCTACAATGCGAAACGATCCATAATAGCATGGTGCAAGTTTAATTTTAGGATGCTGCAAAATATTTTTGAGACGTCTTTTAATGATACGCAACCATACAAAATCATTTTCCTTGAATTCTTTGGCTAATCGTTTAGTATTGATAGTACGTGTATATCGCTCTTGACTTTTCCTAATACGCTCGTGAACATCATGAAGTATAGAAACGTGATCTTGAGCAATAGAATCAGCCATTGGAATGTCGATTTGGGTGAGGGACATGGGAGTGGGAAGCTTTTTACCAAAAACTATTTCAAAAGGTGCACGACCAGTAGTGGTATGTGAAGTGTTATTGTAAGCAAATTGAAGCAATGGCAACTTGTCATCCCAGTTATTAGGATTATCTAATGAATAACACCGCAATAAATCAAGAATAGTACTATTTGTAGCCTCACTCTATCCATTACTTTCAGGATGAAATGCATGTTAGAGTATGATCAATGTCTACCCCTCATGATTGTATGCACATTTTGTAAGGCCCCCTTTATGAGGAGAAGCCAAGCGTGCATTACCCAATTGATGGGAATCCCAACTTGAATGTTGGATGAAGGTCATATTGGACCATGTAAGATATTATAAGGAAAGGGAGTTACCAGGGTCCCCAATTGTGGGGTCCGGGGCAGCGGTGAGCAGCCCCGGCTGGGGGGTCCAAGGGGGCCAGCGGGCCCCCTGGCTGGGGGGTCCCAAGGGGCCAGCGGGCCCCCTGGTGGGGGTCCGGGGGCAGCACCCCCGGCGCGACGGTAAAGGGAATATTCCATGGAATATTCCCTGTCAGAGTCAGAAATCATTTATATTTGTTAGGTCGGTTCAACCAGTCTAAGCCGTGTATGGCAATTATGCGGGCGGTGGCCGCCCACGCTCTACCGCCCATGTATAGCCGTCCATGGCAGGCCACCCATGATCCTATATATACATGACTTCTGCACTACCTAAGACATTGAGTTGAGCCAGCATACCTCTACCTTGTATCTCCCTATCTAGAGTTGTCTAGATCACCATTTAAGCTCTACCTTGAGAGCGCACGGGTGGACAACGCCATCATCTTTGTACTTGCTGCTAGTAAAAAAATTGTTGAGATTCTCCTATATCTGTTATCTTCTCTGCTATTGCTCCTATGTTATATTGCGTAACTATTGTCTTACATGGTATCAGAGCTGTAAGGTTCGAATAGCTTGAGAAGTATCATTATTTTAGCCTACTAGCAGACTAGAATATCAGTAGATTATTCGAGTGATTACATGATGGCTTCATCGTCGAACACTAGTCTTGGTGCTTCACCTATTGTTAATGCTGCACCTATTCGAATTCGTCCACCTGCATTCACTGAAGGGAAGCTGGATGGAACCAACTATACACTCTGGAAGTTCAAAATTTCTGCAATTTTGGACTCCTATGAATTACTTGACACTGTCATGGGACCGATGGGATTGGATCCAGAGCCTATACCAGTTGAAGATCCAGCAAATTCAAGATTGATGATTCAGCCAAATCCAGATCTTCTACGAGCTTGGAAGAGGCGGAATGCTGATGCATTATGTGCGATTGTCACTAGTGTAAGTGATTCTGTGCTTACTTTAGTTCAACATACTACTAAAGCACATGAGGCTTGGGGCATATTGGCTCGACAATATGAGACCAAGAACCACACTAAGATACATAATTTAGAAAATCAGTTGGCAAATGAAAAGCATTCTGATTCTGAAAAGGCTGAAGATTTTATCAAACGGATAAAGCATCTTCAAGATCAATTGGCTGCAGTTGGTGTTGTTATAACACCAGAAGAGCTAGCTCGAAGATCTGTACGTGTTCTTCCAGCAAAGTATGATGGATTAGTAACAGCCCTTAACACTCAGGTAAGGCCAACTCCTCTTACATTTGAAGAGTTTTGTGCCATGCTTTTAGAAGAAGAGATGCGGCTGAAGAATCGGCAAAGTACAACTGATGCTGCATTCTCAGCAAATGCAAAAGGTAAAGGCTCTTCAGAGGGATCAAAGAAGAAGCCAAAGAAGAAAAAGTTCACAGGAAGTTGCTTCTATTGTGAAAAGAAAGGCCATGCCATCAAGGATTGCAGAAAGAAGCAAGCTGATGAACGGAATGGGACTGTAAAATCATCATGGAAGAACAAAGAGTCTGCAAACAACACAGAGCTGGAACTTTGGGTAGCTATTGAAGAGGTATGTTCATCTGCTCAAGCTCGTGTTGATGAGCCATGGATTTTAGATAGTGGAGCTTCTCGCCATATGACTAGTAAAAAGGATTGGTATAGTTCCCTAGTGCCTCTGCGGGAATCCATCAATGTAGTGGTGGGAAACGACTCCAAGTGTCCAGCTGAAGGAACTGGAACCATCTCTTTTATCACTTCTCCAGGTGTTGAGAAAAAGTTATCTGATGTTCTCTATGTACCTACACTCAAAAGAAATTTGTTGTCAGTTTCTGCAATAACAGATCGTGGACTCGAAGTTCACTTCAATAAGAGTGGTGCGGAAATCATGGATTCATCAGGTAATGTTGTAGGTAAAGGCACACGACGGGATAACTTGTATGAGTTAAGTGCTTTAACTGCTACAGAAGATAAAGATGTAAGCAGGTTATGGCACCAACGATTTGGGCATCTCGGATTTGCAGTTTTGAAGGAGATGCAACGAACAGGGATGGTTGCTCATTTGCCTGCATTTTCAGAGTTGCAGGAACCTTGTGAAGCTTGTATGATGGGCAAGCAACAACGAAAGGCATTTCCAAGAGAGACCAGCAATCGATCTCAAGCTCCTCTAGAGTTGGTACATGCTGATCTCTGCGGTAAAATGTCTACACCTGCTTTAGGAGGATCTTTCTACTTCTTGCTGTTAGTCGACGATTATAGTAGAAAGATGTGGGTTTATTTCATTCGAGAGAAGGCTGATGCTTTTGAAAAATTTAAAGCGTGGCATAAGTATGTAGAAAGTGAATCAGGAAGGAAACTGAAGAAATTTAGAACAGATAGAGGAGGTGAATTCTTGTCAACAGAATTCAACAATTACTGTAAGGAGCATGGTGTGAAAAGGCAACTTACCACAGCTCATACACCTCAACAAAATGGCGTTGTTGAGCGCAGGAACAGGACAGTAGTTGAAATGGCTCGTTGTATGTTAAAGGCTCAAGACATGCCTGATTCATTCTGGGCAGAAGCAGTCAATACAGCAGTCTACATCCTCAATCGAAGCTACACAAAAGCTCTGAAGGGGATGACTCCTCAAGAAGCATATTCTGGTAAAAAGCCTTCAGTTTTGCATTTCAGAATTTTTGGTTGTTTCTGTTATGCACATATTCCTGATTCAACAAGATCAAAGTTGGATTCAAAAAGCAAAAAGTGTGTCTTCCTAGGATATAGTGAAGAGTCTAAAGCATACAGGTTATGGGATCCTGAGGCAAGGAAGATTTTTGTCAGCCGAGATGTGGTGTTTGATGAACGACCACACTTAGTAGAAGATAAAGGTAAATCTACTATCTCATCAAACGGAGAAATATCTCACCTTGTGCCTATCAAAAGACAGGTTAAAGTTGAAAAGGAGGAAACATCTGATGGAGAAATTTCCTCAATAAAAAGCCAACCAATTGTAGCTGCACAGCGTAAGCCACTACCGAAGTGGGCACAACAGCTCTTTGATGATCACAATCCACATGTAGATGCACCAGAATCATCATCGGATGGATTACGAAGATCAAAGAGAATAGAGGAGCAAAGAAGAGCCTCAGAACACATTGTTAACATGGCTCTAATGGCAGATATCATGGGTTCGATAAAGGAACCTACCACCATTGAAGAAGCCATTGATGATCCAGATTGGAGAGCGGCAATGCAGTCTGAGTATGATAGTATACTCAAAAATGATACATGGGATCTAGTCGACTTGCCGCCAAAGAAGAAGGTAATAGGTACTAAATGGATTTGGAAAGCTAAGTATAAAGCTGATGGAACATTAGAAAAGTATAAGGCACGATTAGTTGCACAGGGTTTTTCACAGATTGAAGGATTTGATGTTCAAGAAACTTTTGCACCAACAGCACGCATGACAACTATTCGGACGGTACTTGCAGTAGCTGCACAAAAGTCTTGGCCTATTTTCCAGATGGATGTCAAATCTGCATTTTTGAATGGTCACCTCAAGGAGGAGGTATATGTATCTCAACCACCAGGTTTTGAGGTGCCCAATTCAGAAAATAAAGTTTGTAGGTTGAAGAAAGCTTTGTATGGACTTAAGCAAGCTCCACGGGCTTGGTACCAACGAATTGATCATTTTTTCAAAAATATGGGTTTTGAAAGAAGTACTTCTGATGCTAACTTGTATGTAACGAAAAGGGATAGCAAGCTAGTTGTTGTCATTGTATATGTAGATGATTTGATCATTACAGGAGATCATCAGGAACTCATCAATCAAACTCGGATCAGCTTGGGAACTGAGTTTGAAATGACAGACTTAGGTCTACTCCATTTTTGTCTGGGAATTGAAGTATGGCAAAGGAAGGATGGCATTTTCATCTCACAACAAAAATATTCCAAAGAAATTCTCAAGGCATTTGGAATGATGGACTGCAAACCAACTAGCACACCTATGGAGGTAAATCATAAGCTATCTATGGATGATAACATGCCTGATGTAGATGCTAAGAAGTATAGGAAGCTCGTTGGAAGTCTTATTTTTCTGTGCAACACTAGACCAGACATTTGCTATGCTGTTGGAGTGTTAAGCAGGTTTTCCAACAAACCTAAGGAGAGTCACTGGAATGCTGGAATGCGAATTCTAAGGTACATTGCAGGAACCTTGGATGTTGGTATTTTGTATACCACAGGTGATACACTCCAAGGATATTGTGATTCAGATTGGGCTGGAGATTGTGATTCTAGAAAATCAGTTTCTGGATATTGTTTCTCACTTGGTTCAGGAATATTTTCTTGGGTAAGTAGGAAGCAACCAACTCTCGCACTCTCCTCCACTGAAGCAGAGTACAAAGCAGCTTGTTTTGCTTCTTGTGAGGCAGTCTGGTTAAGGAGAATTCTTGCAGATATAGGCTTTCCATCAAATATGCCAATTGTACTCAAGTGTGATAATCAAAGTTGTATGGCTATTGCAAAGAACCCAGTATTTCATGCTCGCACCAAGCACATAGAAGTACAGTACCATTACATTCGTGAGCTAATTGAAGATGAAATTGTGGAGCTAGAATATTGCCCAACAGAGGCAAATTGTGCTGACATATTCACTAAAGCACTTGGAAGAGAGCAGCTCAACAAGCATCTTCAACAGATGGGCATAGGACCGAGACCTACTTGATTTATCATCGGTAAACATTGAGGGGGGGTGTTAGAGTATGATCAATGTCTACCCCTCATGATTGTATGCACATTTTGTAAGGCCCCCTTTATGAGGAGAAGCCAAGCGTGCATTACCCAATTGATGGGAATCCCAACTTGAATGTTGGATGAAGGTCATATTGGACCATGTAAGATATTATAAGGAAAGGGAGTTACCAGGGTCCCCAATTGTGGGGTCCGGGGCAGCGGTGAGCAGCCCCGGCTGGGGGGTCCAAGGGGGCCAGCGGGCCCCCTGGCTGGGGGGTCCCAGGGGGCCAGCGGGCCCCCTGGTGGGGGTCCGGGGGCAGCGCCCCCGGCGCGACGGTAAAGGGAATATTCCATGGAATATTCCCTGTCAGAGTCAGAAATCATTTATATTTGTTAGGTCGGTTCAACCAGTCTAAGCCGTGTATGGCAATTATGCGGGCGGTGGCCGCCCACGCTCTACCGCCCATGTATAGCCGTCCATGGCAGGCCACCCATGATCCTATATATACATGACTTCTGCACTACCTAAGACATTGAGTTGAGCCAGCATACCTCTACCTTGTATCTCCCTATCTAGAGTTGTCTAGATCACCATTTAAGCTCTACCTTGAGAGCGCACGGGTGGACAACGCCATCATCTTTGTACTTGCTGCTAGTAAAAAAATTGTTGAGATTCTCCTATATCTGTTATCTTCTCTGCTATTGCTCCTATGTTATATTGCGTAACTATTGTCTTACAATGCAGAGCTAAAATCTGTTTTAGAACCAAAATGTTGAAATAAGGCAACCCAAAAATGATTACAAAACCTAACATCACGATCATATAACATTACTTTAGGAAATCCATGATGTGGAAAAATGCATTTAATGAATAATTTTGCAGCTTGAGGTGCAGTCAAAGTTTTTCTATATGGAATGAAATATGCATATTTACTAAACCTATCAACTATTGTCCAAATCATATCATTATGTGATGAAGTGATAGGAAGACCTGTGATAAAATCCATAGAGATTTGTTCCCATGGTTCATTTGGAATAGGAAGTGGCATTAATAATCCAAATGGTTTACCATGATGACGTTTGACACGCTGACATACAATGCACTGAGAAACATAATGTGCAATGTCTTTTTCCATGTGTGGCCAAAAGAAGAAATCTTTGCAAACAGAAATAGTGCTCTGTATGCCTCTATGACCCATGTAAGATGGTTCATGCATTTCTTTAATGACAAAATCTTTAAAAGCTTGGGTTATGCACAATCTATGTTGAAAATAGAGAAAACCATTATGAAATGTATAATGTTCATCAGATAAAGATGCAGCATTGTTGAAGTCATGCCATGCACGTGAAAAATACAAATCAAATGCATAAGTGGAAACCATTTCTTGAAAAGAATGAATTTGGATGGCAGAAATATTATTCAAAACAACAGAATGCAAAGGAAAACGGCTAAGAGCATCAGCTACGACATTAGCTTTACCTCGCTGATATTGTATCATGGGTTGGAAATTTTGAATGAATGATGCCCATTTAAGATGCCTATCAGAGATTAAGGGCTGACTTAATAAATGCTTAATAGCATGTTGATCGGTTTTGATTAATACTTCAGAGCCCATAAGATAGTGTTTCCAAATTCGCAAAGCATGCACAACTACTAACAGTTCTTTATCATACGTACTATAATTTTGTTCTGAGGGCTTAAGCTTTCTACTCTCAAATGCAATGGGATGGTCATTTTGCATTGAAACAACACCTATTCCTGAACCGCTAGCATCAGTAACAACATGAAAGGGTTGTGAAAAATCAGGTAATTGTAAAACAGGTGCATGTGAAAGTGCATGTTTAAGTTTGTCAAAGGACTGTTGTTGGGTAAGTCCCCATGCAAATTTTATTTTCTTTTTCAACAACAAGGTAAGAGGTAATGCTAAATAAGAAAAATTTCGAACAAACTTCCTATAGAAACTAGCCAACCCAAGAAAAGAACGAACATCATTGACTGATTGTGGTGTAGGCCATTCTATGATAACTCTAATCTTTTTCGGATCCACATGCACACCTTCACTTGAAATAATATGTCCTAAATATTCTAGCTTACGCTGAAAGAAATAACTCTTTTCAGGATTAGCATAAAGTGTGTTCTCTCGTAACAAATGAAAAATTGTTTGAAGATGCTTTTCATGTTCATGATCATTCTTACTGTAAACAAGAATGTCATCAAAGAATACAAGAACAAAAGCTTGTTAATCAAGAAAAATATTGTTCATCATTCGCGCAAATGTAGCAGGGGCATGTGAGGCCTTGAAGGAGGCAAAAGAACAAAGGATTTTCATAGACATCAATAAGAAACTATGTGATTTTAGGATAGGTCTATCTTTAACTATCAATTGGGGAAAGGGGGGTATGAAAAAATGTATATTAACCTTTCTAACTCAAACGTAGGAGCCTTTGCTCTTAAATTAGAGTGTGTGGATAATTGTGATTAGGACTCTGATCAACCCAATGAGATGGAAAATTATTCCATAGAAGCTCTAGTTAAAGCAAGGGATGATATCATGCAAAAAACAG
Source organism: Ceratopteris richardii (assembly GCA_020310875.1). NCBI lineage: Eukaryota > Viridiplantae > Streptophyta > Polypodiopsida > Polypodiales > Pteridaceae > Ceratopteris > Ceratopteris richardii. The sequence goes on from CM035440.1 coordinate 54,571,464, forward strand.
CTTAGGGTTCACCTATTGACCAGTTCTCCATCTATTCTCACATTGCTAATGTAGAGGATAAGAGGAAATGCGATGATGAACAAGATGCAATGAGTCTCAGAGAAGAGTTACAAGGAGGCAAGTAAGGGAGGAATCAAAGAAATTTCACTTTGAAAAAAGAGAAGGGTCTAAAAAAATCAAGAAAGACGGAAAGAAATCAAAGATGGAAAACAACCTATGGTGAGTGAACAAAATTGAAAGAAGTTGGAGAAGCTTGGAGAGGCTTAGAAAGTTGAGTTTCAAGTGGTGAAGTTGGTCCAACAAACCAGCATAGGACCAGCCTTAGTGCTTTGGATATGTAAAATAGACCTTGTAGGATTGTGGTTAGTGCAATAAAACCCAATAGGTACTCTGTAAAATCAACAAGAACAAGTTGATGCAAAACAGATAACTTGCACCTTGATTAGCTCACAAAAGCCTTCTAAAAATGGATGGAAGTTATGACTTCAAACATTGAGAGCATCCAACATAGTAAAAATTCAAAAAATTTCTCTTAAGGAAGTGCCATACATAGGTTTGGCTTGCTAAAATGCATAAAATCCCTAATTTATAACAACTATAGAAGAAGCAATCAGCTTAACACCAAACTGGTGTCATCCCGAATTTTTAGGGATGTGTAGAGAATGAACTTGAGACTAAAAACTTGAATTTCTCTAAAATTAATGAGCTAAATGACTTGAAAATTTGTATACATAGAATAGACAATTGTATCTTTCTAGTGAATGCTTAAAAGCTAGATTTGGAGCTCTGTACAGAGAGCAACAATCTCTGCACATTGACTAAGTTTGAGGAAGAAGGAGCAAAGAATAGAAATGGCACCAAGAAAGGATCAAAGAGTATATGTATTGCTTCAGATCAACAATCTATGTAATGTGAAAATTTTTTGGAGTCTTTTTATAGACTCTTGAGGATATGACCACACCTTTTCTTCATGAATTTGAATTCTAAATTAGACGGGTTTGGTAGTTTAGATTGATTGGAATCTTTTCCTATAATCTAGGAAAAGAGAAAGTTGAAGTCACATCTACCTTTTGATTGATTGATTGAGAATCAATCTCAACCACTTCCAACTCATGGATTTTAGGCCTTTTACTCTTTCCTTTTACAAAGATAAATACTTTGGAAGTTACATAAGAAGGTGATCCTATGATCAAACTCTCAATACAAAAAATGAATGCAAATAAAAATCTACAAGGAGCATATGTGGCATCATTCAAATGATGGATTTGATGCATATCATATCCACCTCAAGAATAATGAAAGCTTGATGTTCCAATAGTTCTTCCTCAAGCTAAAGTGTACTTGAGTCTTCATTCTCTAATAGGTTGAATACTAGCCATAGCTTTGAATCTATAAAGCTTTATCCCATCAAGTGCCTTTGTCATCATGTCTACTATTTGCTTATGAGTAGGAACAAATCAAATGTCAATCTCCTTTGCCATAAGCTTATCTCTTACGAAGTGGTAATGGAATTTTAGTGCTTTGTCCTTGCATGAAAAATTGGATTTGCATCTATGCATGGAACTTACATTATCTCCAACTAAGAGACATTTGGAACTTACAGGTCCCAAATCAAAGTATAACTCCTTGAGCCATATTGCTTCTTTAGTTGCAATAGTTATACCTCTATATTCTACTTCAGTTGAAGATAAAGCAACTCTTGGTTGCTTCTTGGAACTCCATGACACTAATTTTGAACTTGAAAATGCTAAGTATCTAGAGGTACTTCTTCTATCATCCATTGGTCCTACCCAATCTGCATCTAAATAGATTTTAATATCCAAATCTAAAGAGTAAGGATAATAGATACCTTTATTAAGTGTTCCTTTAAGGTACTTGAGTACTCTCTTTGCAGCATCCATGCGTGGCCTTCTAGGTAAGTGCATGAATTTAGAAAGAACTCCCACACTATATGATATGTCTGGTCTTGTGTGAGTAGCATATATCAAGCCACCAACTAAGCTTTGATACTCTTTAGGATCATCAATTTTCTCACCTTCATAAACACTTAGTTTATGGTTCAATTCCAAAGGTGTACATATAAGCTTTTTGTTCTCCATTCTGAGCTTGACAAGTAGGTCTTGAATGTATCTTCTCTAAGTTGGATACATCCCTTCATCTGTATAAACCACTTGCATACCTAAGAAATATGTGAGCTCACCTAAGTCACTGATTTTGAACTCCTCTTGCATGAGTCTCTTGATCCTTTGGATGCCATTCAGATCATCACCTGTCATAATAATATCATCTACATATACACATAGATAGATAACCTCATTCTGATCCTGTTTGATGAATAGAGAAGGATCTGAGTTGCTAGGTTTGAACGCTTCATCTCGAAGGTATGTAATCAACCTATAATTCCAAGCTCTAGGAGCTTGTTTCAATCCATACAACGCCTTCTTAAGTCTGCAAACATAAGAGGCATTATTAGGGTTTTTAGAACCTCGTGGTTGTGACATGTATACCTCTTCACTTATCCAACCATTTAGGAATGCATTTTTCACATCAAGTTGGAGGAGTCTCCAATTTCTTGCAGCAGCTACACTTATTAATGTTCTAATTGTAGTCATCTTTGCAACTAGTGAGAATGTTTACTCATAGTCTATACCATGAGTTTGTGAGCATTCTTTGGCAACTAACTTTGCCTTGTACTTGCAAAGTCATCCACCTGAGTTTCTTTTAATTTTATATACCCATATGCAACTAATTATGTTTTGATTGGATGACATTGGAACCAAATCCCAAATGTCCATCTCCTTCAATGCATTTATTTCTTCTTTCATGGCCTTCTCCCAATCAGGTTTTCCCTTTACCTCCTCATAGGTTGAGGGTTCCTCTGAAATTGAGTCCTTTGCCAAGTAGATTGAATGCTTTGTAACAAATATGGAATAATATCCATACCTTTTTGCTTGCTTGGAGCATTCTCCACAATCTTGCAACTTTGCTTTGCCTCTTGACTTCCATAGTTTGTAATCCTTTTCCTTTTCATCTTGGTCATCATCTGTATCACTTCTTGGATCGTGAACCTGTGTATCATGATGACTTCCTAATTGATGAGCATTAGAATCAAGATCTTATAGTAGAGTTACCTTTTGTTTGTGTTCATCATACCAAGACCTCTATTCTTCAAACACAAGATCCCTACTTGTAGTGAATTGCTTGGTTGAAGGATTATAGAACTTGTAACCCATCTGAGTTGAGTCATACCCAATAAACACTACCTTTGTTGCCCTTTCATCTAACTTACCTCTGATTTGTGATGGTACATGAACATAAGCTAAACAACCAAACACCTTGCAATGTTCAAGACTAGGTTTTTTTCCATACCATGCTTCATAAGGAGTCATGATTTGAAGTGATTTCGATGGTAGTATATTGATAAGGTACATAACAGTTGAACTGGCCTCTACCCATAGACAATGTGGCAACCTCTTCTCTTCAAGCATTGTTGTGGCTAATCCAACCAATGTCTTGTTTCTTCTCTCCACAATTCCATTCAGTTGAGAAGAGTACCTAGTAGTCACTTCCCTTTTGATACCTTTATCTAGCAAGAACTCATCAGACTTTTTGGAGAATTATTCTCCCCCTCCATCAGATTTGAGCTTCTTGAGTGATCTACCTGTATGAATCTCCACATGTGCTAGATACTTTTTGAAGCAATCAAACACTTCATTCTTACTCTTGATAAAGTACAAAATAGTCCATCTACTATGTTCATCAATAAATAAGACATAATATCTTGATCTTGCCAATGAAAGTTCTTGGCTTGGTCCCCATACATCTGTATGTACTAAGTCCAATAAGTTGTTGTGGATGTAGCCTTTGTGGTTGAATGGTTGTCTTTGTGCCTTCCCAATTTGACATGCATCACATTTGTTGATCGTGTGTTACTTTGATATGTTTGGCAATCGAAGAACACTTTTTGCATATATCTTTCAAGGTTCTTTAATTCACATGAGCTATCCTCTTATGCCACACTTCAAGCTTGCTTAGGGTTTGAGACCCAAAGTTGAATGGAGCTATGTTTTTGGTTTCTCCTACTTCAAAAGTAAAGAGCCTACCATGTTTCTCAACTACTCTTGATAAAGTATAGAATAGTCCATCTACTATGGTCATCAATACATGAGGCATAATACCTTAATCCTACCAATGACGGTTCTTGGCTTGGCCCCCATACATCTATATGTACTAGGGCTAATAAGTTTTTGTGGATGTAGCCTTTGTGGTCAAATGCTTGCCTTTATGCCTTCACAATCTGACATGCATCACATCTATTGATCATGTGTTGCTTTGATATGTTTGGTAGTCCTAGAACACTTTGATTGTTGCATATATCCTTCAAGGTTCTTTCGTTCACATGAGCTAGCCTCTTATGCCACACTTCAAGATCACTTAGGGTTTGAGATTGAGAATCAATCCCAAACACTTCTAACTCATGGATTTTAGGCCTTTTAACCTTTCCTTTTACAAAGATAAATACTTTGGAAATTACATAAGAAGGTGATCCTATGATCAAACTCTTAATACAAAAAATGAGTACAAATAAAACTCTACAAGGAGTATATGTGGCATCATTCAAATGATGGATCTGATGTAGAGCATATACACCTTAAGCATAATGAAAGCTTGATGTTTTAAAAAAAATTCAAACAAAACAAGTTGATGAAAAAACACTTGACAAACCAGATGAACAACAAACTGATGAAAAACAAATGAAGAAACCAAGAACAGAAAGTGGATGCTAACGAAATTTTATATGAAATTTTGTTAAATATCCAAGTCATAATGTCTTTAGAACAATTCTTTCCATTGCTAAACTTGAGTTTAAGGAAAACTTTATCAAAATCATTAAAAGGAAGAGGTTTCCTCTCTCACAAGAAGTTGAGATGCAAGACATTGCAAACTTGACTCATGTGATGAAAAAATCTCTTACTTTTGATGAGTTTGATGAAGATGAAGAAGAAAAGGCTTATAATGTTGATAAATACTATATTCCAGAGATGTACATGCATAGAGGAATGGGAAGTTCCTTGCTCGGAGGATAGCCAAGGCCCCTACTCATGGTGGCCATATGAGTAGAGGGACCTTAGAGAGAACTCTAGATGGTGACTAGGCAAGGGCTATAAATAGGTGGGGAGGTGACTCATAAGGATGTCATTCTCCACTTCTCACATTTGGTATTAGAGCTTGGGGGGGGGGGAGAGAGAGAGATCTTGGGAAGAGCTTGATGGAGATGGAAGAAAGATCTTTTTGTGGTGACTTTATGGAAAGCTTCCATGCTATTTTGGGGCATCTTCATCATCTTCATGAGAAAGAAAACGCAAGCAGCCATGAAGTCTTGTGTTTGCATTGAGTTCAAAGCCAGGTAGTCTTAAGAGGAGTGCCAAAAAGGATTGCGCTGCCCGAATTCAAAAGAAGTTTTAACATATGACTCACAAACTCTGACATGCGGCCAAGGAACCACAAGATTTGAACTTTGCACCTCTGGTAATCGACTTCTTGAGCTAAGCACATCACAATTTAACAACATGATGCCTTCAATTGGTAGATGTTTTTTGTATATGATTGCCATCTAGAGAGACATGCAAGCAATTTTTGATGATAAGTGTTCCCCTTTCATAATATTTCTCACACACACATATGCTTAAAGTGGCATACCCAGAAGCTTGCAAACAGTCGCTATTGTTGATATATTTAGGTACCGGCCGGGGCAATTTTTTCCCTCTTTAGGAGGTTTTTCCCCCCTACGTGTATATACACCTATTGCCCTAATGGGCTACTTATCTTTGTACATTCTAGAGGTAATACATTCAGTATTGTGTGTTGTGCTCTAAGCTTCTTCTTCTTCCTTGTGCTATTTGCGTGCTTTCGTAGACGTCTAACTCCAAAAATTGGTATCAGAGTAGGTTGCCACTTCATCTAGGGCATCATCTACATCTCTCCGGTTGTAGTCTCAAAATTGCACGAATTTTGGTGACCATACTCAACATGTTTTCGAGATCAAAATAGCTTCGTTTTGTGGTGCCGAAATCACGATCTGAGCTTGTTTTGGCCTCTGAATGCACTATCGTAGTGCTTGTGTAGGCTATTTCATCTTTTTGTGCCAAAGGTATATACCAATTTTGGTTCATCAATATAAGCATCGCAAAGTCTGCTACAGGTTTAGCAGAATTCGTCTGGGAATTTCTATTCAGCTTTTTGAGATATAGTTAATTTTTTGCATCAAGGTATTTTAGTACCAGCCATGGCTGAAAGTAGTGATGTATTCCGTATGTTGTCTGTTGAGGATAAGTTGGATGGTACCAACTACCCATTATGGGCTTATATGATGTGACATGTATTGGTTGCAAAAGGATTGTGGAACATTGTGCAGGGTGTTGAAAGACATCCTGTTACACCTGCAAATACAGGTATTGCAAATATAGGTGCTAGAGCTGATGGAGATGGTGTCAAAGATGGTGATATTCTGCAAATTCCTGTTCGTGCTGTGATTTTTGCTGCACCTACTATAGAGCAAATTTGTTGGGATGGCAGAGATGCCTAGCCACATGCATTGATAGCTTTGTTTGTCAAACGTGCCATTATTCCTTACATTCGCTCTTACAGAACAGCTAAGGATGCTTGGGATACACTTACCACATTGTACCAAAGTAGGAATGAGGCTCATGTTACTTACCTCCGAAAATAGTTGGCGAGTGAGCACATGAATGAGAGTGATTCTATGGATAGTTTTCTAACAAAGATCAAATACTTGAAGGAACAATTGATTTTTGCTGATGAGGTTATACCAGATAACTCACTTGTGTAGACCGTTCTGAATGGTCTTCCTGATTCATATCACAGTTTTGCTTCTACTATTCAGTTGATGATGAAAGGAAATCCAAATGCCTGTTAGACGGCCGCCGAACAAAGGACAATTGTACTTAGACAGAGGTTTTTAATGTAGAAAGAATTGTACTTAGACAGAGGTTTTAATGTAGAAAGAACCCTTCTGACAGTACGCGATAAAGAAAGATTCGCGTAAAGACTTGTAACAAAACTCTATTTAAAGCCATGAAAAGGGAGAGAGAGAGAGAGAGAGTCCCCGTGTCTTTGGAAGTTGCGAATACATTGTGAGAGTTCCCGGTTTGGGGTTATTTTACTGCGTCTACTGTGTGCAGCGCGTAGAGTGTTTGGTTCTGTTCTGTCTGTGCCCTTTGTCTGTGTAATCATTCGACTGTGTATGTGTGATACATTGTGTGTTACGAGTCGGTACAGCGATTGTGAGAGTTTGTTCGGTAACGAGCTAAAGAGCCTCCTGTGTTTTGGGAATTGTACGTATAAGTGTTGTATGTGTCGAAATAACTCTGTCTGTCTTGTCTGCTCCTTTCCCGCTCCTGTGTATGTGCTTGTGTGCGTATGTGCGTTATATGTAGCGTTACGAATTGATACGGTGTTGCAGAGATTTCACCCGGTAATGATTAAAGTAGTCCCTAAGTGCTAGTCGACAGGAATGTGTTTGTCTGACCGTTCGTCTGTGGAGCACGGACGTATAGAAAACGAACATGGTTCGATTGTGAGTTATGAATCTCTGTGAATGACTGAGCAGGTAGTATACCTATGTTCAGATAGTACCAGTAATGTTAAGAATACAAGTAGGATGATGATAAAGTGCGCGACAAATTATAGTCAGTAAGTCTTGCAAATCGAATGTGATACTCGGCAGAGTCGTAAATTGTGCAGAAGGATTTTGTGGCGTATTCGTGTTAAGTTACCAGCAGTGTGCCTTGTATATTGATTCTCAATCCGGATTACTGCTCAACTGTTATAGCAGATAGATCTTGGAGAACGGGACTCTAAGACGTTGATAGCCTTGGTTGATCAGAAACAACTACTGAGCTAAGACGCGCTGACCGAGTAACGAGCGAGTGAGAAGTTGGGAAAATAGCATAGGGCCTCTGTCTAACAGACCCCTACCACTCCCAAGGACCCACGTGGCTAGAGTCAATCTATTTTTACGGTAAGAGTCAATACAGAAAAAGAGAGACTCGGAATTATCTGGTACGCAGGTGTGGAGCCAGATTCTGGAGTCTCCGAAGGGTTGTTGCGTTGAAGTAGTACTTAACGACCGCGGTAGGTACGTAACAGTTACGATAATCATAAACGACGAGTTAACCTTTAACATTTGGCGCCGTCTGTGGGAAAGTGGCAACTATTTATCAGTACCTGCGGTAAAGAAGTATTTGATTGCGAGTCACTTACAAAACCATGGCATTAGAACACCAGCGATCTGTAAGAAGTAAACATCCGGTGACAGTGATTCACTGACAGTAGCAACAGACCCAGATTGTTGCGAACTGCTCAGATAATATCACTGGGCAATGATACATGCCGGTCACTCGATCGGGCGAAACATATCCTAAGAATCGTCAGGATGAAGCACGGAAATCACATAAGATAGCCTCAGGAGAAGTAGGCATAACTAGATCTGACCCAGTGATCAAGAAAAGTGGAAACGATACAACCAATTCCGGTCATATTCCGGTAGAACGATCAACGCCTTCGATACATTCTGGCGCTACTTCGACCCCACCTATCGAAGATATAGCAAGTCCAGACTCTATCAAAACGCCGTTGGAACCTAGTTTAACAATATCAGATCAAGATTTAGAGATATCCACGGTCAGAAATACGTTAGGAACATTCGGCAAAAGTAGTAAAACAGGGCGTTCTGGCCCAATTTCGGTTCATTCCGGTGAGATTCCGGTGATAGAATCGCCGATCGCTGGCAAAGGTTTAGCCTTTTTTGCGGAATCATCAGCTCAACCTTCGTGTTTGGAAGAAAGATTTCGAATATTAGACATCCAGAAGGAAGGAAGGCTGTTCGAAACCAAGATCCGAAGCATCCTAAGTCGACACAGTACACCGGAAAACGCACCATCCGGTGATACAAGTCCAGATAGTTTATCCGACACAGAAGGAAACCCTGAACCCTTCACAATGAGCGGGCAACACCAACAACAACAACATCAACACCAACAGCTAGGACAGCCAAGGCCGCCGCCAACAGGAGTAACCTACACGAAATTCGGTGGATTCCCAGGAGATGACCCAGACGCCCACGTACGAACTTTTGAGATAAGCTATGCAGTTCTTAACCATCCACCCGATCAGGCGTATAAGGCCATTGTTTTTCAATCCACACTGATCAATGAAGCAGCGAGATGGCTCACGGAATACGATATCAATCATTTCGGTACTTACGAGGCAGTACGAGACGCCTTCTTACAGCGTTTCAGACTAAAGAAGAATCCTGCCGAAATCTTTGAGTATTTACAGAACAACAGACAAAAGGCAGATCAGACCGTCCAGGAGTACGCCACCCTCTTCCGAACACATTTACGGCAGATACCACAGGCTCACGCTAATCTGCCTGATGATGTCATCTCTCAATGGTTTATCAATGGATTAACACCACAACTGAAGCAGATCATGATCATAAGATGTGTCGGAGCCATGACCCTGGATGCCGTCATTGCAATGGCTCTACAGCTAGAGTCCAAGGTTGGCGGATTCTCAGAAGACTTGGAATGGTTAAAAACAAACAAAAATATGGCTGAGGATATCACCAGGCAAGTATACTGCACCACCTGCAAAAATTCGGGGCACACAAGTGCCAACTGTGCCCTGAATCAAGCGTTTTGCGCTATCTGCAACACTGCCGGACACACCACCGGAAACTGTATCTACAACGCTAGAATACAAGGAACAGCAACCGTCAATGCGGTCATCCAAGAACATGGCCAACCAGTAAATCACTATGTGCCTCCGCAACTGAGAAACAATCAACAACAAGGATATCGGAACTACCGAGGACAGAGAAACAACCATTATAATGCCAACCGATGGCACAACGGACCACCACCGGAAAATCAGAATTTACCACCACCTCGATGTCATTTCTGTGGGCAGTTGGGCCATATTAGAAGATTCTGTAGAGATGCAGCGGAATATGATCAACGGAAAAAGGAACGTCAAAACCCAATGGCCAACATGGTAAAAATTACACCGATCGAGACGCAGACTGCTACCGTCCAGACCCGTTCCGGTAAACAACTTCAGCCGGCAGCCGAAATCTTCGAACCAGGGATACAAGAACAACGAAGGATGTACAACAAAGCTAGTCACTGGACCACAACAGAACCACCAGTGTTCCCAGAACCCATTCCGGTGACTCAGGCTTCTTCATCAAGGGATGAAACACCACAAAAGGAAGCATCAGCAGAACCATCATCAGTAGAAACGACAGCAGACACTTCTGCGTCGGTAGAAACTCCAAATCTAAAAGAATCAGACAGTCAAGCTCAACAGACCTGGGAAATCCTGTCCAAGGCATCCATCACTCTACCTCTAGGCCAACTTCTGGCCTTAGTACCTGGAATCCGACAGCAGTTTCAGCGACAGTTCAGCCCAGTACCTTCCTGCATTCCGACAACAGCCGCAGTTCAACCGGAACCTGAGGCAGCAATTGATCATGCAGTGCCCTTGATTACAGTATGGTATAAAAATCAGAAAATCACGCAAGTACTGATTGATGGAGGTTCAGGAGTAAACATTGCAACCGCAGCATTATGCAAAAAGCTAGGCTGGACCGAAATTGAACCAGTTCAATTCTTTGTTCGAATGGCAGATCAATCAAGAGTACACCCTGTAGGACTTGTACGGAATGTACCTATCACTCTACAAGGTACGACTTTCAAGATGACTTTTGTCATACTAGATCTACCCGAATCCACTTTGGATTACAACCTTCTTTTCGGCCGACCTTGGCTAAAGCATGCGAAGGTAATACAGGATTGGTCCGCACAAGAGCTTACATTCAAGGATGCCCATCGCAAATATGTCGTAAAATTAGACGCTATACAATCTTGTGACCCTCACGCCAGACCATATTTTGCTGAACCAGTGCATATGCTAGATGGACTATCAGATGACGAAGAAGAACAATTTCTGAAGAGTAATGTCGATTTAATGTCTCTAGGAACTGTTGATCTACAATCCGTCATAGATAATTGGAACACATCAATATGTACAGTAGTAGCTATCACCGGAAAGTTGGTCCGGGAAGATACTCCCTCAACCCATGACGATGAATTACAACCACTGCTCAAACCATCAGACGATACAGAAAAACCTCAACAATTTTATGTCCCAGAAGACCAGCTGATCACGCACGATCTCGGAGATAGAGATCATCCACGACCAGTGAAAATAAGGCAGAACTTACCGGAACCATTTAAGGAGGATTTGATCGAACTTCTTCGCGAATTCACAGACGTCTTTGCATGGGATTACAAGGACATGAAAGGCTTAGATCCGCGCATCTATCAACACAGAGTCACGTTGAAACCAGAAGCGAAACCAACCAGACAACCCAGCTACAGAATGAACCCCCATTATGCAGCACAGGTAAAAGCCGAAATCGATAGACTGTTAAAAGTCGGATTCATTGTACCAGTAGAACACGCTGAATGGATCTCACCCATTGTGATCGTGCCGAAGAAAAACAAGCAATTACGTATCTGTGTGGATTACCGGAAATTGAATGCAGCAACAGTTCCAGATCCTTTTCCAATCCCCTTTTTGGATACCATGCTGGACCGAGTCGCAGGTCATGAAATGTATTCATTTTTAGATGGATACAGCGGGTACAATCAAGTTAGAATGGCTGAAGAGGATATACCAAAAACCGCCTTCATTACCAATTGGGGTGTCTTTGCCTGCACAGTAATGTGGTTTGGATTGCGAAATGCACCAAGTACATTTCAAAGATGTATGCAGGAGATATTTTCTCCTTATCTCACTTCATTCATGCAAGTATATCTCGACGACTTCTCGATCTTTGGAAGGATGGTAGCACATTTGTTTCATCTACGTTGCTGTTTTCAGAAGTGTAGAGAATATAGACTCTGCCTTAACCCCAACAAATCAGTGTTTGCAGTTTCTTGTGGCAAGCTACTTGGGCATATTGTATCTGCTCAAGGTATTCGAGTAGACCCAGATAAGATTTCAGCGATTTTAGAAGCCCCGATACCCACGACTCCGAAAGAAGTGATGCGTTTTATGGGACAAATACGGTGGCATGGCAGACATCTTCGGTGGCTTGCTCACCTAGCAGTTCCTTTGAACAAGCTAATCACCAAAACCCCCCGACAGTTTGACTGGACTGAAGAATGTCAGATTACATTTGATCGACTCAAGTATCTCCTAACGCAAGCCCCGATTTTACAACCACCGGACTGGGACAATCCGTTCCATGTTTTTGTCGATGCTTCAGACACTGCAATTGGCAGTATCCTGATGCAACAAACAGAGAAGTGGTTCCGCCCTGTTTATTACGCCAGTAGAAGGCTTGCACCTGCAGAAAAGAACTATTCCACCACGGAAAGAGAATGTCTAGGATTGATCTATTCCATCAAAAAGTTCAGACATTATCTACTAGGCCGGAAATTTACCTTTCATGTGGATCACGCTGCCCTTGTTTATCTAGTTAGACAGCAGCATTTAGGTGGACGATTAGCACGATGGGTGCTACTTTTACAAGAATTCGACTATGATGTCATTCACCGACCCGGAAATGCACATGCCTTAGCAGATTTCTTATCACGTCTAGATTCCGGTGAAGCTCCGGTAGGCATAGATGATACGACTCCTGCGATTTATAATGCTGAACCACTGCCCGATGAGATTGCCAATTTACAAACACCACATACATACTATGATCAGATTCTAACTTTTCTCACCGAAGGATGTTTTCCAGCTGAGACTGCCAAGGCAGTTCGAAGGAAAATTGCGATCTTTAGCCGCCGATTTCGGTTAATCGCTGGTCAACTATATTATGCAGATCATACCGGAATACTACTTCGCTGTATTCCTCCACATGAAGTTGACTCAGTCATCACTTTGGCTCACTCAATTCCTTCCGGTGGCCATTTCGCAGCAGACTTAACTCACCGGAAAATTCTGCAAGGAGGACTCTGGTGGCCAACAATGCACAGGGACATCTCACAGTTTATTAAACAGTGTGATAATTGTCAAAGAACTGGTCAACCCTTACAACGGCATCTTTTTCCCCTGCAACCCATCTTACCATTAGAACCTTTTCAGAAATGGGGTTTAGATTTTATCGGACCCATTACACCTCCAGCAGTATCCAGTAACAATCGATACATATTGACTTGCACAGATTATGCAACTCGATGGGCAGAAGCTTGGGCTTTGCGATCTGCTACAGCAGTTACGGTAGCAAAATGTCTGCTCACAGATGTCTTTCCACGGTTTGGATTACCACTGGAAATTGTCTCAGATCAAGGTACTCATTTTGTAAACAATTTAATGAAGGCTCTCACACAGTCCTTCCAAGTCACACATAAATTTAGCTCTCCTTATTATCCACGTGCCAATGGATTGGCCGAAAGTACAAACAAATCACTGTTAAATATCCTCCGGAAATTAATCATGGAAGCACCGGAAAGATGGGATCAATTACTACCTGCGGTTCTATGGGCATACCGAACTACATATAAGGTAACAACAGGCTTAACACCTTTCAAGCTAGCTTATGGCTTAGAAGCCATCGCTCCCATGGAAGTCGTCATACCAAGTTTGCGGGTAGCAATCGCTCAGAAGATGCTACCGGAATCTTCACTGACAACACGAATGGACGCACTCAGGGAACTCGATGAGCACCGATGGCTCAGTTTTTTAACCATGCGTGAAGTTCATCTAAGGCAGGCTAAGACGCACGATCGATATTTAAAGACGCCAGTCTTTTCGATAGGACAGCTTGTACTCTTCTATAATGCAAAATCGGACAGAGCAGCCGGAAAATTCAAACTACGATGGTTCGGCCCTTTCAAGATCTCAGCACAAGTAGGTCCGGCAACTTTTCGGTTGACTACGCTGACCGAAATTCCACTTCCCAAGGTAATTAATGGATCGAAGTTGCGGCCGTATTATCCCACTCCCACTACGCATTAAAGCATTCGGCGACGAACCGCGTTTTGTATATATTTTTGCGTTTTTTCTTTTAGCCGTCTTTTGTACAGATCTTTATGATACCAGCCGCCTCTCCCTATCAATCACTCAGTACGCACGCATGCAACCCATATCGTTCCCACACCACACAATGATCTTCACCTCCACACCGTGTTCCACATATTTGAACTCCTCAGTTGCGTCAGAACCGCTATTGTGTTTTTGTGATTGTATGTGTTACCCGAGTATTCTATGTGTTCTGCGCCTGTGACCGCCATGGAAGCTCTAGCTAACTACACCGCTTTCAGCGAAGGTATCCCGGCCGACGTAGGCGAATACCTGCGATGCAGAGGGTTGGCCAACTTCGCTGAGTTGCCTTGGCACTCAGTGAAAGCCCATCCCTTCGCTGCACAGATCATCCAAGCCATTGCCCAAAGCCCCCCCGCAGACCGACAATGGGTCTTCCTTTCCCTTCCACACAAAACTGTCATCACCTTCCAAGCCTTCGCCGACGCCTACCGCCTCACCCCGCAAGGCCGCGAAAATGGCACGAGCATCCCTGTTGCTCGTATGACCGAACTTTTTCCTCGCTCCTCCTCCAACGAATACGCCATCCTATGCCGCCCAGACCCCGAGCGATCCGCCCTCCAATTCCTTGTAGCAATTCTCAACCTGCAGAAGAGAACATATGGTATCTCTCGCCCTTTCTACTCCGCCTTAGAATCAGCAGCCCGCGAACCTGTAAACTTTGCCTCCTACTTCTTCATGAGAATCCATAAAGAGTGTGTAGCTATCGTTAAACAGCTTCAAAAGGGATCCACCCCACGCTCTCGCCTTCCCCACATCATCTCCTTCCTCTTTCCCACCATTCTCGCCGCACAACCCCCACCCACAGGCCCCGCAATTAGGCACGAGGAATCAGCACAGCCGATCGAAGACACCGAAGACGAAGACGAAGAAATTAATCAGCTCTTCCGGACCAAGCGCATTCGAATCAGCTCCTCCGAAAGTGAAGCCCAGAGGTCCGCCGAAAAAGATCAGGACACCAAGCCGGACGACCACGAAGAAACATATCACGACACCGCCACTTCCATACATAACGAAACCTCGACGGAGCAACCAGACCAGCAGGAGCAAGCCGAAACAGAAATACTATCCACCGAAAAAGAATCTGAGCACCACCAAGATGAACAGGAGTCCACTACCAAAGCATTAGATCGACTCATCGACGCCATCAACCAGACAGAAACACTCGCCGAGGTAAACCCCTCAGACACCGTCCTCCCTACGTCACCTCCTGCCGAACCCCTACCCCCACCGGAACCACCCCTTCCACCCTTCACCGAACCAGCACCATCCTCTTCTTCCTCCCCTAACTACTCCCCACCCAACTCCCAGCAACTACGCTCCGATACACCCTCTCAACTACCACCGCCACCCAATGCCTTCTCGGAACTTGCCGCCATGGGGCAGTTCCTCATTCAGCTATCACACCAGTTGCCCGCACAATTTACAGCCGCTACAAACAGCCTGAAAGCTGAATACCAGCACAAAGTAGACACCATAGAAGCCGACATCACCCCCCTCCAGGAAGAGATCGTCGCCGTAAAGGCAGAAAACCATCACCTGCAGACACTGATAGCCGAACTCCAAGCACGGTTTTCAACAGAGCAGACCTTATTACAACAACGAGATGCAGCCCTGGAACAGCTCGCTGCCAAAGACCTGATTATCCAAGATGCCAATGAGGAAATTCAAAACTTGAAGACCGCTCTTCAGGAACAAGAAGACATCAACGCCTCTCTCGAAGATTTGGCCGCAGACTCGAAAAACCAATTACAAGAAGCCACCCAGAAGCTGCAGGAGCAACAGAAAGAAGCTGCCGAAGTTCAAGAACGATTACGGCGAGCCGAAGAATGCGCCGAAGCGGTCAATAGTATCCTTAAACGACAATTAATAAAGGAGGGCCAATACCAGAAAGACATCGCCGCTACCCGCAGAGAACGAGACACATTCAGGAGAACGCTGGATTTCCAAACCCAACAATTTGAACGCAACGACAACCAAATACGCAACCAGAAGGAGTGTATCCACGAGCTGCAGAACAAATTAACCGAAATTACGACCGCCCGAGATGCAGCGCTCGCCAATGACTTTTATTTACAAGAGGCTTTCCTTCAAACCCAAGCCGACATTTTGTTAAGTCAAGCCATAGCCCTCAGTGCAGTTAGAACCGACGCACAAGTATTAGAACCCACCACCTTAGTCCAGATGCTAGAAACCCTTAAAAAGAAAATTACCCGAACATTTAGACTTGCCAGAAGTATGTATCTAGAAGGTATCATATCCGAACCATAGATACTTGTAGGTACGAGTCCCGAGGACCCGATAATACTAAGTCCGAAAGTTAGTATTAGAAGTCACGAATTTTTAGGTATAAGACTGTCACACATGTAAAAGACGTTCCCAGTCCAGCACCAGTCTCCCGAATGATGATTTTTGATTCGAGAATCTCGGCAAGCAGCATACAATGTCATATCAGAATGGAATACCATCATTCTAGCGACAGGCAGCTTAAGGCCTCGCACTTATAAATACGAATACCCGGGAATGCACACTTACACCAAACGGTGTGCGACTACCACCGATACTACATCACAGGAGCTTCGATCGCGCTGGTAAGACACTAGGCGTACGCTGTGTGCCTTAGTGTGGAACAAGACTGAAGACAACGCTCTTCATGGTGGCCGGAAAGGGTGATGAAGCAAGGAAACGTCAAGGTGATGCCGATGCGGACGAAAGCAAGACAGGAAGTAACGAAGTGCGAATACGACTGCGGGGAAGAATTGATCAATTCCAGCGACTCGGGAGAAGTGATCATGGCTAGCGATTCGGAAGACGACAGGCGAAACAAACAGGATAATGACGAGGATTTGATGGAGAATATCAAAAGACTTCGGCAACATCACCAGAAGATGGGACTCATACAGTTTGCTAAGTCACCCTGGGGACAGTGCACCTGTTCCGCCACTAGAACAAGTGCGATCAGAAAAGATTGGGGAGTTAAATTCCTGGCATGGACCGACAGACAACAGAAATGGATATCTCAGCCAGGTGGTGATAGGATACTGTATGGCTATATGACTCTGCAGAAGACACGGATTCAACAGCACAGAGGGTACTTTGATTCCATCGACGAAGCGATTACAGCACATGACAAGGCCAATTGCCAAGGCCAAGTTGTCTGTGCTAACTCATGAACAACTTCTTTTACTCTCGATGCAACTAACAATCATATCATTATCTGACCTCCTATTGTATGTATATATGGACCTGCTTTTTAGGATGACTTAGCTGTTCAGAAAACTATTTAAAGGAAGAGCTGCGAGTTTTGAGTCCTTGAGGCAACTAGACCAGCCATACAAGTTTGAAGGAAATATGGAGAAGGAGACGACCTACCACGTACAGCGACATATTCAGGATTCGAAGATAGTTGCAGAACATATCTATCTATCTCTCTATCTATCTATCTGCTGCATAACTCCAGGCAAAAGGATATCGCCTACAGTACTGCACTTGCGGGTTCGAGTCCACCGTGCGTGCCAGTGTTAGACGGCCGCCGAACAAAGGACAATTGTACTTAGACAGAGGTTTTTAATGTAGAAAGAATTGTACTTAGACAGAGGTTTTAATGTAGAAAGAACCCTTCTGACAGTACGCGATAAAGAAAGATTCGCGTAAAGACTTGTAACAAAACTCTATTTAAAGCCATGAAAAGGGAGAGAGAGAGAGAGAGAGTCCCCGTGTCTTTGGAAGTTGCGAATACATTGTGAGAGTTCCCGGTTTGGGGTTATTTTACTGCGTCTACTGTGTGCAGCGCGTAGAGTGTTTGGTTCTGTTCTGTCTGTGCCCTTTGTCTGTGTAATCATTCGACTGTGTATGTGTGATACATTGTGTGTTACGAGTCGGTACAGCGATTGTGAGAGTTTGTTCGGTAACGAGCTAAAGAGCCTCCTGTGTTTTGGGAATTGTACGTATAAGTGTTGTATGTGTCGAAATAACTCTGTCTGTCTTGTCTGCTCCTTTCCCGCTCCTGTGTATGTGCTTGTGTGCGTATGTGCGTTATATGTAGCGTTACGAATTGATACGGTGTTGCAGAGATTTCACCCGGTAATGATTAAAGTAGTCCCTAAGTGCTAGTCGACAGGAATGTGTTTGTCTGACCGTTCGTCTGTGGAGCACGGACGTATAGAAAACGAACATGGTTCGATTGTGAGTTATGAATCTCTGTGAATGACTGAGCAGGTAGTATACCTATGTTCAGATAGTACCAGTAATGTTAAGAATACAAGTAGGATGATGATAAAGTGCGCGACAAATTATAGTCAGTAAGTCTTGCAAATCGAATGTGATACTCGGCAGAGTCGTAAATTGTGCAGAAGGATTTTGTGGCGTATTCGTGTTAAGTTACCAGCAGTGTGCCTTGTATATTGATTCTCAATCCGGATTACTGCTCAACTGTTATAGCAGATAGATCTTGGAGAACGGGACTCTAAGACGTTGATAGCCTTGGTTGATCAGAAACAACTACTGAGCTAAGACGCGCTGACCGAGTAACGAGCGAGTGAGAAGTTGGGAAAATAGCATAGGGCCTCTGTCTAACAGACCCCTACCACTCCCAAGGACCCACGTGGCTAGAGTCAATCTATTTTTACGGTAAGAGTCAATACAGAAAAAGAGAGACTCGGAATTATCTGGTACGCAGGTGTGGAGCCAGATTCTGGAGTCTCCGAAGGGTTGTTGCGTTGAAGTAGTACTTAACGACCGCGGTAGGTACGTAACAGTTACGATAATCATAAACGACGAGTTAACCTTTAACATGCCTTATCATTTGAGGAGTTACTCTTTGTTCTGTTGCAGGAAGATCAGTCCACGCAGAACAATTCCATTATGTGTGTTGCAGATCAAGCTTTCCTGACTAGTTAGAAGGGCAAAGGAAAATGGAGCTCTTCAACTAGTAAGCAGAAATTTGCTAATTCTGCACAATGGAAGAGGGAAGACAAAGATGAAAAGAAATCAGAAAAGGAGAAATTGTTTTGCAAGTACTCTAAAGGAAATAATCATATCCTAAAGAACTGTCCAAAACTGGCTGCTAAAGAGGCAAAGAAGAAAGAGGTTGGAATGGTTGTTGCAAAAGCCTCTACACCAAAAATAGAATCTGCTAATCTTGTGTAGGAAGAAGAATGGGCATTTACTACTGTTTGCAGTTTTGACCCATCTTCTCATGAGCAATGCATGTCTACAGTGGACTTAGATGTTTGGTACTTTGACAGTGGGGTGACCAAACATATTACCTTGCAACACAATTTCTTCTCTTCACTCGAGCTTGCCCCTATAGGGAATACTATTACATGAGCCAACAACTCCTCTTATCCTATTATGGGATTTGGTAAGATCATTTTGACTACGATTGATGGTATTTCTTTCACTCTGTCAGACGCTTTGTTTGTGCCAGGGATCAAGAAAATTTTTTTATCAGTTTTTGCATTAGCCAAGATTGGCTTGGTTGTGAAATTTGTTGATAACATATGTACAGTTCATGATCTATCAAATGGCGACATGATTATTGCTTCTAGCATTTTATGTCGTGGGCTATATAAGATCATAGACAATGAAAGATCTATAAATGATTCGGCATGTGCCGTACATGATACTCAGGCTATGTCAGATGCAAAGCTTTGACATGCACGCTTTGGTCATCTGAACTTTGCTAGTTTGCTACGCCTGCAAAAATCTAAAATGTTGTCCTCTTTGCCCAAACTTGAGGCACCCAGAAAACATGTTTGTGAAGGCTATATTTTGGGAAAAATGCAGCGTTCCTCCTTTCCAAAAGATGGTTCAGTTCGGGCTACTCAAAAACTGTAGCTTGTACATAGTGATGTCTGTGGTCATATGCAAACACCTTCTTTTGGAAATTATCTTTTCTTCGTGACTTTCATTGATGATTATTCCAGGAATGCATGGGTATATCCATTGAAAGAAAAGTCCAAAGTGTTCATGTGCTTCAAACAGGTTTTGGTTTTTGCTGAAAATCTGTCAACATGTAAAATGGGCACCCTCCGTTCTGATCGAGGGGGGGAATATATGTCTTCTGATTTTAATGCATTTTTAGCTGAACGTGGGATAAAACACTAGTGTACAGTGCCATATACACCTCAACAGAATGGAGTTGCTGAACACAAAAACATGTCACTCATGGAGATGGTGAGGTGTATGGTCAAGAGTCCGACTTTACCACATAGTTTCTGGCTTGAGGCTGTCATGTGTGCAACATATGTACTTAATTGGTGTACCACTAAAGCGCTATAGTCTTTCACTCCATATGAGGCTTGGCATGATCGCAAGCAATTTGTTGCTCATCTACGTGTTTTTGGTTGTTTAGCATATGCATTAGTGCCTGAACAACATCACAAGAAATTGGATGATGAAGCAGTAAAATGTATTTTTGTTGGGTACAGTTCTGAAAGTAAAGGCTATTGCCTGTATCATCCACAAACTAAACACATTCTGGTTAGTTGTGATGTTTTTGTGGAAGATGCTATTTAACCATTGCTTTCATGTACTAAGGAGACATCTGTTAGCTCCAAAGACATGTATGATACTTTGCTACCTCTTTTTACAGGTGGACAGTCTAGTGATGGTCCTAATGAGGCAACTTCTCAGCCTTTGTAGGTTTCATGTGATGATGCAGATCATTCCATTTCTGATGCACATTTACATGATGCACTTGTTGATGAGAGAGATGACATTGAGAAAACAAAAACTATGCCAAAAGGGTTGGTGCAGACTTTGCGTGATAGCAAATTAGATGCACCTCTATCATATCGTACTCGTTCAGGCTCTCATAGTGCCTCTTTTGCATCGGATTGCTATGCTATGGCTGCATCTAGTCTCTATGATGAGACTGAGCCTATTTCGTTTGATGAAGCACAAAATTCGAAAAATTCAATGGATGCTATGCAATCTCAATATGATGCTATAATGAAGAATGGTACTTGTTCTTTATGTGACTTGCCTCCAGGCAAGAAGGCCATTTGCACTAAGTGGGTTTACAAGCTAAAGCGTACGCATGATGGAATAGTTGACAGGTATAAGGCTAGGCTTGTTGCAAAGGGTTATGCGCAGGAAAGAGGCATTGATTTTGATGAAACCTTTGCACCTACATGCCGAATGACTACTGTTCATAGCATCTGTGCACTTGTAGCTCATCATGGTTGGAATGTACATCAGTTGGACATTAAAACAACATTTCTAAATGCTGACTTGCATGAAGAAGTGTATGTTTTTCAGCCCCGTGGCTTTGTGCAGAAAGTGCATGAAAACCAGGTGTGCAGGTTAAAGAAGGTATTATATGGTTTAAAGCAAGCACCATGTGCTTGGTATGAAAAGATACATGCCTATCTGATTGCACATGGTTTTGAGAACAGTCCAACTGAAAGAACCTTATATGTCAAGCGTGCTAATTATGTACTTTTGATCATTGTGGTGTGTGTTCATGATATGCTGCTTAGTAGTCCTCATGAGAAGCATATTGCTGATTTTAAGGCTGATTTGCATGCCTCATTTGATATGTCTGATTTGGGGCATTTGCATCACTATTTGGGCATTCAGTTTATGCATGTTGATGGTGGAATGGCTTTGTGTCAAATGAAATATATTGACACATTATTGCAGCATTTTGGCCTTGAAGACTGTAAACCTATTGCCACTCCTATGGAGACAGGTTTATGACTGAGTCTTCATGATGCTGGAGATGCATTTGATGCTATTCTCTATCAGCAAGCTGTTGGATGCTTGATTTACTTATGCATTACTCGGCCAGATATTCAGTTTGCTATCTCACAGATGAGCAGGTTTATGCATTGCCCAAGTGTCGAGCATTGGCAGGCGGTTAAGCGCATCTTTCACTACTTGAGTGGTACTCGGCTACTTGGGTTGTTTTATCCCAAGGGAGGATCACTACCGCCAGATTTGTATGCTTTTTCTGACTCTGATTGGGCTGGTTGATATGACACTCGTGTGTCCACCAGTGGTTTTTGCTTCATGCTTGGTAGCTCATGCATATCTTGGTTGAGTAAGAAGCAGCCTACTTTGACAACTTCCAGTTGTGAGGCTGAGTATAGGGCAGCTTTCACACCGACTGTTGAGTGTATGTGGCTTATATGCCTTATGGCTGATTTGGGTGTTGGTCAGTCTTCTGCCACCACCATCTTCACTTACAATCAAAGCGCATTGGCAGTTGCAAGGAACCCTGTGTTCCATGCTCGCACTAAGCACATTGAGGTGCATTATCACTATGTCAGGGAGAGGTTCTTTGCTGGAGAGATCAACTTGGCATATGTGTCCACACAGGAGAACATTGCAGACCTTTTCACAAAGGCTTTGTCTTGGGAGAAGTTTGAAGCTTTTCACAAAGCTTTGGGCTTACTTCCTTTTGTGGAGTGATTTCCACATAGCTTGGCACTTCCTTATACATGAGTGCCAGCTCGTTGCTCACCGCATCACTCCCAAGGGGGATTTGTTGATATATTTAGGTAGTGATGTGTGTGAACACTCTAGGACCACCGGGGCACTTTTTTCCCTCTTTAGGATGTTTTTTCCCCTGGCCTATATATATGCGTATTGCCCTAATGGGCTACTTATCTTTGTACATTCTAGTGGTAATACATTCAGTATTGTGTGTTGTGCTCTAAGCTTCTTTTTCTTCCTTGTGCTCTTCGCGTGCTTCCATAGACGTCTTACTCCAATAGCTATGGGTGTGAGAGAAAGAGAGAAGGAAATAAATGATGAGAAAGAGAGGAAACAAGAGAGATAGAGAAAGAGAGAGATAGAAATGAAAAAAAAGTAGAGAGAGAGCGAGAGAAGGAGGGAGAGAAATGTAAAGAGGGAAATAAAGAAAGAGAGAAAGAGATATAGAGAGAAGAAGAGAATGAAGAAAGGATAAAGAGAAAAGTAGAAAGAGAGAGAAGAGAAAGAGCAAGAGATAGAGAGAAAGGATGAATGATAAATTAGGGAAGAGAGGTAGAGAGAAATAGATGAAAGCATGTGAAGGAGAAAGAGAAAGGATGAAAGAAGATAAGAAGATAAGAAGATAAGAAGAAGGAGATCCTAAGTGAGACAAAGTGAAGATTAGAGAGAGAAGGAAAAGATTCAAAAGAGAGAAGAGTAAAGAAAGAGATAAAAGAAAGATAGGAAGTAAGAGAAAGAGCAAGATTAGCATACCTACCTTTACTAAAATGGTTATAAATCTCTCATATGATGTCCAAATTGGATGATTCCACTTGGTATAGAAAGTAGATTCGAAGTGAGTGGTTGGAAGCTATCATTGGATAATTAGAAACCACCTGTATAGAGCATTTATATCTCTACATATCTCTTCAAGGAAAGATGGTACCCATCAACCTAGCTCCATTGTTTTGGCCATAACTTCCTCATGGAAGCTCCAAATCAAGAAATTCAAATTGCTAAAGATTCTACACTACAAGCCCTTTCTTTTGATTGTGCCATATTTTAACCATTGGGATCCATCTTTCCGCAAGATGCTTAATGCCTGTTGACTAGCAAGAAACTCTTTTTGAGTGACTTGAACATCCAATTATGATAATTAGGAGCTCCTAATAATATTTACCATCATTTTTAATAGGAATGCACTAAATTTTATAAATTTGCATCATATTTATGCTCTCAAGTACATTCATTTGGACACTGTTGCATCATAATTTATAATTTTGTATTATTTTCTCTTCCAATTTTATGAAACTAAAATTGGAATGTGCATCAAAGTTAGTTTTGATATGACCATCTCCGCACATGAAGTTAAATTAACTAATGCTAGTTTATAAAAGCATGCAAAAGTTTTTTTTTGTGTGTTTTAAGACCATTTTCTAGGTGTTGGAGCTAGAAAGGACATTGTTATGAGGGCCTGTAGTACCCAACATATCATTGTATCATGGTTATTAGTTTTTTCAGACTTCATTTGTTCTAAGGAAGTGCTACTGAAATCTTCATAGCCACATGGAGTTATATGCCATGTGAGAACTAGAGAGATAATGAGTTGTAAGAGAGAGAAAGTCTTATGTGTGCAACATAACTAAAAGTATATATAGTAATTGAAGTGCATGGATACATAGGTGATATTATTTCTAGAAAGGTGAAATGCATGATGCATTTTCTATCTATAGAAAATCATTTTATCTATCACCACGATGAGTTAGGGTGAGCATAAAGTATGTGATAGAAGTACTCTGAATAGGATAATTTTGATTTTAGAAAGTAAATGATAGAGATATATCTCTCAAGACAACCAAGATGTGTTTTCTTCCAATAACTCATGAGCACATGAATTGTTCTTTGTGGGAGTCTATGTACTTGATATAGAATTTAATCCCTACTCAGCACAAGAGTGATATGTTTATGATAATCCATACAAGTAGTGAATTTTATGTGATTGGTTTTGATGAGGTTAATGAATGTGCAAGAAGCACAATGGCAAGAATGACATCCGTAGATATTCACTTTCAACAGAAAGTTATCAAAAATTGTGTGCTAAAGATACCTGAGTTAGGGAAGCCTTTTATTGTTGCATGTGATGCTAGTGGAAGCCAAATCGGATGCGTACTTTCACAAGAAGGGAGGGTAGTGGCTTATGAGTCAAGGAAATTAAGGAAACATGAATTAAATTATACAACACATGACTTAGAAATGCTTGCAGTTTTTCATGCACTTAAACATTGGAGACGCTTATTGCTTGGAGTAAAGTTTGAATTAAGAATAGATCATCAGAGCCTTAAATACATATTTACTCAACCTTTACTTAACAATAGACAAAAATGATGGATCCAATTGCTAAGTGAATATGATTTTGATATTAAATACTTAGCAAGAAAAGAAAACAAGGTGGCCGATGCTTTGAGTCATAAACCCTTATGTAGTTCAATTTCTATTTTATCCTTTGATTTTGATATTGGAAAAGAATTAAAAGAAGATTTATTTTATGCAGCAATCTTGAAATTTTTGGGTATGAATCCAGGTTCTATGTTTCAGGGAAAATTTCATTTGAGAAATAATGATTTGTATTGTAATTCTCGTTTATGTATTTCTTCAGAATCTATTTTGAAAGAAAATATATATTACTGTCCACGTATGAAATATGATATTAAGAGGTATGTGGAAGAATGTCTGAAATGTCAACAGGTTAAGGCCAAATTTAAAAGGAGTCCTGGTATGTTACAACCATTAGATGTGCCTGATCAAAAATGGGAATCCATCTCTATGGATTTCATAACAAAGTTGCCTGTGACCAGAAGTGGGCATGATACCATCTTTGTTGTCATGGACCGTCTTACAAAGATGGCACATTTTCTTCCCATGAGGAAAACTGATACAGCTTTACATGTTGCTAAACTTTTCATAAAAGAAATTTTTAGGTTACATGGTATACCCAAAAGTATAATTTCTAATAGGGATGCAAGGTTCACATCTAATTTTTGGAAAGCAACATTTCAATCCAGAATTACGCATGAGTACTGCATTTCATCTCAAACCGATGGTGAGCCCGAGAGGGTTAACAGGGTGCTTGAGGATATGTTACGCATGTATGTGAATGATAAGCAAAACAATTGGACAAAAAGAAGATATTGCCTCTCAAAGCCCCTCGCATGTCAAAACTCCATCCACACCACCTCATCCCCAACCTCAACCTTGCCCACCAACCATTGTAAATAGACCACAAGCAGGGTCTGTTCTTGCAGATCCAACCCCAGAAGACTTGGACATGATGTTCAAGGCATACTAGGCTCGACTTCAAGAAGGGCCAACACCTGCAAACCTAGACAAGAGCTACCCTAGAGCAGATATAGAGATTGAACGGACAAAAATGTGCATAAAAATGGTGGAACTAGCTCAAGCTATGTTCGAGGCCAATCAATCATTCAATCAGACAAATGCTATTACACCATGTTTGCATTTCCAAGGCTTACTAGATAGATTAGAGCAGTTGGTAAATAAACCAAAAGTTTCTTTACCTCCACACGCTCAACCAACTGTTGAAAGAGAAAGCTCATCACCAAAGAAAGTCTATGTTCCTGACTCCATAGATGAGGGAGAACCTCTTTCAATTCAACAACACACTCAAAAGTTCTTGCGGGAAATACAAGAAGAGAAATGGGCCAAGGAGAAGGATGTTTCCCCTCCTATTCTTGAAATTGATGACCGTCACGATCAATTCCCACAAGACATTCCATCTATTATTGGAGACCATGTAGAGCAACAAGAAAAAGATAGTTCACGATTTGAATCCAATTCTTTACAAGAGTTGCCACAATTCACAGGCCCATGGGAATCTGAATCTCTCTAGATCAGAGCTCCCACAATATTGATAAGAAACGAAGACTCGGTGGTTCCAAGAAGCACTAATGTTGTGAAGAACACTAAGGTTCAGTGTCATCTCACTGTAGAAGAGCTGCTCAAAAGAAAACCTGAGCTATGGAATCATGTGAAAGATCAAGTTCCAGAACTTGATTCCAATATGCGAAAAGCAGATTCTAAGCAGAAAGTTCAAGAGATAGCTCTAGACAAAATAGGGGACATGAGCGAAGGTGATGAAGGTAATACTTATCTCGCGATCACCTACCAAGGTTACACAACCAAAGCGATCATAGATTCTGGTGTTGGTGTTGCTATGGCGACCACTTCCCTGTGGAAGCAATGGAGTAAACCCGCATTAAGACCAACTAGAATGAAGCTTCAGATGGCTGACGGCCATGTGGAAAGACCTATAGGATTGCTAGAAGGGATAACTCTAACCACTTGTGGTGTAAGGTTCGGGCACACCTTTGCTATATGTGACTTTGGTAAAACTAGTACCTACGAAATGATCCTAGGAAGACCCTTCCTACGACAACTACAAGTGGCACAAGATTGGGGAACCAACTCCTTATACCTGCAGCGCTTAGGGGTCACAACCAAGGTCAATTTGAAGGATTATACCTTCAGGGATGTACCACCTCTACAGTGGAATCCTATCCACAAGGAGCAAGAAGATTCAATCTCTGTGCATTCTAAAAGTTCATCTAATACATCCTGGATGCATGAAGATACTCACTTGTGGATGTGCAAGGTCACAAAGGAAGAGGAAAAACGCTTAAAGGCAAGAGAAAAAGGAACTTCTCAAGGAGATAGACCAGTTAGAGACCCAGCCTATACGTCGATGATCTTTCCGGATGAGGAATTTGAGCCTCATGGTTGGGCAGAAATCTTGGCCACCATGGATATTGCTGTCAATGAAGAACAATGGACACCTCATTGTGATGAGGAGGGTTATGATATTTCAGTGTTCATGTGTGAGCCCTTGCTAGAAGAATGTGACCCTAGTGAATTCATAGAAGGAGAAGAGAATGATGACGATCTAGAGTCCATGGTGATGGATACTTGCTTTATTTCAGAGAAGCACTATTTAGAAGACATATGAGTATTTACACAAAAAGAAGAACCTCTCACAAGCATCAAAACGGTAAATTCAAAGGATGGAAGTGAAGGTAGTCAAAAGAAAAAGAAAAGACAAGTAGTGAAACAAGAAGAGAAGGAATCATTGTTCGAAGTACCAGAGAATTTCAAGAAATACAAAGTTGAGGACCGAAAAATTTTGGTACAAATGCCTAAGAGAGAGGCCACCATAGGAGAAGCGTATGATAACAAAGAAAAGACCAAGAAAATCGTAGTCACCATTGAAGAGAACAAAGAGAGATGTACATACATAGGAGATGACCTAAGTAAAGAAGAGGAAGCAGAGTTGGTAGCCTTATTAAGGGAATATAGGGACGTGCTTGAGTGGCACTATAGAGACTTGAAGGGAGTAGATCCGAAGGTTTGCTCTCATACGATCCCCATGATAGTAGATGCCAAGCCCACCAAACAGAAGCCCTACACATATAATGACACCTATGCAGCCAAAATAAAAGAAGAAATCGACAGATTGATTGAAGCCGAATTCATCTATGAAATTGAGCACACTGAATGGGTGTCCCCCATTGTAGTGGTGCCCAAGAAGAATGGAAAGTTATGTGTGTGTATTAACCTTAAAAAAGTTAATGCGGCTACAATTAGAGATAGCTATCTACTTCCAATCACTGATCATTTATTGGAGTGTGTTGGAGGCAAGGAAGTGTATAACTTCCTTGATGGATTTTCAGGTTACAACCAAGTAGCCATTGCCACAAAAGATCAACACAAAACGGCCTTTTCCACAGAGTGGGGAGTCTTTGCATTTTGTGTGATGCCATTTGGGTTGACTAATGCACCTGCAACCTTCCAAAGGCTCATGTGTCATGTCTTCAAAGAGTTCTTGCAAAAGAGCTTATGGACGATTTATGTGCTCATTCCCAAGAAAGGAGATGTCACATCCCTGAGCTCAGACAAATCTTCAACAAGTGTCGACAATACCGAGTGTGTCTGAATCTAGAAAAGTGTGTGTTCATGGTACGTCAAGGTAAAATCTTAGGTCATATTGTTTCTAAGAACGGAATATCAACAGATGAGGAAAACATAAAAGCCGTAGCGGAGTTGTCGAGGCCAAGGAATGTTAAAGAGGTACAAGCCTTTATGGGCCATTGTGGATATTACGGTAGGTTTATTCACATGTATGCAATTATAGCTAAGCCTCTTTATGCCTTCTTGACAAAATTTGAGTGGAACGACGCGAGAAGTCCTTCAATGAGCTGAAGAGACGCTTGTGCACAGCACCAATACTGACCACTCCTGATTGGAATAAGCCATTCCATGTACATGTGGATGCATCCAATTATGCAATAGGATGTGTGTTGTCACAACCCACAGGAGAAGGAAATTTAGATTTGCCTATAGCCTATGCTAGTAGGCAATTGGACACTGCTGAACGAAACTACACCACAACCGTAAGAGAAGGTCTAGGCATGGTATATGCTGTAAAGAAGTTTAGACACTATCTATTGGCCAAGAAGTTCAAATTTTTCACTGATCATCAAGCTTCATTATACTTGGTCAATAAACCTTGCAATAAAGGACGCTTAGTAAGATGGTTCCTCT
This sequence comes from Ceratopteris richardii, assembly GCA_020310875.1. Lineage (NCBI taxonomy): Eukaryota > Viridiplantae > Streptophyta > Polypodiopsida > Polypodiales > Pteridaceae > Ceratopteris > Ceratopteris richardii. The sequence goes on from CM035440.1 coordinate 54,600,642, forward strand.
TACTAATGGAATATGACTTTGAAGTGGTTGTTAGGCAAGGTAAGACCCACCTCAGAGTGGATCACCTTTCTCGCATCACTTCAGGAGAGCCACCGCAAGGAGCATCTGATGAATTACCCGATGCTTATCTGTTCAATCTAGAAGTTGTTCCTAAATGGGCAAATAAGTTGGTACCAGTCCTAACCTTTGGACCCGCAAATAAGAAGGTGAAGACGAACAAGGATGAAATTGTGCGATCACAAAGCTATCAAATATTGGTAGGAATCATGTATAAACAAGATACGGAAGGTGTTCTAGCTTGTTGTGTCGAGGACGATGAACATAGTAGTTGGTTGCAACAAGCCCATGAAGGATTTCTAGGGAATCACTATTCTAAGTAACGAACATTGCAAAATCTAAAACGTTTAGGAGTGTATTGGCCTAGTATAGACAAAGAAATTCATGAGTGGATCAAGAATTGCCCAGTGTGCCAAAAGAGACCCCCAGTGGAGCATGCGACTCTTTATCACATATCATTAATTCCAGATTGGAGTGCTCCATTGGTAGAATTTATGAGATCAGGAACATTACCTCGCGAGGCTAGTCTAGCAAGAAGACAAAGCATGGAGCAAGAGGATAAAGACTATGCCTTAGTAGGTGAAAACCTATATTGAAGAGGCAAAGATGGTTACTTAAGACTGTGCGTTCATGTTGTAGGTCCTATCAAGCCTCCAGCTAGAAACTCCCATGTAGAGTACATTATTGTAGCCACAGATTATCTCACAAAGTGGGTAGAAGTAAAAGCTACAACAAAGAATGATGCTCAACAATAGTTAAGTTCTTATTTGAGAATGTGTTAACGAGATATGGACTACCAATAGAGTTAGTAAGTGATAGAGGCACACACTTCTTGAATGAAGTCATTGAACATCTTCTGCAGGAATTCTTAGTGATACATAAGAAGTCTGCCCCCTATCATCCCCTGGCTAACGGACAAGTTGAGAGCACAAACAAGATCCTATGTAATGTATTGACAAAACTCGTAAATAACAAACGCTTTGATTGGGACAAACAACTCCATCATGCTATTTGGGCGTACCGAGTTGCCTATAAAACGGTACTCAATGCCACCCCATTTCAGATGGTCTTCGGACAAAATGTTGTGCTACCTTTGGAATTCCTAATCCCAACTTTAAGAGTCGCACAAGAGCATGAGTGGAATGGCCACGAGTTGTCGTCTCGGATCTTTGATCTAGAACGCTTAGGTGAGACAAGACTATGTGCAGCGGCAGGAATCTATGCTGCAAAGAAAAGGCAAAAGGCATACTTCGATGCCCATATCAAAGATAAGGGCTTGAAAGAAGGAGACCTAGTGTTGGTTTATACCCTAAAGAAACATGCCCGTAAATTGGAAAAAAGAGGATACGGGCCCATGATCATTAATAGAATTTCCACTAGCGGTGCTGTTCAATTGGCCATACTAGAAGGTGATATCCTTCCCAACTATATCAGTGGCTGTCGAGTCAAGCTATATCAAGAACCTCTTACAGAGGATATGCTAAAGAGACTCAATACTGCTAAGAAGCGAAAAGAAGAAGAATTAAGGGTTAGAGAAGAAGCACAGGGAGAGGCGAGAGAACGCGTTAGGAGAAATAAGTTACGATGACTCGGTCTAGATACCAATCTTGAGGCCCCAAGATACCATATGGCCATGTGTCAAACATCACGTGCAATTGCTTCTCAAATAATTGATCCACGTCCCTTTGTGACCATAGCGATAGGACAAGGGAAGATTGCAAGGACCGTGAGAGCATTGATTGACTCAGGTGCAGCAATTAGTGCAGTTCGACTTTCATACTGCCAAGACTTGCAATTGAACATAAAGCCTAAAGAAGCCTATCTCATAGGTTTGGGAGGTGTGGAAACCCCTTGTTTGGGAGAGGTGGAACTTCCCATCTACCTTCAAGATGTTCCAATGAAAGTCAAAATGCTAGTATGTCATGATGAAGACATTATAGAGCCACTTGTCCTGGGTCAAGATTGGATTTACGACCATGCAGTCAACTTGAACCTACGATGTCAAATCCTTCAAGTTGGGGCACCTGAACAATGTATCACATTAGAATTAGAGAATTGCATGTGCACAAAGCCAAGTAGCACACATTCTCTTAGTTCTTCCGAAACTAATCTTCGTAAAGAAAATGTCATGTGTGTCAAAAACCCTACGAAGCACAAGGACTCAATCATGGAAGCACAACCCTCTTCTTCCTCACATACTAATGCAAGTGTAACTCGACCAAAGAGGCAAGCGAAAATGAAAACTTCTATATCAAGTAGACAGACGGAATTCAAGAAGAAAGAAGCTCAGGGCATGAAGCAGATTTGGGTACAAAAAGGAGAACAACCACCAGCCTTGCCACAACCCTTCCCAATGAGGCAAGTCAACCATGCTAAAAGAAGAAGCACCAAGAAATTTTTTCCAGCTCAATCTTACAGTCTTCGACAAATTTGGGTACCAAAGCAATCAACGGAGGCTGACCATAATAACGTACAAATTTGGGTGCCAAAGAAATTAGTTGCCGTTCAACAAGGGTGATTACAAATGTGGGTACCCAAGACACTCTTACATGCACAAACACCACAAATCTCCCTCACAAGCAAAGTTTCCACAAAGACGCCAAGGAGAAGCAAAGGTCAACACCAAGCACAAAGAACCAAAGCAGATCACCCCACCTCTTCGAAAAACATAAAAAGGAAACCAAAAAGGGTATGGGTGTGGAAGCCCAAAGTACCGCTAGCTTCCAGAGAGACAAAGAGCCAACAATGCTGGATACCAAAATTCAAAAACCACCCAAAGATACAGAGGACAATCTTATGTCTATAGGGTCAAATACTATCCTGAAATGGATCCCTATAAGAAGGATTACATCATTTCAAGATCCACTAGCGGCCTCGAACAAAGACTGCCTCAACATCCACCAACCACATTGAAAACCTCTACGTGCAACAACCATGTGCCTTTGGCATAGCCTTGTCTTTTGCACCATTCAGGTCATGCATTTCCAAAGTATGCATTAATATAGGGCCACATTACATAGCCGTGCATAGACACAATTGAGGATCCGAGGCACATGCAACACATCTGACATATGTAAAATATTTTATTGATGCTAACACCTTTTTTTTTCTTGTTTTACTCAATTGTTTCAAAAAAAAAAAGAACAGGATTGTGCGCTTGAAGAATCTCTAATGCGAACGATCAACAACGGAAGACACACTGATGGTCAATCACCATGATAGAAGTACAACACGAAGAGTTGAAGATCGATGGAACTCTCACCATGGTAAGAATTGTAGGCTTCAACAACAAAATAACCATGATCGATTAGGACACCTCTTCGTCGGCATACCCTTGAGCACTTAGCTCAAGACCCAACTTCTTGCACCATAATTCTTCCAATGCATTTTCCAAGTATGCATGCATAGGGCTACTTTACAAGGCCATGCACAAGGCACATAATATTCTCAACCCATCCACTAATTCACTTACCCATCCTTCATTATGGGTCATGAGCACTTGGCAAAAAAAAAAAAAAATCTTTGGAAGAACTAGCGGACATCACGGTGACAACAACAAGAGCAAGGAAGCAATCCACCACAAGAATTGCTCATAATCAACATTGACGACCTCTTTTGAGTGACTCAATTTTTGAAAGCTCACAAAGACACCATCAAGCTTGAATACAAAGAAGAAGTACATAGAAAGATAGTAGTGACACAATGAAGAACCAGACAACTACCCAAGCTACAATTGGAAGATGGACCGCTCCTGTGGATACATGATGGACACTATCTCTCCAAGCACCATGGAACAACCACTACAACAAGGGTCTGTCAGGGAAGACAGACTCTAGAGGGGGGGGGAGTGTTGACAGTCAAGGTCACACACAAGCATGGAAGCGCATCAATGAAATGGACTGTAAGCCGCCGGATGGCATATTGTAATTTCCTACATTGTAATTCCTATTTTTCGTATTCCACACGAACCAAAAGGTCGTTGCGAAGAGTTGTATCACTTTATCAACTAATGAAAGGACACTCCGGTAACGACGCAGAGTATCGCCAAACTATCTGTCTGGGCGAATGCAGTTGTGGAGTTGCCGTAGCGTAGTTTCTTCAATTCTGAGTATTATCATTCTGGTCCTTGTTTAATTACATTAAGTTGTGATTAATACCGTTAGATTAAGTGTGATAATAAGTCTGTATAACGGAAGAGAATAACTTCTGTGTTACGTACGGTGATGGGTATTAATCTGAGTAAGACAGTCAGCCAGTGATAGAAGTAAATAGAATTCCGCATTAGTGATTCGTGATAAGCAGAGTTGTGATTGTTATCGTATTGCAACTTGGAATAATTAAGAGGGAAAATCAAGTTACACGGCCTCTGATTTATCAGACCCCTACCACTCCCAAGAACCCGAGATAGATCTTAAAATGCTTGTATTGTAAAAGAGCATTTTAACACTGGCGCCGTCTGTGGGAAGGTGGCAACAGATTTTTGCAAATTGATTGTGGGAAAGTGGCCAAAGAAAGTGAATCAACAGTAAGGTGGAACAGTACGCAAGTGGTGCAGAGGTGATATATGTCGGTTACTCGGTCCGGTGAGTCGTACCCGAAATATAGAAGCGACCAACACCCCTAGGCGGTACCGAATCTGTTAGGGTCACCCCTAGGAGGCAGAAGGGTAGGCTCCAGTAATCGAAGGATCGGAGCCGGCTAGTAGCGATTTGAATCTTTCCGAAGATAAACTTGTGTTGTCCAGAGAGATTATTGTCGGTGAAAGAATACCCTGTTTTGGGGAAAGTTCGACAAATTCCATGACAGTTCGGTTCCAGTTGCAGGGACTTTATAGTTTTCTGGTGAAGGTGTGATACTTCCTGGTGAATCCTCATTCCGGACACCACTGTTCGGGGTAAGTTTACCTACGTTTGATACCAAAGAAGAGGATAAGCTATTCGAATTGGAAATTCGTAAAAGGTTAAGCGCTATTTTTGAATCGGAAGGTGAGAAGTCTGATCATACAGACTGTGAAGGATCGAAAACACCTCCCCAGAACTCAGGAGACAACCACAATACCACTACTAGCACCATGAGTGGTCAACAACAACAGCAATAGCAGCAACAACAGCAGCAACAACAACAGCAATAGCAGCAACAACAGCAGCAACAACAACAGCTACTTCCACTTCGTCCGGTCTCGACAGGGGTAACTTACACCAAGTTCGGTGGATTTCCAGGTGATGATCCTGATGCCCATGTACGCACCTTTGAAATAAGTTATGCAGTGCTAAACCATCCACCTGATCCGGCATACAAGGCCATCATCTTCCAATCAACATTAGTTAATGAAGCAGCAAGATGGCTCACAAAGTACGATTTCAACCACTTCGTTACCTATGAGGCAGTAAGGGATGCGTTTCTGTAGAGGTTCCGTTGAAGAAGAACCCTGCCGAAATTTTCGATTACTTGCAGAACAATAGACAGAAGCCGCACCAAACCGTTCAGGAGTATGCTACATTATTTAGAACTCATCTCAGACAATTACCTCCGGCACATGCTAATCTGCCAGATGATGTGATAACCCAATGGTTTATTAATGGTTTAATTCCTCAATTAAGGCAAATTATGATCATCCGCTATGTGGGTGCTATGACACTAGATGCTGTCATTGCGATGGCCTTGCAACTCGAACACAAGGTTGGAGGATTCACTGAAGATTTGGATTGGATCAAGGCTACCAAGAATGTTACAGAGGACCCGGCTAAACAAATGTATTGCACTAGATGCAAAAATCCAGGACACACTAGTGCCACCTGTGCCCTGAACCAGATGTATTGCGCTATCTGTAATACCACCAGACATTCCACCGAAAATTGTGTGTATAATGCCAAGGTGCAGGGACGAGCAGCAGTAAACGCTATTATCCAAGAACTAGGGCAACCGGCCACCCACTATGTACCACCTCAGATGCGAAACAACCAACCGCAAGGATACCGAAATTATCAGGGACGAAATAACAACTTCAATACAAATCGATGGCAACCAGGCCCAGCAGCGGAAGGTACGTCTCTGTCGCCACCTCGATGTCACTTTTGCGGTGAGCTTGGTCACATTCGAAGATACTGCAAGGATGCAGCCGAATATGATAAAAGAAACAAAGAGCGTCAGGACCCGATGACCAATATGGTCTATATCTCACCCGTGGAATCATAAGCGGCAGTGGTCCAGACCAGATCTGGTAAGCAGCTGCAACCAGCCACTAAGGTGTTTGAACCGGGTATTCGTGAGCAGCAACGTATGTATACAAAGGCTAGTCAATGGACCACTGAAGAACCAACGGTGTTACCCGACCCAATTCCGGTGACATAGGTCCCTTTGCCGAAGGCGCGGCCGAATGAATTAAACACTGTCCCGAAAACAGTGGCATCGAATTCAGACTTGGCGAAAGTACGCTGCAAGCAGATCAAGTATGGGAACTTTTATCTAAGGCGTCTATTACTCTCCCTCTGGGACATTTACTAGCATTAGTGCCGAGAGTTCGGCAACAATTTCAGCAACAGATCAGTCGTGGATCTCCTAGTACTCCTGCCACAGCAACAATCCAATCGGATAATGAATCTACGGTGGATCATGCGGTCCCCTTAATTACGGTATGGCACAAAAATCACAAGATTACTCAAGTACTAATTGATGGTGGGTCTGGTGTAAACATAGCGACTGCAGCTCTTTGCAAAAAGTTGGGGTGGATGCAAATCGAGCCTGTGCAATTCTTTGTCAGAATGGCAGACCAGTCCCGAGTCCATCCGGTGGGACTCGTAAGGAATATCCCAATCACTTTGCAGGGCACCACATTTAAGATGACTTTTGTCGTCTTAGAACTACCGGAGTCTAGTCTTGATTATAATCTTCTTTTCGGCCGACCCTGATTGAAACAAGCTAAGGTTATACAGGATTGGTCAGCACAGGAACTGACTTTCAAAGACAACCATCGTAAATATGTTGTCAAACTGGATGCTATTCAGCCCTATGAATTACATGCCAGACCTTATGTAGCAGAGCCGGTCCACATGTTGGATGGTTTATCCGATGACGAAGAAGAAGAATTTTTGAAGAATAATAAAGATTTGATCTCTTTGGGAACTGTCGATTTGCAATCCGTAGCAGACAACTGGAGTCCGACAGCCTGTACGGTGATGCCCGTGACCGGAGATGCAGATGCCAATGATAACGATGCTATGGATGGAGCCACTTTGCAGCAACTTTTACAGTCACCGGACGATTCGATGAAACCTCGACAATTCTATGTTCCAGAAGATCAATTAGTCACCTACAATTTAGGGGATGAAGTTAACCCGCGACCGGTTAAGATGAAGGCCGGATTGGCTGAGGCATTTCAAGCAGATTTGATCTGACTATTGCGTGAGTATTCTGATGTTTTTGCATGGGACTATCGTGATATGAAAGGTCTGGATCCTCGAATCTATCAGCATCGGGTCGTGCTCAAACCTGAGGTGAAGCCCATTAAACAATCCAGCTACCGGATGAATCCTAACTATGCAGCGCAGGTCAAGGTAGAGCTCGATCGGTTACTAAGGGTCGGATTCATCGTACCAATCGAACACGCGGAATGGATATCTCTGATTGTGATTGTTCCAAAGAAGAATAAACAGCTCTGAATCTGTGTGGATTACCGAAAATTGAATGCGGCCACGGTACCAGATCCATTTCTGCTTCCGTTTCTCGACACAATGCTTGACAGAGTGGCCGGACATGAAATGTACTCCTTTTTGGACGGGTACAGTGGTTACAACCAAGTACGAATGGCCAAACAAGACATACCGAAAACAACGTTTATTACGAATTGGGGTGTTTATGCTTGCATGGTTATGTGGTTTGGATTAAGGAATGCTCCCAGCACCTTTCAACGTTGTATGCAGGAAATCTTCTCACCCTACCTCACGTCTTTTATGCAAGTTTATTTAGATGACTTCTCTTTCTTCGGCAAGATTGTAGCACACTTGTATCATTTACGGTGTTGCTTTGAGAAATGCCGTGAATACCGACTCTGCCTCAACCCGACGAAATCAGTATTTGCGGTTTCCTGTGGTAAAATCCTTGGACATATTATATCTGCACAAGGCATACAAGTTGACCTAGACAAAGTTGCGGCAATATTGGAAGCACCCGTGCCTACCACGCCGAAAGAAGTGATGGAGTACCCCACAACAGTTCCAATGGACTCCGGAATGTCAAACTGCATTCGAGTGACTAAAAGAATTATTGACACAGGCTCCAATTCTACAACCTTCGGATTGGGAACGCCCCTTTCATGTTTTTGTAGATGCTTCAGATATTGCCATTGGCAGTGTTTTAATGCAGCAAACAGATAAATGGTTCCGGCCGGTCTACTATGCAAGTCGAAGACTCGCTCTTGTAGAAAGGAATTACTCAGTGACCGAACGTGAATGTCTCGGATTGGTGTATTCGGTGAAGAAATTCCAGCATTATCTGCTAGGCTGAAAATTTACCTTTCATGTGGATCATGCTGCGCTGGTGTATCTGGTCCGGCAGCAGCATCTAGGTGGTCGCTTGGCCCGATGGATTTTGCTATTACAAGAATTTCATTACGACGTGATTCATCGACCGGGCACAACACATGCATTAGAAGATTTCTCGACTAGATTCCGGTGAAGCTCCGGTGGGTGTTGATGACACCACACCAGCAATTTATGCTATTGAGTCCGAATGTGATGAACCTGTAGAACTTCCTGTGCCGCCTACCTACTATGATACGTTATTAACTTTCCTAACGGATGGATGTCTCCCTACTCATACTCCCCTGCGATGCGCCGAGAAATTGCAGTATACAGTCGTAGATTCCGGTTGATTATCGGACAGTTGTACTATATGGATCATTCTGGTGCTTTGCTTTGCTGTATTCCCCCACATGAAGTTAACTCGGTTATTGCTCTGGCACATTCAATACCCTCCGGTGGACATTTCGCAGCAGATCACACGCACCGGAAAATTCTGCACAGTGGGCTTTGGTGGCCTACCATGTATAAAGATGTAACGCAGTTTGTGCAGCAGTGTGACAATTGTCAATGCACTGGACAACCCTTATAATGTCATTTTTTCCCTCTCCAACCTGTATTACCTTTGGAACCTTTCCAGAAGTGGGGTCTTGATTTTATTGGACCAATTACCCCACCTGCGACTCTCAGCAACAATCGTTACATCTTGACTTGCACAGATTATGCTACCAGATGGGCCGAAGCTTGGGCCTTATGGTCCGCTACAGCGGTTTCGCTGGCAAAATGCCTGATGAAGGACGTATTCCCACATTATGGCTTACCTTTGGAACTTGTAACAGATCAAGGAACACACCTATGCTAACAACCTAATGCGAGTATTAACACATACTTTCCAAATTCTGCATAAATTTAGTTCACCGTATTATCCTCGTGCTAATGGCTTAGCTGAGAGTATAAATAAAACGTTGTTGACTATGCTTCGTAAGCTGATTGTGGAATCACCAGAAAGATGGGATCAATTACTACCTGTAGTATTATGGGCATACCGGACTACATACAAAGTAGCTGTTTTTTTCAGACTCTTCAAGAAGTTCAGTTGCGGCAAGCTCGTACCCACGATCGGTTTCTGAAGACTCCAATTTTTACGGTGGGCCAACTTGTATTGTTCTACAATTCTAAGGCAAATCGTGCGGCTGGGAAATTCAAATTATGGTGGTTTGGCCCTTATCAGATTAGTGAACAATTGGGCCCAGCTACTTTTTGGTTGACTACCTTGACAAGAATTCCTCTTCGTAACGTAATCAATGGTTCAAAGTTGCGGCCGTATCAGCAAGCGCCTGAACCTCACTGACGTGTTCTTTGTTTTTCAACGTGGCATTTACTTTTCTTTTATTTTTGCATTGTGATTGATAGTCGTCTGTAAATATCCTCGTTTTGATATCTAATTATGATTAAAAGCCACCCTGTGTCATCGATTCTGCACATGCATGCACGCCGTAATTATGAAGGGTATCATCTCAACGCCGCACGATGATTCAGGTTTGTCGATCACCTCCCGTTGCCAAGTATCTACTTGATCTTCTTCTTTTCGCTATTAATCGCTATTGTGTCTATGTGTTCTGTGCGTTGTGATTTCTGTGTTTACTTTGCATTTGTGTTTTTGTGCTCTTCTGTACGCATCATGGAAGCGTTAGCCAATTTCACTGCCTTCCATGATGGACTCCCTCCTGATGTGGGTGAGTTCTTGCGTGTCCGTGGGTTGTCCAATTTCGCTAAATTGCCTTGGCATTCAGTGGAATGTCACCCCTTTTACGCCGAGATTATTGCTTCCATCGCTGCTACACCTGCTACCGAGCAGCGATGGCCAATTACATGTTTACCATCTCGAGTAGTCATCACCTTAGAGTCCTTCGCTGTAGCATTCCGACTTCCTCTAGCAGGACAGGAGAATGGTCCTCTTCTTTCGGTAGCCACTGTGATAGAATTATTCCCAAGGTACTCCTCGAATGAGTACGCTATTCTTTGTCGTCCAGATCGTGAATGGACCGTCCTACAATTCTTAATGGCCATATTAAATTTCCAGAAACGCACTTACGGAATTTCACGGCTGTTCTATTCGATGATTGACATGGCTTCTCGGGATCCTGTTAATTTTGCTTCATTTTATTTTCGGTGCATTCACCGTGAGTGCATGACGGTTATTAAGCATGTTAACAAGGGAGACCTTCCGCGTTCTCGCCTTCCGCACATTCTTACTTTTCTGTTTCCGGCCCTCCAAGCAGCGCAAGCGCCGCCAAATGCTCCAATTTTATTCTATGAGGAATCTGTTCAAGTACTCAAGAATGATGAGGACGAAGATGAAGATCTCTTCCAACTCATTCACCGGAAACGAAGACGAATAAGCTCTTCTGACAGTCAAGTGCAAGGTTTTGCCACTAGCAATGATAAAGAAGGAAATGAAGAAGACATTTTCCATGACTCTGCCACCTCAATTCACCTTGATTTGTCTACCCAGTCTTCTCCCATCCGACAACAGGACCAGAGTGCATCTACTACTGATTCTAAAGAAAGCCCTTCTCAAGAGGAGACTCAGCATCAGACCGACGAAGATGTACAAGATATTGTTGCGGGAATTCTTGATGCGGTGATCATCTTGGTGGAATCTGTCATTACCAGCACTGAAGCAACTAAGCAGCAATCTACCGGAACAGTGTTAGTATCCAACACTCTTCTTCCCATTCCTCCACCCATGCCTCCGATTGAGCCCATTGTCCCTGTTCCACCCTTTGTTACTGAAGAACCTACCGCTTCATCCTCCTCACCTAATTACTCTCCACCGGATTCCACTCATCTCTTGACAGCCTCTTCATCCCAACCCAGCCCTATGTTTACCGAATTAGAATCAATGGGTCGTATGCTCATTCAGTTTTCCCAGCAGCTTCCGGTGCAACTCAGAATGGTTACTGAGAATATTCATCAGGAATTGCAGCATAAGGTTGATACCCTTGAAGCAGATATTACTCCATTACAGGAAGAAGTCGATGCGGTGAAAGCAGAAAATCATGGTTTACATTTCTAGATTCAATAGCTCCAAGATCAGCTAGTACAGAAAGATGCTTTACTATGTCAAAAAGATACCGAGATTAGCATGTTGCAACAGGAAATCATTGATAAAACAGATGCAATGACTGCTATAGGGAATGAACTACATAGCACACGGGAAGCATATAGTGTTTTAGAAGAAGCTTCGCAATCTCTAGCCAGTAATGTTCTTAGAACTGAAGCAGAACTGCATAAAACTACGGAAACCTTGTTTAAGCGTGATCAAGAGTTACAAGAAGATTTGGGAAAATATCTCAAGTTGCAAAAGGAACTGGAAGGCATGAAAAAGGAAATAGACGCTTACTACAAAGCGATGCAGTTCCAATCTGAAGAGTTGGAGAGAAGAGAAAAGCAATTAGGTGTTCAAGCTGACCGACTTGCAAGGGTAGATGATCAGATCAGTTAGATGAGATTACGTCGAGATGCAGCACTGGCAAACGATTTCTACCTGCAAGAAGCCTTTCTGCAAACACAGGCAGCAATTTTGATGAGCCAAGTAATTGCTGCAAGTTCAGTTAGAACTGATGCTTAGCTCGTAGAACCGGAGATTCTAAAAAAGATGTTGGACTCGCTGAAGCAGAAAATTGCCAGAACATTTAAGTTAGCCCGAACAATGTATATTCAAGGTATAGTAGATGAGCCATAGATTTTGTATACCTACGGGTTCAAGTCCACTGTGGGTTCCAGTATAAGCCGCCGGATGGCATATTGTAATTTCCTACATTGTAATTCCTATTTTTCGTATTCCGCACGAACCGAAAGGTCGCTGCGAAGAGTTGTATCACTTTATCAACTAATGAAAGGACACTCCGGTAATGACGCAAAGTATCGCCAGACTGTCTGTCTGGGCGAATGCGGTTGTGGAGTTGCCGTAGCGCAGTTTCTTCAATTCTGAGTATTATCGTTCTGGTCCTTGTTTCATTACATTAAGTTGTGATTAATACTGTAAGATTAAGTGTGATAATAAGTCTGTATAACGGAAGAGAATAACTTTTGTGTTACGTACGGTGACGGGTATTAATCTGAGTAAGACAGTCAGCCGGTGATAGAAGTAAATAGAATTCTATGTTAGTGATTCGTGATAAGCAGAGTTGTGAGTGTTACCGTATTGCAACTTGGAATAATTAACTGGGAAAATCAAGTTACAGGGCCTCTGATTTATCAGACCCCTACCACTCCCAAGAACCCGAGATAGATCTTAAAATGCCTGTACTATAAAAGAGCATTTTAACAGGACACACAAGAAGAAGGAGCATGTAGGGAGCTCTAAGAAGCACATGTCGAAATTTCAGAAGAAAGCCCTATAAATATAGTGACTTTTAACACTAAAAACCATTGTAAATACCATTTTCTATTTTTATAACTCCATTTTTTTCAAGCCAAGGAGTCCTTGAGCTTGAGGAGTATTACAAGTATCATCCTACCAATTTTCATAATTTTTAGATTCCGTTTGAGTCCCCAAATAAGCCTTGGAACCTAATTTTTAACTAGGCCGGACAGTGGGTTTGGACAGGGCCAAAACCACTCAAAAAACTATAAAAAGGGCTGGAGAGCTCATTTTTGGGGTTAGCTTGTTGTAGATTTCAGCTTTGTAAGAGAGTTCTTTTGTAATTGAAGATCTTCCATTGTTCCACTCTTTGTTCTTACATTGTCCGTGTATGTGCGTGTATGTGTGTGCATGCTTGTGTGCTTTCACTCACTCACTTGTGCACTTCACTTGCTCTTGGTCTTCATACCGGTCCTCACGTCTCCGTGGATCGACATTTATGAGGTGAAGCTCCTCACGTTGGTACTTGCCATTGTGCTAGAGTGACAGTAGAGGTCAACAAATTAAGGCGTGCGGTGGCAGAAAGTAAACAGGCTCAAAGCAATACAACAGTTCAGATGTGTGAAGATAAAGACAAATCAGAAGACCAAAAACTAGAAAGAGGTAGAGGCTGAAAAGTTGAAGAGAGTGACTAAGAACATCACATTCTTAGCCACTGATGGCATGCATGGCAGCTAGAATCAATACAATAACCCAGATTTGTGATATAAGGAATACCAAGGGGCAAACAGAAGTAAAGTACATACCTCGGATAAAGTAACAAATTGCTTGACAATCCTTATCGCTTCTTTGACCACTGGGTGCGTGTATTCAGAAGCCTTAGACAAGCTATAAACGAGAAGCAAAAGCCTGTCAAGGGACGACAGAGACAAAGAGGGGAAGAGTGTTGCAAAGCAAAGAGGCACAAAAGGGGAGCCCTAAAATTTTTAAATTAATGGGCATATTTTTCTTCTTCAAGATCCTAGGAAATTCCCTAAAAAGCTATGTAAATGCACTAGAGGAGTCCTCGAGATGCATAATCCCGAATCATTGTAATATAATTCTTGTAAAATAGTAGGAAATTAGAGATTAACTAATAAAGTGCCGGTCACTTGTGTGAAAGGACCAATTTTTAGGGCACATGTATATAAGTCACTTTGTGACTCTTTGTAAAGACTTTTTGCCATTGTGAAGAAGGAGAGCTCATGAATTTCGAATTTGCTTCTTTCTTGCAGATTTTCATCTTCTGTATGAACTTTTGTGTGTGTGTGAAGCTTTGAATGTGTGTGGAGGACTGTTATCTACCCCTCCCCATCACTTTTGAGCTACTATAGTGTGTGTGTGAGCAAGTAGGAGTTGTGGAGTGAGTGTGTGTGTTTCCTGCCATTCATTGTTTTGGTCATAAGTTGAAGACAGGTTGTCAGATTTGATCCTCCACTAGATGCATCTCCTCGAGAGCTTCGAAAGGAACCCGCTATTGACCATATTCGGAGTTCGGAGCTAGGAGACACATTCGAATTTGTAATTACTGCTATAAGTGGTATCGTGGCAGACAATTTCAGAGGTTAAGTGAGTTGGAGAGGTAGATTAGTCTTTTCTCATGCATATTGGCTGAACCACTTCAATTTCCATCATGTGCGCACAAGTCCTCATACACTTGATTAGGTCGGTTCATCAGATTGATAATTAGGTGTGTGTCAATCCACCACTATATGCACTTGTGTGGCAAACGAGATTTAGTCTCTTTGGCACAAGTCCCTAAGACTTCGTGACTTAGGTACACAGGTTTTTGGCATCGTTGCCGGGGACACACCCAACCAAGGAGCCTTCCTGATGGTTATAACTCTCGAGTGAGGAAATCATACTTGTAGAAGTGAATTTGTTCAGTGGCAAGTAGTCAGTTACTTTAGCACTTGTTAGTTCACATCCCGGAGGTGTGTGTAATGATTTTTTAGATTTAGGGTTAGGAGAGAGGGAGAGAAGAAAGAGTTAGGGTTAGGTTATAAAGAGATTTGGAGTAGAAGCAAGTGGAAAAGTACCAAGAAAAACCCAAAAAATTGTCAAGTTAGTGTAGGATAGGCCTCAGTCATCAGAAGCTATAAAAACCAAAAATTTGTAGTTCATTTCTCATTTGTTCAGAGAGTGGTATCGTCTGAAGATAGCAACCTGTATCGCCAGTGCGGTATCGTGCAAACCAAGCCCCCAAATCTACCAACTGAGCTCAAGGCCTAAGCAAGACAGCCCCAAGGTAAGCTACATCAGGATGTTAATCTCAAAAACCTTGAAAAAAATACACCCACATGTGATTAAAGGCAGAGACGGTATCACGGGGTGGGACATAGTGATTACAGAAGTTTTTTGAGTGAGACAGAAGGTTAGGAGTGAAGAGGATTGAGAGAGAAACCAGGGGGTGAAAACACTTTTTCATTTGGAGCTATTTTGGCTGTAGTATCACGATCGGTTGAGTTTTGGTATCGTGATACCAAAATTCACTTGTATCATGATACTCGCCGAAGTATCGTATCGTCCACTTGAGGTATCGCGATACCATTTTTTGGTATCGTATCATCAAGTTGGTATTGCGATCACGATCTGCTAGTGGTATCGTATCGCAGTCCACTTGGTATTGTATCGCCCTGGTCACGATATCGTATCGTCAACCTAGCGGTATCGTATCGCGTACAAACCCAGTATCGTATCGTTAACCCTCGTGGTATCGTATCGTGTGTCTCGGAAGTATCGTATCGTGGAGGACTCTAGTATCGTATCGTGCATTGTTGCGGTATCGTATCGCCTAGAGCAGTGGTATCGTATCGAGTGAAAAGCAGTATCGTATCGTGCAGTTCTCTAGTATCGTATCGGTGATTACCCAAGTATTGTATTGCGATCGGTTGTGGTATCATATCCTCGACAAACTGGTATCGCCTGGTGTAGTATCGCCTAAGTGGTATCATCCAGAACACTTTGAGCATTTTCAAGGGTAAATTTGAGGCATTTGAGAAGCCACTTAGGGAGAGATTTAGAGGCCAAGATAGCCCTAGGAGGGTGAATGAACTTGAGGTCAGGAAGAGTTCTAAGTAGCCGGAGAAGTGTCATATCATCTGTAGAAAGTACCGCTCAGGTCAGTCACTGCTCTCCTATTTTGACACCTCTAGTGATTTGGAGGAGGATATACCCATGGCTTCAGAAGACATGCAAGGTCATGTTCCCAGGAGAAACTTCATGTCTACGGTAGAAGGGGAGTACCGCACCTCTTTGCAATATGTGTCTACTAATGCCCAGGAGATTCCTATCTTCTCGGAAAATGTGGAGCAACATGAAAAGCTTTACCCACAAGGAGAGTTAGAAAAGGAGAGGCTTGCGATATGTAGAAAACTCATAGAGGTAGCACAAGCAACCCTAGAAAAGACTATCCCTACCCTCCCTGAGACAAGGATATCGGAGGATCAATACAAGGATTGTGTTAAAGCCAAGGACAAGGAACTAAAGGAGAAGGATGATAAACATGAGCTATTGAAAACCCAGGACGAACCTATGTCCACAGTTCCTGATTTAGAGGCTGACTGGCCAAAAGAATTGTGGAATAGAATCCGAGAAGAACAATGGAAAAGGAATGGAGTGGCTAAACCTCCTTTTGAAGAATTAGATGTGGAAGTTTATCAACCAAGTCCCAACATGGAAGAAGTATATGAGGAAGTATCAAGACTAGACCCAAATAGGGAAGAAGCTCATAACATTTCGACCCTACCAAATTACATGGGAGAGTACGAAAAAGAGTCCACGATCTTCTGTGCATCCACAGTACGAGGAAAAGGAAAGGGAAAGTCAGATAAGAATTCACACAATCTAACAAAACTTAAAAAGACCAAAGTACAATGCCAATTGATTGTGGAAGAACTACTTCGTGTTAAACCACAATTATGGAAACAATTAGCAGGACAACTAGAGTTAGAGCAAGAGAAGAACGAAAAGGAAAGCAAGGGAAATGAAAACCCATCTAATGTACAAATTCCAGTGGATAAGGTTGGAGAATTTAGTGAAGGAGATGAGGGTAACATGTGTCTACCCGTCGCTTACAATGGCTATATGACCAAAGCCATATTAGATACAGGAGCGGGAGTAGGTATTGCTACCAAAGAGATTTGGGAGAAATGGAGGAAGCCTGCTTTATGACCCACGCATATGTGTTGATGTATCAAACACCACAAGAAATTAATTAATGTGACACTAGAACACCTCTATGGTCACCATTAACTCATTGCCACTCCAAACTTTGAGAAATGATAGCCAAAACCAAGAACTTTACTTCTTCAAAATTTCCTAGTCACTAAAATTACATACCTTCAGTATTTTGCTAATTTCTCCTAGCTCAAATACTATTTCTCCAAGATATTTTAGTGTATAAAATTAGAAGAGTAGAGCTTTCCAACAAGCTATCATATGCAAGAAACAAATCTCTAGAACTCAAGTTATGGCCTTCACAAGATGACCCTGTATGACTTGCCAAAACTGGAAATTTTGCCTTCTTTAGTAATTCTGAGTGTCTAAAAATGAAAATTCGATGCCTAGCATCGACTTGCAACCAAAAGTCGATGCTGGGCATCGACTTTGAGCTTTTTCAGCCACTTTTTTAGCACCAGAATTAGCCTATGAACACAAGACATGAGCAAGACCACTTTTATGTGGGAAGTCCATGCCAGGCATCGACTTTATGTTGAAACTCGATGCCAGGCATCGAGTTGCTCCACAAACTTCATCTTTTCAAGAAGATTTAGCAGTAGATCAAAGTCAGATATGAAGACACGGACTTATCAGCCAAGATTCGATGCCAGGCATCAACTTCCCGCATAAAACACAACCTTTGAACATACATTCGATGCTAGGCATCGACTTGCTTGGAAAACTTCAATTCTTGAAAACATTACACAGAAGACAAACACTAGAGATGGAGGAAGAAAACTTATACACAGAACTTCAACTAGTTCTTGTCATAGCTATGAAAACTGAGAAATACACAGGTGCTTTCTCACATAGAGAAGCTCGACTATTCTTAGTCATATAAAATTAGTACTAACTCACTTTCTTATTGTCTTCCACTTTGCATCAGTTGATACAAACTAACTTATATAGATTTTCTTATTCTCGTGATTTAAAAAAAAGCTTCTAGAACTAAAGTGAACTAACTTTACAAATATAATACATTTGTGAATTTGTCCCTTCACATAGGCATGTGCTTTTCTATTAAAGCTTTGACCTTCAAATATATGTCCAAATAGTGATTGTTTCTCCAACAGCTCCCCCTCATGACATTCCCTGTTTCTTCATATCATCTTCTTTTCTTTTACTCCTGCCACGTTTTTGAATCTGCTGGTCTTCACACCATCCAAGCTGTTTTTCATTATGTCTGCTATCTGATCTTTTGTAGAAATGTACTCCACTTCAATCTCCTTCTCCATTACCTTTTCTCTGAGAAAATGATACTGTATCTCTATGTGCTTTGTCCTTGCATGAAAAACTGGATTTGCTGCAAGATAAAGTGAACTCATATTATCTCCATGTATTGTAGGTATACCTTGATCAATGCCCAAGCTTTTGAACAATGTCTACATCCATGTGACCTCCTTAGCTGCATCCACAAGTCCTTTGTACTCAGCTTCAGTTGATGATAATGCTATTGTATGTTGTTTCTTTGAACACCAACTTACAAGCTTATCACCAATGTATATCATGTAGCCATGAGTTGATCTTCTGTCATCCTGGTTACCTGCCCAGTCTGAGTCACTGTAGGCTCTCAACTTCAAATCTGATGTAAAAGGATAATATAATCCTTCCTTTATAGTTCCTTTGATATATCTGAGAACTCTTTGACCTGCAATCCAATGTGGGTCCTTTGGACAATGCATGAATTGTGGCAAAACTCCCACTGCATAACTAAGATCAGGTCTTGTTAGTGTAGCATAAATCAAACTACCCACAAGAGATTGATACTTCCTCATATCTTTGTATTCTACACCATCATATTTACTAAGCTTGTGATTAACTTCAAGTGGAGTTGAAGCTTCTCTGCAATTTTCCATATCAAACTTCTTCAATAGATTCAGAAGATACCTTTCTTGTGATACATATATGCCATGATCTGTATAAGTGACTTCCATTCCAAGAAAGTATGACAACTTTCCTAGATCACTGATCTTGAATTCGTTTTCAAGTAATCTCTTTACCTGCTTGATTCCTTCATCTGAAGTACTTGTGATTATAATGTCATCTACATAAATACAAATGTAGATTGTACCTTCCTCTATTCTTTTAATAAGTAGACTTGGATCTGCTTTTGAACTTTGATATCCAAGATCATTGAGATACTTCACCAGTCTATAGTTCCATGCTCTTGGAGCTTGCTTCAATCCATACAATGCTCTTCTCAACCTGCAAACAAAATTTGGATACCTGGAATCTATAAACCCTTGAAGTTGTTCCATGTATACCTCATCTGATATGTATCCATTCAAAAATGCATTCTTTATATCTAGTTGACTCGAAGTCCATCCTTTTGAAGCTGCAATAGCAATAATTGTCCTTATAGTTGACATCTTAGCTACAAGACTGAATGTCTCATCATAATCTATGCCATAGGTTTGGGCATAGCCTTTCACCACTAGTCTAGCTTTGTATCTAGCTATACTTCCATCTGCAAGCTTCTTCACTTTATAAACCCATTTATTTCCAATTACTTTCTTACCATTTGGTTTAGGAACAAGTTCCCATGTCTTGTTCTCCTCTAGTGCATTGAATTCTTCCTTCATTGCTTCTTCCCATTGTTTCTTACCTTTAGCTTCATCATAGTTCTGAGGTTCTTCATCATCTTTGACCATATATGCATAGTTCTTCTGAGTAATGTAAGAAGTATCATAAGAATACCTTTCAGGTTGTCTTCTTGTCCTGCTTGACCTTCTTGGTTCACATTCTTCATAAGTGTCTAGATACACTTCTTGATCAAATATAGGAGCTTCTTCATTTCTTCTTGTTAGTCCACTTCTGGATGTACTTGCTTGCATATAGTCTTCATCTCTATTTACCTGCACAATTGATTTTCCTTTTTCACATCTTCTTACCTCTTCTTCAAATTCTTCAGCTGTATTACTTTGATCTACATACCAACTTTTCTGTTCATCAAATGTAACATCTCTAGAAACAAGAAATTGTTTGGTTAGAGGATTCCACAACCTGTAACCCATCTGCTTTTTATCATAACCAATGAACACATATTTTTCTGCCTTTGGTTCAAGTTTATGTCTAAGTTGTGATGGCACATAAGCATATGCAATTGATCCAAACACCTTACAATGATCTAGTGTTGGTTTCTTACCCCACCAAGCTTCATATGGAGTCATTCCATTGAGAGCTGCACATGGTAATCTATTCACAAGATATGTAGCTGTATTTACAACCTCAGCCCAAAGATAATTTGGACAATTCTTCTCCTTCAGCATAGCTCTAGCAAACTCAACCAAAGTCCTGTTCCTTCTTTCTGCTACACCATTTTGTTGTGGTGTATACCTGCAAGTTATTTCTCTCTTAATACCTACATTCCAAAGATAATCATTGAACTCTTGGGAGAAGTATTCTCCCCCTCCATCAGACCTCAGCCTTTTAAGATTTTGACATGTGACTCTCTCTGCATATGCATGAAAGTGCTTGAAAACTCCAAACACTTCTGATCTTTCCTTCAAAACATATAATGTTATCCATCTTGTAGCATCATCAATGAAAAGAACATAATACCTTGAGCCACTGATAGATCCTTCTTTTGTTGGTCCCCATACATATGTATGAATGAGCTCTAGTAATCCATCATGTTTAAAACCTTTCTTCTGAAATGGTAACCTATGTGCTTT
The DNA here is from genome assembly GCA_020310875.1 of Ceratopteris richardii. Taxonomy (NCBI): domain Eukaryota; kingdom Viridiplantae; phylum Streptophyta; class Polypodiopsida; order Polypodiales; family Pteridaceae; genus Ceratopteris; species Ceratopteris richardii. The sequence continues at coordinate 54,621,518 of CM035440.1, forward strand.
ACCCATTTGACATGCTTCACATTTATAAACCATATGTTGACTCTGCACATTTGGTAATCCTAGTATAGTTTGATTAGCAACCATAGCTTTAATTCCTCTTTCATTGAAGTGACCTAATCTCTTATGCCAGAGATCAAGTTCTGTAATCACTCCTTCACCATGTGTGAGCAAAGCTTGACCAATGTTCCCTTGTACTCTCAAAGTAAAGAGTCTACCTTCTTTCTTACCAGAGACGATCTGATTATATCCATTCTCTCGATCTTCAAGAAATACTCCTTCATTTGTAAACCTGACTTGAAAACCTTTTTCAACTATCTATCCCACACTAATCAAGTTTTTAGGTATTGTAGGAACATGCAAAACATTGGTTAGCAAATGTGCTCCACTCTTGCATTTCACTTTTCCAATTGAATGTACACTATGTCTTGTATTATCACCTGTTTGAACACTATGACTAGAAATGCCTTTTTCCAATTCTGACATCAATTCTATGTTTCCTGACAAATCATTAGAACATCCAGAGTCAATGTAAAATACCTTTAGATCTTCTTTATCTGATGTGCTGATTGAATTCATCATCAATGATGTATGAATTTCATTCTGTGTGTCATTTGCATAGTTGTAGTAGGTGGTATTGTAGGATTGATTATGTCCCCAACTTCTTCCTCCACCTCTACCATAGCCTCCTCTTGGATTTTGTCTACCTCTTTGAAAATTACTTTGACATCTTCCACCTCGGCCTCTGCTATTGTTGTTTTGATTCTGGTTTGATCCTTGTTGATTGTGCCAATAGTCATGAGCCAAATGATTACTCAATCCACAGATCTAGCAAGCCTTCTTGTTGTTATTTTGATTACCTCTTCCTCTTCCAAAACCTCTTGGTCTTCCTCTGCCAGTGTCTTTACCTCTTGCACAATAAACTTGAGAAGTTGACTCTTCTTCATCCTTTGCTTTACCTTTATCTCCTTTCTTCTTGTTCTTCATGTACATTGCAGAACTTTGTCCTTTATCTCCATCTTCCTTCAAGTCTTGCTCATATGTGAGCATCATCCCAAGCAACTGGTTCAAATCTGGAACATAATGATTTAATGAAAGTTCTGTTGATAAGACAAAAGGTTTCCACCTTTCATCCCCTCTCAAACCTGCAAGTAGTTGAGCAATCAATCTGTGATCTTCAACATCTTCATCTATGGATCCAAGGCTATCGACTAGATCCTTCATCTTAGTGACATAATCACTAATACTTTGACTTGGCTTCTTCTTGAATGTTGTAAACTCTGACCATAGACTTGCTTTCCTTGCTTTGGTAGTACTTTGGAAATGATATTCCAATGCATTCCATATATCTTCAGATGGTTCCAATCCTCTGATGTGTGGTAGCAAATGATCAGAGATTGTATTGTAGATGTAAGCTTTTGCACTTGCATCCTTCTTTTGCCAATGCTTTAAAGCATCTAGTTCTTCTTTCTTTGGTGGGCTTTCATCTTCAAATACTGGCTTCTCTTCTTTACCTGTTACATATACCATGAGATCCTTACTCATAAGTAAGGCTTCCATTCTCATTACCCATGCGGGGTAATTATCTCTGTCCAGTTTGTCAATGGAGATATGATCTGTCATACTCCTTTCCTTCTGTTGCAACCTTTGAGATTAAAGGATAAAGAATAATACCTTTTGGAGTTCTTTGTGTACGAGGATAATTTTGAAGTAACCTTTTGATGCCTTGTGTCTTCAAATGCTTCACCTTTCAACCTTTAATGAAAAACTTTTCAAAACTTCTCGTACCTTTGCCGCCTTCTGCTCTTTAGGACCTTCTTGCTCTGATACGACTTGTTGATGTATGAAAGACCACAAGAAATGAATTAATGTGACACTAGAACACCTCTATGGTAACCATTAACTCATTGCCACTCCAAACTTTGAGAAATGATAGCCAAAACCAAGAACTTTACTTCTTCAGAATTTCCTAGTCACTAAAATTACATACCTTCAGTATTTTGCTAATTTATCCTAGCTCAAATATTATTTCCCCAAGATATTTTAGTGAATGAAAGTAGAAGAGTAGAGCTTTCCAATAACCTATCATATGCAAAAAACGGATCTCTAGAACTCAAGTTATGGCCTTCACAAGATGACCCTGTATGACTTGCCAAAACTGGAAATTTTGCCTTCTTTAGTAATTCTGAGTGTCTAAAAATGAAAATTCGATACCTAGCATCGACTTGCAACCAAAAGTCGATGCCGGCGCATCGACTTTGAACTTCTTCAGCCACTTTTTCGGCACCAGAATTATCCTATGAACACAAGACATGAGCAAGACCACTTTTATGTGGGAAGTCGATGCGAGGCATTGACTTTATGTTGAAACTCGATGCCAGGCATCGAGTTGCTCCACAAACTTCATCTTTTCAAGAAGATTTAGTAGTAGATCAAAGTCAGATATGAAGACACGGACTTATCAGCCAAGATTCGATGCCAGGCATCGACTTCCTGCATAAAACACAACCTTTGAACATACATTCGATGCCAAGCATCGACTTGCTTGGAAAACTTCAATTCCTCAAAACATTACACAGAAGACAAACACTGGAGATGGAGGAAGAAAACTTATACACAGAACTTCAACTAGTTCTTGTCATAGCTATGATACTCAGAAATACATAGGTGCTTTCTCACATAGAGAAGCTCGACTATTCTTAGTCATAGAAAATGAGTACTAACTCACTTTCTTATTGTCTTCCACTTTGCGTTAGTTGATACAAACTAACTTATATAGATTTTCTTATTCTCGTGATTTTTAAAAAACTTCTAGAACTAAAGTGAACTAACTTTAAAAATATAATACATTTGTGAATTTGTCCCTTCACATAGGCATGTGCTTTTCTTCTAAAGCTTTGACCTTCAAATATATGTCCAATTAGTGATTGTTTCTCCAACAGTGTGAAGCTTCAGTTAGCAGATGGTCATGCTGAAAAACCATTGGGAATATTAGAAAAGATCAATTTAACCACCTGCGGAGTTGAATTTGAGCATACTTTAGCCATTTGTCAATTTGGAAAAGCAAATAACTATGAGATGATATTGGGACAACCCTTCATGAGACAGCTTAGGGTAGTGCGAGATTGGGGAGGAGATTCATTATACCTTCAACATGAAGGAAACACCACCAAGATAAACTTGCATACCTTTGCGTACAGAGATGTACCACCACTACAATGGAACCCCATACATAAGGAAGACGATGATTTGTCTACCCATAGTGCTGGATCAAGCGATCAATCATGGATGCATGAGGATGCCCAATTATGGATGTGTAAAGAAGCCAAGAAAGAGGATAACAAGATGTAGTTATGGCCAATAGGACATCCTTACTATCGATCGGTAGAGGACCCAATGTACATGCCTCAAATCTTTCCTGATGAAGCATTTGAACCGCATGGATGGATGGAAATCCTAGCAACCCTGGATGTATGTGTGAACGAAGAAGTTCTGACGATGAATGAATGTGTGGACGAAGAAGGCTACGATGTAAATTTGTACATGGTTATCCTTCAAGAAGTAGAAGCAGGAGAAATATTGGAAAAGGAGTGGAAAGAATATGAGAGCATAGAAATGGAACCGGAATTTGATTCAGAAGAACGTTACCTAGAAGTCATTCGAACCAAAGATAAGTACGGAATGACCAAAGTCTTAGCAATAGAAGCAGCCCCTATAGTGCCAAAACAGGAGGAAAGTGGGAGCAATATCGAACCAAACCCTGATGTTTTTGAGGTGCCCGAGCATTTCAAAAGGTATGACATAGAAGAGAGAAAAATAGCTATTCAAATGCCTAAGAGAGAGGCAAGAGAAGGAGAAGTGTACGGCAACAAGGAACAAACGAAGAAAATCATAGTAACTGTAGAAGATGGAGAAGAAAGATGTACATACATAGGAAAAGACATGTCAACAGAAGAGGAATAAGAATTGATACAGTTGATCCAAGAATATCGAGATGTATTTGCTTGGACCTATAAGGATCTCAAGGGTGTGGAACCCTCCATTTGTTCTCGTAGGATACCAACGACATCGGAGGCAAAACCATCCAAACAACATCCTTACACCTATAACGAGGTCTATGCTACTAAAATAAAAGAAGAAATAGACAAACTATTAGCTACTGGATTCATTTATGAGATAGAACGTACTGAATGGCTATCACCATTAGTGGTTGTGCCTAAAAAGAATGGAAAACTCAAAGTATGCATTAACCTGAAAAAAGTTAATGCAACCACGATCTGTGATAGCTATCCATTACCTATCATCAACCACCTATTGGAAAGAGTTGCAGGAAAAGAAGTCTATAACTTCTTGGATGGATTCTTTGGATACAACCAAGTAGCCATTGCTATGGAGGATCAACATAAGACTGCATTCATGATTGAATGGGGAGTCTATGCTTTCAGAGTGATGCCCTTTGGACTCACTAATGCACCTGATACTTTCCAAAGGTTGATGTGTCGTGTTTTCAAAGAATTCCTAAAGAAAAGTATGGAAGTGTATGTAGATGACCTATGTACATATTCAAATCAAAGGCAAGACCACATTCCAGAATTGCGGAAAATATTTGATAAATGCCGACAATATAGAGTCTCCCTGAACCCTAAGAAGTGTGTCATCATGGTAAGACAAGGGAAGATTTTGGGACACAGTGTGTCTAGGAACGGAATATCTACAGATGAAGACAAGATCAAGGTCATTTTAGAACTTCCTAGACCAAAGAATGCAAAAGAAGTGCAAACATTTATGGGACATTGTGGATACTATCACCCATTTATCCACATGTACGCCATAATTGCCAAACCTTTGTATGGATTATTGACTCAATTCACTTGGATGGAGGAATGCGAAAAGGCATTTAACGAGTTAAAAAGGCGACTTAGTAGGGCTCCAATTCTGAAAACACCGAATTGGAACAAGCCTTTCCATATTCATGTGGAGGCTTCAAATTATGCAATAGGATGCATCTTAGCTCAGCCGACAGATGAAGGAAAGTTAGATCACCCAATTGCCTATGCAAGTAGACAGCTGAATCAAGCGGAGAGAAACTATACAACTACGAAGCGAGAGGGATTAGGAATGGTGTACGTTGTAAAGAAATTCAGACACTATCTCTTAGCCAACAAGTTCAAGTTCTTCATAGATCATCAAGCCCTATTGTACTTAGTCAATAAGCCTTGTAACACGGGTAGAATTGTGAGATGGTTTCTATTATTGATGGAGTTCGACTTTGAAGTAATTGTGAAAAAGGAAAATACCCATGTAAGAGCATATCATCTCTCTAGATTAACACATGGAGAACCACCAAGTGGAGTACCAGAAGATTCGCTAGACACTTACCTGTTTAATTTGGAAGTGTGTCCAAAGTGGGCAGAGAAGCTAATTCCAGTACTCACTCATGGCCCACAACATTCAATTAATAAAGAAAGTAAAAAGGAAATTCTACAATAACGTAACTTGCACATTATTGCAGGAAGTGTGTACTATAAGGAACCCAACAGTGTACTGTCAAGATGTGTTGAGAAAGACAAACAAATGAAGTTGATTGAACAAGCCCATGTAAACAAATGGAGCATGCACAAAGGAATTCATGGAACTCTAAGAGAATTGAAATGACTGGGAGTATACTGGCCTGATATGCCTAAAGATGTCCATGATTATGTCAGTAATTGCGTAGAATGTCAGGAAACCATACCAGATGATCACACATCCTTACCCTTCTCTGCAATAGCACCCAAATGGAGTGAAACATTAGTGAAATTCCTAAAGACACGAGAATACGAGGAATGAGTCAGCTTAGCAAGAAAACGATCCCTAGAGGAAATGAGTAAGGATTATGTAATCATGGGAAGACACTTGTTCAAGAGAGGAAAAGATGATCAATTACGGCTATGTGTGCATCAAGGAGAATGTAGCTCAGTGATGAGTAGCACCTCCTTTAATGTCAATCCGGGAAGACGTGAGGATGGTATGGAGACCTCGAACAAGTTATGGCACAAGTGTGTAAGTGAGAAGCACACTAACATGCACACACATACACACACACGCGCACACACGGCAAGACAAAGATGAAGACAATGGAGTTCTTTTAGATTACTTCCAAAATGCTCATACAAGCTCAAATCTATTACAAGCTAGCTTCAAAAATGAGCTCTTTAGCTCTATTTATAGTTTTTGACTAGTTTTTGGCCCTGTCCAGACCTAGTGTCCGGCCTAGTTAAAAATTAGGTTCTCTGGCTTATTTGGAGGTTCAAATGGAGTCTAAAAAATGTGAAAACTGATAGGTAGGTACTTCTAAAGCTCCTCAAGCTCAAGGACTCCTTGGCTTGCACAAAATGGAGCTACAAAAATATGAAATGATATTTACAATGGTTTTTAGTGATGAAAATCACTAGTTTTGTAGGGATTTCTTCTAACAGTTTGACATACATTTCCTGGAGCTCCCTACTTGCTCCTTCTTCTTGTGTGCCCACCTCTTTGATGCTTGAAAATTTTAGATGGCCTACTTGCCAGATCTTCTTTGACTACTCTGTCTACTTGTGCCTTCTCTTCGCTCCGACTCCCTTCGTTGGCTTCCTTGTCTTGTGAGTCTTTCAGTTCCTTGACTGCTGCCAACACCCCCCCCCCCCCCTTCTCTCGTGTCTGTTGTCTTTGACAAACCCTTGTTGAGTGGGTCGTTGGATGTAGTACTCCACAACGTCTGTGGCTAAATGATGTTCTACTATTCTCAACCCTTTGGCCAAATCAGTTAGTAGGGCATCCCAGTCTACTGGCCCTGGAACTTCTGGATGTGGCATATGTAGCTTTTCTGAATGTAGAGCTTGTTCCACCGCAAATAACTGTAATAGCTGAGATGGTCTGGGAATGAATATCTCTGAATGATATTCCCAGAACCCTGTTATAAACATTTCTTCAAACGTCTGTTTGAAGCATGCAGGTAGATACTTTATACGAGCATGCCACGCATATATGACATTAATGGATGGTGTGGTGCTCATATCGTAGACAAGGTCTTGATTCCCTTCATTAAATCCGAGAGCCGAAAGATGAGGTTCTTTGATATGCTTAAATGTCCTGAATAAAACCAGCATGAGCTCAAAAATTTTGAGGCACATCTGTGCCATGATATCTGGTATATTCTTGAATCTGACTGCCCAGTGTCGGATGGTTGAAATCATGTAGTTGACTGTGGGTTGGCCTCTAGGTGGGGCTAAGTAGACATAATTGAGCCATTTTTCACATCCTTTGACTATCAGCACTGTTTTTGTGTACTCCGGCCAAGACCTTCTTCGAAAGACAGGGCAGTAGCAGGGATTATACTTGATATATAAAGGCATGTTATTCCACGTGCTTACCATCTCAGGGTAGGCTTCAAGCAGACGGATCCTCCAAGTAGGTTGATGTATATTCCCCTGCGTGGCACTTGCAGGGATGTCATCCAGTGCAAACTATGTCACCGAGGTTGGTTCTTTTGATGTGCGTTGCTTGATTTCAGCATTGTAATCTGCCATTAATACATAGAATGGAACATACAAATCATCGGATGTGCGAATCCACCTATGATGGGAGAGGTTTTTGAAGTAATCCGATTTTATGATGACTTGCTCCAATCGTGAAATACAACTCTCTCGTCATGGGTTGTAGCAACCTTCTCTAACCTTTGCATCCATTCAGGAGCTTAGATCTCAATTCTGTCCATTCCTTCTTCTGTTTGCTTACCTCCGGGTGCTGGCATGGGAACATATGGGTCTTCAAAGATCTCCTCAACTGCAATTGGCACTAAGTCTTCAGGTTTCGGTTCCACAAGGGGGGAGGATTGACGCTCGTATTGAAGAACTTTACTTCGTAGTTCTTCTAGTTCTGCTCTGAGTTTTGTGACTTCTTCAGATGTGTCGGCTGCTGTTGTGACTTTGCTTGGTGACTCCTGCTGAGTTGCCAGTTGCTTTAGTAGGTCATCTCTTTCTCTTTCTAATGTTGCGTGGGCTTCCAGGAGGTCGGCATGGGTTTCCAACACAATTTGCATATTCTCCGAGGGGATGGCCTTGAAATTCTCTGGGTCGATTTCATGCGGGTAACCTTCCATTGCTGCTTCTAGGTTTTCTTCGTTCTGTTTCTGCAGTCTTTTATTCTCTTCGAGTGCTGCGAACATGTGCTTTCGTAATAAGGCGAGATTGCATCGAAGCTTGAGATTGTCTGTGATCTGAGCGTGTAACATGTCATCGAGTTGTTGTTTTTCTTCAGTATCTGACTGGGGTGGATTGGCAGCTAATTGATCATGTTGTGCTTGCAATGTAGTATACTACTGTTGTAATAATCGCTTCTCCTTCTCTAAATCAATGAATCTTGCTTGGAGCTTTTCATGGTTTCTGAAGAGGCTCGTATGCTGTGCGTCTACGTGCTGGTAATGCTGTTGTAGTTGAGACATACACTAGTACATATTATTAAATACATTATTAACAGGGGTGGATGCGGGAAAGGTGTTGAATGCAGAAGGGAAGGGAAAAGGGAATGGGAGCGTGAATGCTGTGCTTGAAAAGGGTGAAGTTGGTGGTGGGGGAATGGGAGATTGTGGACGTATGGGGGGAGGGAGAGGTGCGGAGGTGGGTGATATGTCCATGAGATCAAAAGTGGATGCAGACGTGGGAGTGATTGTGAACATGGGAATTGTGGGTGTGGTGATGGTGGTGAAGGTGTAAAGTGTTGTGTGTAGTTGTGAATATGAACCGCCAGGAAGTGTGATCGGGGGGAACGGGGTTTTCCGTGGCTACAGTTAGAATTACAGAGTCAGTAGTAGTGTAAACAAGAGAGGTGGTGATTGGTTGTGTAGGTTGTGTGGGTTGACTAACGGTCTGTGCTTTGGTATGGGAAGTGGACCCTGAGGCGGTGACATTAGTGGTTTCAATGGTAGTGGGAGGTGAAAGTGGCGGAGTTGGAGGGAGAGGGGGTAAGGGGGGTGACGGGGGTGCACTGGATGTATGGGCTTCCTCAGTGTCATGAATGGTATGAGCTGTGCCCGTGGTTGTGGATGTGGTGCACTGTGGTTCTGATACTAATACATTCATTTATTTTCCTGATCGAGGGGGGCGTCTGCCGTATCGTCATTCCGATCGTCGTGAATATGCGAGAGCGGTATGCACCGTCTCAGGTACCCCCAACGCATCAGATATCATGTCAAGGGTTGCTCCGTATTGTTCGTCCACACCTTCCTCCTCAAGGATTTGGTTCATGAGGGCTTTTCGTGCTGCCAGCGACAGTTTGTGTTGTTCTTGAACTCGGTTGATGGTATCATACAACTTTTTCAATTGCTTCGTATAAGCCGGGGCACCCTCAAGTTCCTGTAGAACTTCTTGCTCATATTCCTGCTCTTCTTCGTCGGACAGTCCTTCTCGTTCCTCCTTTTGCTCCTCTTCCTCATCATCATCCACTTCGACTACTTCGTGTTGAACTGGATGGGGTTGGTCTGTGACTAATGCCCACTTGCCTGCTCTGCATCCACTTCTAAATTCGTAGCATTGATTATTCTGGCTACCTCTTCATCAGTTAGATCTTCCAATGTAAAGCCATGAGGAAACTCTAAGTCGGTTGGTATAGGTGGAAACACCAGATTCGGTCCGTCTGTGCTATGTCTTGGTAATCTGATAGTGAAGGGTTGCACATGCCTTGGAAGCCGTGGAGTTGTCTCTGGTGTCAGTGTCGCACCGCGGGCCTGTGCACAAGGCATCTGAACTGCGCCTCTCATTTTCTTGGATGGAGGCCCTGTGGTGGATAGTCTACGTTGGAATTCTTGCACCCTGGTCCAAATAAGTGCCCTTTGAACTGGCACATCATATGCTAAGCATCTGTAAACAATCCTTGTGAGAGCACAACATCCATACAGTACTGACTTTTGCTTCTTATACAACCGTTGATGAGCCAAGTGGATTTGGTCGATAATCCAGTGAGGCATGTTGATTGTTAAATCGAAGGCATCTGCTAAATATAGAGTGAACCATATCTTCTTGGGTGGCATTGTGAACCTCTCTTGCGCGAGGAATGCGAAATGCTGCATGTACATCCGAAGATGAATAACAATAGTAGGTGTCATTGCCACCATGTCCTTTAGTTTTGTCAGATTCCTGTTCTTCATGTTGTCGGGGACCATAGTCTCTTTCTCGGTGGGAATGTGCATACCTTTCATGTCGAGAGCTTCCCTCACCAAGTTGTTCGTCAATTTGAACCGCTTCAACTCATTACCCCTTGTGAGAGATGGGAGGACAAAGGTGTTGTATCCCTTTTTCTCTTTGCTTGGAGTGAGGGTGCTAATCAAATACGAGCACCTCAGAAAGTCTGGCTTTGGCAATTGGGCTTTGAAGTAATCGTATAGTCCCGCCTTCTTCCATATCGGTTTCAGCCCTTCATTATTTTGAAGTCTCTCAAATTCCCTGGTGAAGAAGTGATACCTGCCCCAGCGCCCGTTGAACTCTATCTCTGCCTCCCACAGGTAAGTGCCTTCTCCCAGAGGTCTTGCCATGTCACTGAACCAATGCGAGTTTTTGCTGACTGGCATTGTGTGCCCCTGTGGAGGATTCTGCACCGGTATGGCATGTAATGCTCTCAATGCCACTAGACGTTCCTTTAATTCCTCCTCAATGGGAAGACTTTCAATGTCCACAATCTGAGTGCTGGTGCCTGCCTGGGAGCTAGTTCCTGCAGCCTTGGCCATATTGAAGGGACTGGTCACTGGTTCTGTGAGAATATACAAATGAATGTTAACATTGCAAATGAACACCAAGTGGTCACGTGTCCCCGTTACAACATTAACAAGAGGTTTTAGTGATATGTTAGTTAGTCAGTGAGTGCTCGGTGATTGTGGGTGTGGTTAGTGGATGGATTGTCCTAAGAGCTAAATGGAGAGATGCAGTGTGAGAATGATGCAGTTAGTAGGTGGTGGTGAATTTACAAATGGGGTCGGGGGGTTTGTTACACGCTTTGGGCTGCCAAACAAATAGAATGGCTGTTGGTCTTGATTTTGTGGAGACTCTGGAGGGCTTTATAAGAGTGTCTGCTTGGAAATGAGGCTTTTTAGGGACCCATTTACAAGTGATTCTACTTGTGCTCATGGGACAAAATGTGTTCGTGCGTGATGTATAAGAATGGGTATCAGATGTTCGAGTGAGTGAGCCATGTTGTACAGGGTGTGGTCTCGGTGTAGCTATTTGAGCCCGCAAGCAAGCCTTAGGCACCCAAATTTGTCGTGATTGTGGAGGACCAAGAGTCTGTGTCTTTCCTAGTTCCTTGAGTGCTCCATTATCTAACTCAACTGTAATTCGACTCTGATTTACCCATACCTGAAGAAGTCCACTTCTTAGGTTTAGGTTGAGTGCATGATCGTAGATCCAGTCTTGACGCAAGACAAGAGGTTCGGTGAGATCCTCATCTTGACACACTAGTACTTTAACTGTCAGTAAAACATCATGAATATAGAGGGGAAGTTCCACCTCGCCCATGCAAGGGGTTTCCATACCTCCCAATCCTATGAGGTAAGCTTCTATAGGATTGACACTTAATTTCAACTTTTGATAGTAAAAAAATTTAACAGCACTAGTGGTTGCACCTGAGTCAATCAATGCCCTTACCGTCCTTGCACTCTTTCCTTGTCCTATCTCTAAAGTTACAAAAGGACGTCGATCAATTATTTAATGAGAACTATTACTTGAAACTTCGCACATAGCCACATGATATCCTTGAGCTGCATAGTCATCTGTCCTAGGCTGATCTCTACCCTGCCTTCTTAGCTTCATCCTTCGGATGCGTTCCAAGGCTTCTGCCTGTGCTTCTTCCCGAACTCGTTTTTCTTCTTCCTTGCGTTTCTTGGCGGTGTTGAGTCTATTTAGCATCTCTTCAGTCAGGGGTTCTTGCTATAACTTGACTCTGCATCCGCTTATGTAATTAGGGAGAATATCACCTTCTAAAGTGGCTAGTTGTACTGCTCCACTAGTTGAAATCCTATTGATGATCATAGGTCCATAACCACGCTTTTCTAGCTTTCTCGCATGTTGTTTCAGGGTGTACACCAAAACTAAGTCTCCGGTCTTCAAGCCTTTATCCTTAACAAGGGCATCAAAGTATGCCTTCTGTCATTTTTTAGCTGCATATATTCCTGCGGCAGCCCTCAGTCTTGTTTCTCCTAATCGTTCTAGATCAAAAATCCTCGAAGAGAGTTCATGACCCGTCCACTCATGCTCCTGTGCTACCTTTGGTGTAGGTATCAAGACGTCCAGTGGTAGCACTACATTTTGGCCAAATACCATCTGAAAGGGTGTGGCTTGGAGTACCGTTTTATAGGCAACTCGGTATGCCCAAACAACATGGTGTAGCTGTTTGTCCCAATCAGAGCGTTTGTTATTCACTAATTTGGTAAGCACATTGCATAGAATCTTGTTTGTGCTTTCGGCTTGCCCATTAGCTTGTGGGTGATAGGGAGCAGAATTCTTGTGTACTACCAAGAATTCTTGGAGAAGATTTTCAATAACTTCATTCAAGAAGTGGGTGCCTCTATCACTTACTAGCTCTATGGGTAGCCCGTCTCTTGTGAACACATTCTCAAACAAAAACTTCGCTGTCGTTTGAGCATCGTTCTTTGTCGTAGCTTTTACTTCTACTCACTTGGTTAGATAGTCTGTGGCAACAATTATATACTCAGCATGGGAACTCTTAGCTGGGGGATTAATAGGACCTACAAAGTCTATTCCCCATTTAGAGAATGCACGTCCACCCATCATAGGTTCCAAAGGCATCTCATCTTTACGTTGTCGGGAAGAAGGAGGTCGTGGCGGGAAGCCGGCGCGTGGGGTTGGATCAGGCCCCGCTCTGTTGCGCCATTCCCGCTGTCCTGCGAGCGGCGTCTGCGCGCTGGGCACCTCGCCTGTGCTCTCCGGAGCGTGCGCGATCCTCGTACGTGTGGGACCCTCACCCCTCGGAAGTGTCGAGACGTGGGACCGTGGGCGTCGGAAAGAGACGATCAGATACCGCAGTGAAACACGTGATGCAGATGAAGCTCGAAGATACAACGGAAATGAGACTCAAGCCTCCAATAAAATGAAAGATACAAACAGGCCGCTACAGTGCGGGCCGACGGTACAATAAAACCGCTACAGTGCGGTGCGATGATACAATATGAACGCTGCCGCTACAGTGCGGGCCGGCTAGTGTCTACTCTAGATCCCTCGCTACAGTGTGAGAAATCGCCTACGGGATTCCGCTTCGGTCTTCGCGGTCCAAGCTTTTCTTCAGGTCTTCACTTCGGTCCGCTCTTTACTTCAGGTATCCGCAACAGTAGCCTCCCTTCTCTTTACTTCAGATAATCAAAAACCGCATAAACCTGGAGGAGACGATCCACAAGGGCAATCCACAGGATGGGGATACTCTTTTCTTCAATCTTCAATCACTTGATATACTTCATAAACCTGCATGAACCTGGAGGAGACGATCCACAAGGGCAATCCACCGGATGGGGTACTCTTTATCTTCAGTCTTCAATGCTTTCACTTCTCTTCATATAATCAGAAACCTGGATGAGCCTGGAGGAGACGATCCACAAGGGCAATCCACAGGATGGGGTGCATAATAAAATCGTTAGTACATCTGATATTAAAAGGAAAAATCTCGAAACACAAGAATACTCAAATTTTTCATTAGTGTCTATTTTAATATTTATTTGGTAATGCATAAATAATTAAAATCTCTTCCATTAGCTCCATTATGCTTTATACTTTGTGTGTGAATAGTGGATTAGATGCCAACTTTCTCATAGCTCATGAAAAAAATTAAGCCTTCTTGTCATTTCAGGATTTGGTGTCATTGATCTCATGTTATGGTCTCAAATGAAAGCGAGCTTATCTTTATCTCTCTCGAATCCTCCTAACCGCCTCTCTCTCTGCTGACTTCTCCGTAGCCGTCTCTAGTTTTTCTCCCTCTGTATCCATTTTCATTGAGGCCTGAGCTATAGCTCTATCTCTGTAGTCTCTCTCTGTGTGCGTGCCTTCTTTTCTCTTTCTCTCTTCCCATTCTCTCTCTCTCTCAATTTTTTTGACCGACTCTCTCTCTCTCTCTCTCTCTCTCTCCCTCTTGATCTGCTACGCACTGCCTCTCTCTCTCTCTCTCTCTCTCTCTCTCTCTCTCTCTCTCTCTCTCTCTCTCTCTCTCGCGTGCGTGCGCGCTGCGCCGCCGTGTGAGGGGGAGAGATTCCCTCTCCTTCACCCTCTGTCTCTCTTTCTCTCTCTCTCTCTCTCTCTCTCTCTCTCTCTCTCTCTCTCTCTCTCTCTCTCTCTCTTGCGTGCGTGCGCGCTGCGCCGCCGTGGGAGGGGGAGAGATTCCCTCTCCTTCACCCTCTCTCTCTCTCTCTCTCTCTCTCTCTCGGCGTCCCCGACGGCCACAAGTGCTCTCTCTCCTCTGACGTGCGCAAGCCAGTACCACCTCCACCTGTCTCCGTCAGAGCAGTGCCGCCTGTGTACTGATTGGCCCCTCCTCTCTCTCTTGCATAGAAGCGGGAGACTCAGATTCCACCATCGATCTCAATTCCTCTGATTCTCTCTCTACATCCGTCGCGTGCGTCTATAGCCGCCAACACCTATAGTGCCACTTGGCACGCTGACATCTCCCTCTACGGAAATTAACCATCGTCGGACCGCATCTCTCTGTGCTCTCCACTCTGGAATTGGTCCGTTGGTGATCGACCACGCGCTACTCTACACGGGGCAAGATTTTCTCTTGTGTACGACAAACCCATAGGAATAACGAGCTCCCATAGGGATAATGAGCTCTTAAGCCGACTGTAATGACGACACCAAAGCACTAAAGTACCATCCTTAAAACAAAACTCTACTTTCCCTCTCTCTTTTGCCTCCATACCTACTATCCCCATAAGCTACCCTCTTCCTTGAAAGCATGGGAGCTCTTAAGCTCATGTGAATTCCTCTATAGCTAATCGGATCTTTCTCTCTCCTTAGATGCACTATCGTGAAGCACGAGCAAGAAGATGAACATGAACAGAAATGGAAAAGGAGCATTACCTGGAGGAGACGATCCACAAGGGCAATCCACAGGATGGGGTAGAAACAAATGAGTTTGGACTTATTTATAGGTCCCTCCCTAGGACTTCCTTCTAGAAAGTTCTAACCTCCTCAATGAACTTTCTATTTTTGGCAAACTTTTTAATTTTTCCCTAGACTATGGTTTTGATTTCACACTGGATATTTACAATTCAATTGGTTTTTAGGGTTTGACCTATAAAAACCGCCATTTCCAAGGATCCAACCTAGGGTTTTTGATCGGGAAAATTAGGTGTTTGCTCACAATTATCTCAAGCTCGCCAATTCAAGGATTTATTTACAATTTTGGCCTAAACTCCAAGGGTTTCCAAGGGTTCAAGTCCGATTTTCAAGGGGGTAAACCCTCAATTTGAGTCAGTTTCAAGGGTCAAACCTAAGGTTTTTAGTCGGGAAATGTCAGTTATTTTTACACACGCGTCTATCATACATCTCAAACATGTTTCCGTATCACACAATCAATCAATTCTGCCAAAATATGTACAAAATATATCACTCTCTCGATCAAAACATCACACAAACGTCATAAAACAATGAACTTTTGAAAAAAACAATGCACACTCCCTACGGGATTTCATCCCGACATTCGCCCCCGCTAAACCTGCACATCGTCCCGATGGGCCAACCTGCAAGATCCGACAGAAGAGTATCAGGGTTCTTTTAAAATTTCCTTACACTTTTTATCTTTTTCTTTTCAAAACTCAAATCATGATCTCATGCACTCATGCAATTTTTTATAAAGATTAGTACGGAGTTTAGAAAATTAAGTAGATTCAAGCTTCACAAACATCATACTATGTTTCTACATCTGCAATCTGACAAGTAATCACATGAATAAATCGTCGGCTTTCTAGATCTTTTGTTCGTTCAACTGGTTCAGATCCAACTGCTCATTCTAAGTACTAGCATATACATATGTTTCTACTAACTAAGTTTGTAGAATATACCTCGATTCCTTCTATTTATCTCCTACTTGTCCAACTCTCCATTAGATCTTTCTTTCTTTTTCTTTTTCTTTTTCTTTTTCTTTTTCTTTTTCATTTTTCTTTTTCTTTTTTCTTTTCCTCTTCATCTCAGCTCAGCATTTCCTTTTGTCTTTTATTTTTCACAAATCGGCCTATGTCGAAATCGGGTGCGACTCATGGACTTGTCCGCCCGGCCAAGTTTGTTCCACCTGTCTGCCGACCCGACATAGCGCACGACATACACAACGTCAGCCCTGCATGAAATCGACGTCAGCTCGTGGCTCTGACCACCCGGTCAGAGTGACTCCACCCGCCTACCGACCCATACAGGCGCATGACAACAGATAGGTCAGGCCTACGATGAAACTAGCTACGACTCGCGGCCTTGATCGCCCGACCAAGGTGGTTCCACCCGCCTACTAGCCCATCGTAGCGCACTAACAACACACACACACATACAAGCTGGCATGAGTATAAATATTTTTCATGAATTATGATCCATATGGAGGTAAGATCTTGCAAGAAATAAATACTAGGATCCAAAGTTTCCCACTCACTAAGTGTTCAAATCAATCAGCATATACATGCACTCGGTCTAAGCATGTCATCACATTCCCAAGCTTTCACTCCCAAAAGTCTCTAGTCCACTAACTGATCCTATTCATATAATTTCTAGCCGCTCATGCTTCGTACAAACCCATAATAGATATTTGGTATCTTCATTCTACATGATTTTCATAAATTCATACATATCTTTATCACACACAGTAATGCAATGCAAATGCTCTGACAGAAAGAAAACACATCTCAAATTAGAAACCTTTCACCTGGTCATTTTTCTTCATTTTGATCCAGCTTTTCTTTATCTTCATGGTCTATCATTCTTCATCAGCATCAGCCTCAGTGTCATCAGTTCCCTCCAGAAGTTCTTGCTCAATCTCATAATCCGCTTCATTTCTTTTCTTGAATAATTTTATCCTCTTTCTTGCAATCAAAGATCTCAAAGGAGTACTATCTAACTCACGAAGTGCATACGTACCATTTTCAAACACAGACGTAACCACATACGGCCCAAACCATCGTTTGGTTAATTTCTTTTTAGCATCATACTGAGTATCGAATGTACTATCGTACACCAACACCCAATCATCTACCTCAATCCTACGTGGTCTGAGTCGATGGGTTTTGTCAAAATAAATCTTGTTCTTTAACCTTGACTCCTTTAACTTTTGGACTGCTTCTTTTAACTTTTCATTTCCTTGTTCTAAGTGCTTTATTCTCAATGATAATAACTCTTCTCTCGTCATACCATCATCCCATGGGAGCGTCAACCATGTCACTATCTGAGTCTGGATGGGGAAGATTGGCTTCTGACAATACATCAATTCAGCAGGGATGAATCCTGTGGACCGAGTGTAAGTCATCCTATCAGCCCATAGCGCGAATGGAAGAAATCTAGGCCACTGCTTGACGTCATCGCTGCAAGCCTTAGAGATCGCCTTCACAATGGAAGGGTGACCTCTCTCGATTTTCCCATTTGCTTCTGGGTTATAGGCAGTGGTGAGGGACAATCGAATTCCATGACGGTCAAAGAACTCTTTTGCCTCTCTCGCATCTAACTCTCCCCTGTCCGCAACCACTTTCTCAACGTATCCGAATCTTGATATCACTTCTTCTAAAAGGAATTTGCATACATTATAAGTAGTCTTCGTACGAAGAGCTCGACCTTCCACATGGTTGGTCAAGTCCTCTCTGGCAAGTACAATGTATCTCATCTTATCTATCCCTTTGGGCATGGTTACAAGGTCGACTACCCACTTGTAATGGATACAAGGAGGGTAAGTCTGATGTAACGGGTCTCTGTGCCTAACTGATGAATGCACCTGGCATGTAGCACAAGTGTCTACAAAACCTCTCACACTCACATAAATCCCTGGCCACCACTAGGCTTCCCTAATCTTCTCATATGTAGCATAGAATCCTTTATGACCTGCCCATAAGGTCTCATGCATCTCTCTCATAACTTTTCTCTGAAGACTCCTCAAACTTAGTACTCTCTGTGGACTCTTCACCTTGCCTTTAGCGTGTCGCCAAATAAGCCCGTCCTTCAAGAAAAAGTTGTAAGACTTTTTCCTGATGGATCTATACTTATTTGTGGACCAGCCTAGGGAAGGTTTCAAAGTACTCAGATATCTCCTATATCTCTCCACTCGCCATCGTACTCATTCTCTCGGAATTGCTCATATGCATACACCAATGGATCGTATCTCATCATATGTGTATCTCTCTCTACCTGATCATCATCATCAGACTCATTATCAAATTTCGCCCTTGAAAGCATATCAGCCACTGTATTCGACTTCCAAGCTATGTGTACAAATGCAGGATTTATAAACTTTATATAAGAGATCCATCTAAGCATAGCAATATCCGGAGATGAACAATTAGCAATCATGCCAATCAGTGGAAGACAGTGAGTCTTAACTATCACATTCGCCCCAATGAAATACTCTTTATCGCTCTTTAAAGCAGTCACCAATCCCCATAATTCTCTCTTTATCTGAGGATATTTTCTTTGGGTGTCATGTAGGATCTTAGCACCAAAGCGCACTGCATATCTCTGCCCCTCATCATCATCTTGCCCTATGACCCAGCCTATGCCAATAGGACTGGTATCAACGATCAAAATGATAGGTCTCTGACCTGAATAGTCAACACGCTTCAGAATCGGAGCTTCAATTAGCAGCTGCTTCAGTTTACGCATAGCTCTCGACTGTTTCTCTGTCCATACAAACTTCTTTCTCTTTCTCAGGAGATCATATAAGGGGTTCGCAACGTGAGCAAAGTGAGGAATCCATATCACATAGAATACACAGGCTCTTAGAAACCTTCTCACCTCACTGACATTACGACACACTTCAGAGATCCTGCTAATGGCCTCAACTTTCTGCGGGTACGGCTTGCGGCCATAATGTCCACACAGATGTCCTACAATGAGGACCTCATCAACGCCAAAAACCGATTTCTCTAAGGAAAGTGTTAGCCCCACATCTTCAAACCTCTCAAAGATCTTCTCACAATCAGCATTATGATCCCTCACAAACTTTCTACATCCTGAAGCATCTAAACTCACATCTTTCACTCTTTCCTCACATCCCTTTATCGGAACATCATCAATAAATGGCATAGTCACAGATGGTATAAAGTCTCGTAAAACCAGATTCATGGCATTCATCATGTGAGCCACAAAATTCGTCGCTCCCTGCGGCAAAGTACACATGCATACAAGGCCCAGTGGAGTCCTCATGGTCGTAATGTCTCTACTCTCCATAGCCAACTGAAACTGGTCATAACCTGAATACAGGTCTCCCATAGAGTAGATGGAATGCCCAGCAAACGCCTCAGCAAACTCATCCACTATGGGTCCTGTCCCTACATTTCTAATTGTGACTTTATTCACAGGTTGCAGATCCTGAATGAAACGAAGATTCCCATTTTTCTTAGGCACAGTAAACCACCTATTCGAATATGGAGCCGAGGAGGGTTCCAATATCTGCATGGAAATCTTTTCCTTTAGCAACCTCATCAGCTCAGGTAAGTGAGCCTTTGGGACTGGTATAGGCCGGATATTCCATGGTATATGTGGCACTGTAAAGATAATCATGGGAGGTACTTGTTTCAGGTCTGCACAACCTATCTCATGTGGAAAAAGTGAAAATGCTTTTTCATGTTTCTTAATAACTTCAATAAATTTCTTTTTCTCTTCTTCTCTTAGAAACAATTTCTCTCCAAACTTGATCTCTTTAATAGTCTCATCAGTGAAATGATGCCCTATGAGCTCTCGTCATCTCAGCATAGGTTCATCTGACACTCGTAGATACTTTTCATGACTATCTTCTGGCAATGGCTGAGCTATAGGCTTCACTTTCTTATCCACAGTCTTATACTTTGTATTTACACTTACTTCATGCTCTCTCATAAACTCCTTAATCATCTCATACTCTTGGATAGAGCTGAGCATAATGATTTCTGATTTCTCATTTCTCTCAAATGCCTGCTCAAGCTCTTCCAGAGTAGTCGAACTTCTCTCCAACTGGATCACATCTTCAATCTTCTCATCAGGTAACATCATTCCTAAATGCTTATAGTGCCTCTCATGAACTTTTCTGAATTTGTTTGAAACATTTTCTTTCTGTAAGCAAAGCAACTTGAATGCAGATGAATAAATAGAAAAACTTTCAAAACTATGTACAAAGTCATGTGAGACATCAAACCAACTCCCACTGTTGTCTCGCTCAACAGTGGATCCTAACAGAAATTTTGATCAGCAGAAGCTCCATACTCTCCAACAGGCATACACTCATCATGGTCATGTGAATTAATAGGTTTCTTTCTTATATTCTTTCTATTCCTGGAGTGATTTGGACACACAATCATCACTTGCAGAGAATGAAGGCCAGATCTAGAACGGATTCGTGCATAGGCAGATCCATCATCCATGGCCTTAGTCTCCATTCTCACCTCAGCTATAAAGGGCTGCCCAAGGATAGCCTCATATGAACAATGGTCCTAGACAAAGAAGTGAAATTCCTCAGAAATCCCACCTATGGTCACAGGCACAAAGGCGCATGCCCCAAGCAGTGCTCCTGAACCATTATCCGCTGTCCTCATCCTCCATCCATGATCTTTATCAATCGGCCACCTAAACTTATCAAGAGCTTCTTAGAAATCAAATTTATCTCTGACCCTGAGTCAATCAAGGCCAGAGCAAAACATGACTCCTCGTTGCTCCCTAACTTTATCTTCATCTCTGGAGTTTCTCTTGCCCAAAAGGTCCTGCTAAACTCACTTTCTGTCTTCCTCATTTCATCATCATGTATGATAGGACCTAGAGAATTTTTATGACACCTGGCAACCTCATCATCATCATCATCAGATGTATCACTCAATGTAACTGCTTCATTTGTCACTTGAATATCTTCAGGTGCTTCTTCCATCTCTACATCTTCAGGTAGTGGAAACCTCTTTCTCTTAACCAGCTTTATGAAACTTTCCTTGAACTCAGGCTTCGCTATGGAGAAAACCTGCTCCAAGGACATGGTCACTTGGCTCTTCAGTAAAATGTCATTTAATATCTCTCTTGCATCATTTTTCCTTTCCAACTCAGAAATTAATACAGCCTTTGGAGTTCTCTTCCTTTTCTTCTTCTTTTCTTTGTCAGCCTCTTGAATACTTTCTTGAATTTCATCTTTCTTTTGAACAGGTTCAGGTTCTTTCTATTTCTCTTTAGTCAGTTCTTGAATCTTAGTTGGCCCAGCCGGCCTCTTTCCCTCTCTTATCTCTTTCTTCTTTGCCTCTTCCTTTGAAACAACAGGCTCTTTGAATTGTGCTTTCTTTTCTGGCTCTTTAGCTTTTCCTTCGGCCTCTTGACTTTGCTTTCTAGTCACTCTTCTTTCAGGCTCAGTCTCTTCCTGACTCTCATTTCTCTTCCTCTTTTCTTCTACATTTGCTATGTGCGAATAGACCGAGGATTCATCAACAGGAGACTTCCAGGCAGTCTTCTGCATAATGGCATCCCTAGCCCTCACTAAAGCCTCTATGGAATAATTTCTTTGGGGTCGAGGTCTAGGCACTTTTTCATCTTCCTCCTCAACAGGTTCTAATCGTGCAGCAGATGTACTTGCATTATTGCCAGATAAATCTTCATAAAACTTCTTCATTCCCCCCTTTCCCCAATTCACAGGTAGAGGAAGGCGGGTCCTGAAGTCACATAACTTCTTATCGATATCTATCACCAGTTGATGCTCTTTTGCTAGCTTAAGCTCTTCACAGGCATATGAAAAATGCTCTTGTGCATCACACCATACACATCTCTTAGCCCCTCCAAACCCACCAGTCGCTCATCTCTCAAAAGGTCCAGTGTTTCTTTGAAATGTAGGTTGCACTGGTGGTGCAGGTGTCTGTTGGGCAACAGGCTGCACTAGAGGTGCAGGCTGTGGCATCACATAGCCTTGCATATTTGGAACGGGCATAGTGCCTCTCTGTAATGTATCTACATAACTCGTACTCGCCTGAGGAGGAGTGGGGTCCTGATATCCCATAGAATTAACTTTATTGTGAATACTCGCCATTTCTTTTGACATAGACGCTTGCATCGTAATAAGATTCTCTATCTGTCGACTGAGAATCTCAACCTGTAGCTCCATCGGCGATCGCAAAGTGGATGCAACATTAGCAAAAGCTGACGTTGCAGGCACATTCGGAATTGCCGGAAGTGGAGCTTCCCTAGGCGGTTGTGGTGTTACCACTGTAGGTCTATCGTATAACACCGCCTGGCGTTGCCTCATTTGGGCAACCGCTTCTACCTCTCTCCTCACTACACCCCAATCTTCAGTCAATCCAAATCTCTTCCCAGGCTCTTCAATCCTCCTTTCGACCTCAGTCCTGTCTTCAAGACTTAAGATCCTAAGGAAAGATATAACTAGGTCAGGTTTCAAAGCATCTAAATCGGCATGTGGAAGTTGTTCATATCTTCTCAAGAACTCATTCAAAAGTTGAGTGAGGGATGCAGTGGGCTTCGGAGAGCTTATCCACCGCAAGAACCCTTCTCTACTGTGTTGGGAAAAGTCTTCTAAATAAAACAACTTATGCAATTCTTTTCTAAATTCGGCCCAAGGCTTTGCTATATGTGCTGTAATAGGGGCTAAAATGGATCCTGATACTAACCGTGTGAAGTAATGTATAAACACATCTTCGGGTAGACCATAAATCCGTGCTTGTTCCTCAATAACATCTAGGTACTCGGTTACATTCAAGCCTGTAAACTTTCCTTTTTCTCTCAATACCGCTTGGACTACGCGGGCCCCTTGTTTCTCTATTACCATTTCCTTGAATATATCCTCCATCTCTCTTCTCTGCTCTATCCTAGAATGTAGCACAAGGTCCAGTGTAAGTGGTTCAACTATCTCTCTAAGCTGAGAGTAGAGATCAGAGAAGAGGCTTGATGAGTCACGAGCCAGGAGGTCGTGGCGGGAAGCCGACGCGTGGGGTTGGATCAGGCCCCGCTCTGGTGCGCCGTTCCCGTTGTCCTGCGAGCGGCGTCTGCGCGCTGGGCGCCTCGCTTGTGCTCTCCGGAGCGTGCGCGATCCTCGTACGTGTGGGACCCTCGCCCCTCGGAAGTGTCGAGACGTGGGACCGTGGGCATCGGAAAGAGACGATCGGATACCACAGTGAAACACGTGATGTAGATGAAGCTCGAAGATACAACGGAAATGAAACTCAAGCCTCCAATAAAATGAAAGATACAAACAGGCCGCTACAGTGCGGGCCGACGGTACAATAAAACCGCTACAGTGCTGTGCGATGATACAATATGAACGCTGCCGCTACAATGCGGGCCGGATAGTGTCTACTCTAGATCCCTCGCTACAGTGCGAGAAATCGCCTACGGGATTCCGCTTCGGTCTTCGCGGTCCAAGCTTTTCTTCAGGTCTTCACTTCGGTCCGCTCTTTACTTCAGGTATCCGCAACAGTAGCCTCCCTTCTCTTTACTTCAGATAATCAGAAACCGCATAAACCTGGAGGAGACGATCCACAAGGGCAATCCACAGGATGGGGATACTCTTTTCTTCAATCTTCAATCACTTGATATACTTCATAAACCTGCATGAACCTGGAGGAGATGATCCACAAGGGCAATCCACCGGATGGGATACTCTTTATCTTCAGTCTTCAATGCTTTCACTTCTCTTCATATAATCAGAAACCTCGATGAGCCTGGAGGAGACGATCCACAAGGGCAATCCACAGGATGGGGTGCATAATAAAATCGTTAGTACATCTGATATTAAAAGAAAAAATCTCGAAACACAAGAATACTCAAATTTTTCATTAGTGTCTATTTTAATATTTATTTGGTAATGCAAAAATAATTAAAATCTCTTCCATTAGCTCCATTATGCTTTATACTTTGTGTGTGAATAGTGGATTAGATGCCAACTTTCTCATAGCTCATGAAAAAAATTAAGCCTTCTTGTCATTTCAGGATTTGGTGTCATTGATCTCATGTTATGGTCTCAAATGAAAGCGAGCTTATCTTTATCTCTCTCGAATCCTCCTAACCGCCTCTCTCTCTGCTGACTTCTCCGTAGCCGTCTCTAGTTTCTCTCCCTCTGTATCCATTTTCATTGAGGCCTGAGCTATAGCTCTATCTCTGCAGTCTCTCTCTGTGTGCGTGCCTTCTTTTCTCTTTCTCTCTTCCCATTCTCTCTCTCTCAATTTTTCTGACCGACTCTCTCTCTCTCTCTCTCTCTTTCTCTCTCTCTCTCTCTCTCTCTCTCTCTCTCTCTCTCTCTCTCTCTCTCTCTCTCTCTCTCTCTCTCTCTCTCCCTCTCGATCTACCACGCACTGCCTCTCTCTCTCTCTCTCTCTCTCTCTCTCTCTCTCTCTCTCTCTCTCTCTCTCTCTCTCTCTCTCTCTCTCTCTCTCGCGTGCGTGCGCGCTGCGCCGCCGTGGGAGGGGGAGAGATTCCCTCTCCTTCACCCTCTGTCTCTCTTTCTTTATCTCTCTCTCTCTCTCTCTCGCTCTCTCTCTCTCTCTCTCTCTCTCTCTCTCTCTCTCTCTCTCTCTCTCTCGCGTGCGTGCGCGCTGCGCCGCCGTGGGAGGGGGAGAGATTCCCTCTCCTTCACCCTCTCTCTCTCTCTCTCTCTCTCTCTCGACGTCCCCGACGACCACAAGTGCTCTCTCTCCTCTGACGTGCGCAAGCCAGTACCACCTCCACTTGTCTCCGTCAGAGCAGCGCCGCCTGTGTACTGATTGGCCCCTCCTCTCTCTCTTGCATAGAAGCGGCAGACTCAGATTCCACCATCGATCTCAATTCCTCTGATTCTCTCTCTACATCCATCGCGTGCGTCTATAGCCGCCAACACCTATAGTGCCACTTGGCACGCTGACATCTCCCTGTACGGAAATTAACCACCGTTGGACCGCATCTCTCTGTGCTCTCCACTCTGGAATTGGTCCGTTGGTGATCGACCACGCGCTACTCTGCACGTTGCAAGATTTTCTGTTGTGTACGACAAACCCATAGGAATAACGAGCTCCCATAGGGATAATGAGCTCTTAAGCCGACTGTAATGACGACACCAAAGATTTTCTCTTGTGTACGACAAACCCATAGGAATAACGAGCTCCCATAGGGATAATGAGCTCTTAAGCCGACTGTAATGACGACACCAAAGCACTAAAGTACCATCCTTAAAACAAAACTCTACTTTCCCTCTCTCTTTTGCCTCCATACTTGCTATCCCCATAAGCTACCCTCTTCCTTGAAAGCATGGGAGCTCTTAAGCTCATGTGAATTCCTCTATAGCTAATCGGATCTTTCTCTCTCCTTAGATGCACTATCGTGAAGCACGAGCAAGAAGATGAACATGAACAAAAATGGAAAAGGAGCATACCTGGAGGAGACGATCCACAAGGGCAATCCACAGGATGGGGTAGAAACAAATGAGTTTGGACTTATTTATAGGTCCCTCCCTAGGACTTCCTTCTAGAACGTTCTAACCTCCTCAATGAACTTTCTATTTTTGGCAAACTTTTTAATTTTTCCCTAGACTATGGTTTTGATTTCACACTGGATATTTACAATTCAATTGGTTTTTAGGGTTTGACCTATAAAAACCGCCATTTCCAAGGGTCCAACCTAGGGTTTTTGATCGGGAAAATTAGGCGTTTGCTCACAATTATCTCAAGCTTGCCAATTCAAGGATTTATTTACAATTTTGGCCTAAACTCCAAGGGTTTCCAAGGGTTCAAGTCCGATTTTCAAGGGGGTAAACCCTCAATTTGAGTCAGTTTCAAGGGTCAAACCTAAGGTTTTTAGTCGGGAAATGTCAGTTATTTTTACACACGCGTCTATCATACATCTCAAACATGTTTCCGTATCACACAATCAATCAATTCTGCCAAAATATGTACAAAATATATCACTCTCTCGATCAAAACATCACACAAACGTCATAAAACAATGAACTTTTGAAAAAAACAATGCACACTCCCTGCGGGATTTCATCCCGACAACGTATAGGATACTGGGTTCGTTGATAGACATCACACCTCTTCACATAGGTATGTGCATCCATGTGAAGGGTCGACCACCACAAGCCTGCAAAAAGGATTGCTTTAATCACCCGATCTGGTCCAAAATGTCCTCCTGCTACACCTTGGTGAGCAGTTTCCAAGATCTTAAGATATTCACTCTCATGGACATATAATCTAAGGTAACCATCTTTACCACGCTTGTATAAATTATCACCAATAAGTGAGTAATCTAGGGCTTCTTGTGCTAGACTTCTTTGTCTCGTCAGGGTCATATCTTGAGGGAATGTTTTCATCCTCAAGAAGGCTACTAATGGTTCACTCCAATCTGGCACTATGGAAACTTGATAAAGAGTGGCATGTTCCATAGGTGGTTTAGTGCAGCAGATTGGGCATTCCTTGCACAGCTTTTGGACATCAGCTTCCATAGTCGGCCCATGTGCTCCGAGTCTCCTTAGTGTCTGTAGGGTTCGTTGCTGTGAGTAGTGTTGCTCTAATGCACCTACATGTGCTAATTGCAACCATTTAACGTACTCGTCCTCTTCCACACAACAAGCCAAGATCCCTTGATCTGTATGCTTGTACATACTTCCTGCCATGATGTGGTACTTTTGGGCTTTTACTACCTCCCTATCTTGAGTGTTTATGACTGGGTGGTTGGGCCCGTATGTCAATACTGGCACTAATGGCTTAGCCCACTGAGGTACAACTTCCAAATTAAACAAGTAAGCATCAGGAAGGTCATCTGACACTCCTTGTGGGGTTCTCCAGATGTGAGCCTAGGAGGTGGTCTGCTCTCAAGTGAGTCTTCCCTTTCCTCACCACAAATTCAAAGTCGTATTCCATTAGTAAGAGAAACCATCTTACCAATCTACCCGTATTGCGTGGCTTGTTTACCAAGTACAACAGTGCTTGATGATGAGTAAAAAATTTAAACTTGTTTGCAAGCAAATAGTGTCTAAACTTTTTAACTACATATACCATGCCTAATCCTTCTCTCTCAGTAGTGGTATAATTCCATTCAGCTCCATTTAACTGTCTACTAGCATAGGCAAATTGGAAGATCCATATTACCTTCACCAGTAGGTTGTGCAAGCACACATCCAATAGAATAATTGGATGCATCCATGTGAACATGAAATGGCTTATTCCAATCTGGTGTGGTCAAGATTGGCGCTGAACATAATCACCGTTTAAGCTCATTAAAGGAATTCTCACATTCATCACTCCACTCAAAGTTAGTCAAAAGTCCATACAGAGGCTTTTCTATGATGGCATACATGTGTATAAACCATCGGTAATAACCACAATGCCCCATGAAAGCTTGTACTTCCTTGACATTCTTTGGCCTAGGTAGCTCTGCGATGGCTCTTATTTTCTCTTCATCAGTGGATATGCCGTCCTTTGACACTATGTGTCCTAGAATCTTGCCTTGCCTGACCATGAAAACAAACTTTTGTGGGTTCAGGGAGACTTGATATTCTCTACATTTGTCAAAGATTTGCCTGAGCTCAGGTATATGTGTTTGTCTGATGTGGGAATGCGCACAAAGATCATCAACATAGACTTCTAAATTCTTCCTCAGGAATTCTTTAAATACATGGCACATCAGTCTCTGAAAGGTTGCAGGAGCATTGGTAAGCCCAAATGGCATTACTCAAAAAGCAAATATGCCCCACTCTGTGGCAAAAGCTATCTTATGCTGATCTTCTGGGGCTATGGCTATCTGATTGTAGACCGAAAATCCATCAAGGAAGCTGTACACTTCCTTGCCTGCCACCCTTTCTAGTAGATGCTCAGTGATAGGAAGCGGATAATTATCTCTGGTGGCTGCATTAACCTTTTTCAAGTTAATGCACACCCGTAACTTTCCATTCTTCTTGGGCACCACTATGATGGGGGATACCCACTCAGTGTGCTCAATTTCATAGATGAATCCAGCTTCTACCAGTCTATCTATCTCCTCTTTAATCTTAGTAGCATAATTATTGTTATATGTATATGGCTTCTGTTTAGAGGGTTTTGCATCTGAGGTCATGGGGATAGTGTGTGAGCATATGTCAGGGTCGACACCTTTTAAATCCTTGTAACTCCATCGAATACATCTCTGTATTCTCTCGGCAAGGTTATTAGCTCATGCTCTTCTTCCTCTGTCAAGTCATGGCCTATGTACGTGCATCTTTCTTCTCCTTCTTCTATGGATACGACTACTTTCTTGGTAGTTTCTTTGTTATCATAGGCCTCTCCTGCTTGTGCCTCGCATTTAGGCATTCTTATCATGACTCTCTTGTCGTCTATCTCATACTTTTTAAAATTGTCAGGGACCTCAAACAAAGATTCTTCCTCTTCTGGTGTGACTTATCTCTTCTTTCTTTTCTTTCCTTCATTCTCAGGGGTCACTTGTGTGGCCAACCTTACATCATTTGTAAGCTCTCCATGTCTCTGAGGATGAGCTTCCACTTCATAGAAGTATTCTTCATCTGATGCAAAAGGTGGGTCCATAATGATTGACTCTAGATCGGAGTCACTTGCATCCTTAAATGCATCAGGGCTAGGTTCGCACTCTTCTAAAACTGCATCTCCCATGATTGGCTCTATGGAGAAGACTGAAATGTCATAGCCATCCTCATCACAGTGGGGTGTCCATTGTTCTTCATTGATGGCTACATCCATTGTTGCTAAAATTTCTGCCCAGCCGTGAGGTTCAAATTCTTCGTCCGGAAATACTACAGGTGCATAGGCTGGGTCTTGAATTGATCTATGTGTTTCCTTCACACCTACCTCTCTGGCTTTTTCTCTCTTCTCTTCTTCTACTCCTACTTTGCACATCCATAAGTGGGTGTCTTCATGCATCCATGAGGATCCTGATCCTATGGAATGCACAGAATCCGTATCATCTTTGGCTCTATGGATGGGGTTCCATTGGATGGGGGGTACATCCCTATGAGAGTAATCTTTGAGATTCATTTGGTCGTAACACCTAAGTGTTGCAAATACAAGGAATTGGTTCCCCAATCCTGTACCACTTGCAACTGTCGCATGAATGGTCTTCCCAAGATCATCTCATAGGCATGATTTTTGCTAAAGTTACATATAGCAAATGTATGATCAAACTCAACACCACAGATAGTGAGAGTTATTCCCTCTAGCAGTCCTAAAGGTCTCTCAATGTGACCATAAGCCATCTGCAATTTCATTCTTGTTGAATTGCCTTGGTTGTGTATCCTTGATGGGTGATGGGAAGATAGGTGTTTCCTTCTTCTCCTTCACTCATGTCTCCTATCTTGTCCAAAGGTATCTCTGGCATTGTTCTATGGGATCCTACCTGGGAACGAGGTTTTGCTATCTCTGGTACTTGTTTGGCTACATGCTTCCATAGCTCTGGCCTTACTTTGAGTAGCTCTTCTAAAGTGAGGTTACATTGCACATTAGTGTTTTTCACTACCTCTGTGTTCCTAGGTATGACTAAGTCTTTGTTTCTTACCATGATTGTGGGCGCTCTCATACAAGTAGACTTAGCTTCCCATCGGCCTGTGAAATGGGGTAGCTCTTGTAAAGAGTTAGACTCAAAGTCTAAACTCCCCTGAGATTGAGTGCTCTCCTGCTCTTCATAAATCGATGGGATGTCTTGTGGGAATTGGTCATGTGCATCATCCACAAGTTCAATGGGAGGAGGGACTTCACTCTCTTTAGCCCATTTTTCTTCTTAAATCTCTCGTAGGAATTCTGGTGTGTACCTATTCATAGAAGAAGAGGTGTCTGGCTCTGTGGAGTTGGGCACATAAGCTTCTTGGGCGGGAAGGCTTAGCCTTTCACTTGGCTTGCCCTTACTTGGAGGGGTGGGTTCCTTTTTCGATTGTGCAATTAACCTCTCCAATCTTTCTAGCAGTCCATCAAAGTGCAACTGCGTCTTAGCTGAACTAGAGATGTTAAAGAGGCGACTGGCTTCAAACATGGTTTGAGCCAATTCCACCATCTTAGCACAAATTTTAGTTCGTTCAAGCTCTAGTTCTGCCCTAGGGTAACATTTTTCGTGATCCGTCATGTTTGGCCCTTCTTGGATCCTAGCCTGATATGCCTTGAGCATCATGTTTAGGTCCTCGGGAGTGGGATCTGCTAGTACTGATCCTACTCTAGGGGGTGGTGGGGTCGTATGAGGCGGGTTGGAAGGGGTTGGATCGGATGGAGATGGGAATGATGGTGGTGGCGTAGTGTGAGAGGGAGTTTGAGATGTGAGTTCAACTATCCTGGCTTTTGTTTCTCTTAGGCTTTCCTCGAGTTCACTCATCTTCTTAGCCCATTTCCTCTTCATTCTTTCTCTACTATCTTTCCAGGCTCTAGTCTTCTTCTTGGTTATGCTCTCAGTTTCACTAGCCTCAGCACTTTTTTCCTAGCCTAAACTTTGGTTCTGTTGCAAGGCTTGAGCTCTAGTGACTACCTGTACTGGTGCAGTGGAAGTCACACTTCTTGTAGAGTCTACTACTAACCCAATAACATTGATAGGAGTGATTTTTGGCATATTATTGGGATTCTTTGGGAAATCTCGTAAGAGATGCTCTTTGCCGCAATCTTGACAAAAACCTTGGATTGTTACTGATTGGGTTTGTGAGGGTGCCGGCATGGGGCAATCACGAATGAGGTGATCTCCCTGACATCTGTAGCATGGCCCTCTAGGGAATGGGGGTCTTACCTGCCTAGGTTGAGGTCTAGAGTTGGGGTTTGCGTACATGAAATTTGTGTAATCTGGATCCCAATTAGGTTCACTCGGTTGTTCACTATAGTAGGACTCACCATGTTCACGAGACTGCATGTAGTAAGCCTGTGGAGTATCTATGTGAATGGAATCAAAACTATGATCACTCGAGTCACTTTCTGAGAGCAATGGAGTCACTGGGACTATGGCTCTATTCAAATTTTCCTCAGCAGCTGCATACTTTACAGGAATCACATTAGCTGGGGTTTGAGGTTGTTGAGCTAACATAGGTTGAGGCCTTTGTTGGTTTTGGTAGGGTTGTTGATAGGATTGTTGTGGTCTACCATATTGCTATGGAGGGAACTGGTTCTGGTATCTTCCCTGTTGTGGATAGGGCTGAGGGTAGGTTTGCCTAACTGCTTGCTTATTGTATGGGCAATCTTGTGCTGTATGATTTGTGTATCTCCGTTCTATGGTGCAATATTGGCTACTAGGGTTCACTTGGGGTTGAGCTATGATGGGACATACGTTCGCCATATGGTCACCACCGCAAGTATAGCACCTCTTTACTGGGGCAAACCTTGGGATTTGTTTGCTAGTGACACCTAGTTTTTGAGCTACTTTCTCAGCGAGTTCCTCAATTGATGTGGACTGCGAGGAAGAGAGACTAGAGGCACTATCTGAATCTTTGTAGATTTTGGAAAGCTCTAAATCTTCCCCTAGGTTATCCTCAATATCAATGCACATGCGTACACACTCTTCTATAGTCCTAGGGTCTTTCAAGTACACATATGACCTCAATTTGATACTTAGCAATCCATCCAAGAATAAAGCCACTTGCTTGGCTGGAGTGGGTAACTCAGGGATAGGACATCTCTCTAGATATTGTTTAAACCTTCTTCCTGCAAGTCTAACTGTCTCTTGGGGGGTCTGCTTGAAGCTATGTATCAATGAGGAAGTATTATGCCTTATCCCACTCTTAGAGAATTCAGTGATAAAAGCCTCTAAGAGTTGTTCTATGCTCCTGAAATGTCTCTCATTCAATGGTTGAAACCATGTAAGGGTTGTGTTCCTAAGGGTTAGACCAAAGGCATTATACTGCGTGAATAGGTCCTCAACTTGTTCAGCTCTCAAGACTTGCCTAAACTTAGCCACATGATCATATGGGTCTCCTATGCCATCAAAGTAGTTCTTCATGGACTTAACCAGCTGTGTAGGTCTCAAGGTTCAGGTGTGTTCCCTAGGTCTTGGCAAAGGGAAATCATCAGCATTCCTTTGGTTCCTTGGGGCTCTAAGTCCCTCAGGTTCCGCTCTATTTGTTTCCATTCTCGTTCTTTCTCTTCCCACTGGGTTGGCAAAGCTTACCTCAGGTCTATCTCTATGTTTGTCTCTTTGAGCTCCATGAGCTTGGGATGTTCCAGCTCCGGGGTGACCATAGGACACATTAGATCTTGGTTGGGGGAAAATAAATTCACCTTTCCAAGTGTAAGCATGCCTATCATGTTCTGTAACCACAAAGATCCTCTCTGAAGCGTGATCTAAGTAGGTCACTCTGCCTGGGCTATTAGGATCTTTGAACTCATATATCATGATGGTTCCTACCTCATTTGGCTGATCAGATTTATACCTCCAAAAGGGTTCATCAGTCTCTCGGTTCAAGAGCAGATCTATGCTCTTATTGTCTTGGGGAATCCACTCTGGTGTGATAATCCTAGTGAGAACTGATTTGCCTGGAGGGGTTCTAGGTTCTACACCCATGTTTCCTTGCTCTAGGTCTCCTAAGTCCGTTTCTAGAATCACATTTCCAAACTCGCCTGTCCTATCTGGGTGACTAGTGACTACATATATTGTTCCTTCTTTGTCCAAGTAAGCTCCATTTTCAAACTTGACCGCTGGATGTTCTAGTCCAATGGATTGGTCAGGGTTTTTAATCTGGACCATAGATCTTCCTATGCCATCCTCATAGATGCAAGCACCTAATTGGTTGGTCCTAAGGTATTCCAGCTGCATCTTGTAAGGGCCTTCTACCCTATGTAAGTATGGCACACCTGAACTTCCTGTAGGTCTCTCCATACCGTGGGACATCTCTGACTCACTAGTTTCAGAGCTAGGGTAGTGTGAATAGTGGCTCAACTGCTCGGCCCAAGACCTAGCAGTATGATTGACACTAGCCTCTAAAGACCTAAGACTCTGTCTATCTCTCCCTAGATGTCGTCCTGATCTAAGGTTCATATGCCTAACTGAACAATCCAAATTTTTACCCCAGGTATAGCCTCGTTGCCGATCAATTTGTATCAGTCACTTGGTTCTTTTTAGTTGATTATCGTGTTTATAATCTTGTCTGATATTACGTCGTCAAGAATACTTGAATTAATTTCCGCACTTTAATGTTGATCGTCTCACGTTAGGTTCTTTTCCTTTAAAGTTGTCGATCACACACAAGTTATCTCTTGACTTGAACTTGATTTCTTAGATAGTCTTGACTTGTCTCGTGCCTATCGTTGCCCTGACTTACTTAGCACTATTCACGTGTAGCCTAAGCTAGGAATTGACAAAGAGAGTTGAGAGTATTCCAACCTCACTTGCAGATCCCTTGCTTCTTGCTTTGGATGCCTTCTAGTGCCCTCAGTGGACGTGTAAAAGTTCCAAAGTTAGCTCAAGACTTAGATTCACAGGACACAAAAAATCACTTTCATTCATGTAATTCAAGGATCAACTGTTCTTTTGGCTTTATGGAAAACAATCCTAAAGACCCCTTAGCTTTTCTTCCCCCTGGGTATAGTCCACTTAAAAATACAAGAATCACAGCAATCAGATTTCGTATGAGGAAGATATGACAGTTCAGGGATCTAGGGTTAAAACAGGGTAAAACAGGTCATCAAGAAAACAAGGTTTTCTCTCAAGTTACAAGTGTCGGAACCTCACAACTCACTATTTGCTTGATAAGTATGCCTAGAATTTACCCCAAAAACCCTAGAAATTTGGCCGAAAAAGCCTGTCAATCGCGATCGACAGGTCTGTCAATCGCGATTGACAGAGGTGTCCGTCGGGGCCTGTCGGTCGCGATCGACACGTCAGTCATGATTGACAGTGTCAATCGTGATCGACAAAGTCGGTCGTGAGTCCTGTCAATCGCGATCGATGGTGTCAATCGTGATCGACACTTTTTCCAAGATTTTCGGCGTGATTTCAGTCGATTGGGGTTCTGTCCATCGCGATGGACACGTGGCAACGCGAATTTTTGTGTCGTCAACTTTCAATCGATTGCGATCGACAGTGTCAATCATGATTGACTGAATCCTATGTGGCAGACGGTTGGTCGTGGGGTCTGTCGATCGCGATTGACACGTCTGTGGGTCACGATTGGCAGGTATGTCGGTCGCAATTGATAGGTCTCTCGGTCACGATTGATAGAGGAACTCGGAATTTTTTTACTGTGTTTAGTGATTTAGGATGTGCTCATCATGTGCATCATTATGGTGTACTTTGTTTTACCAAATAGGAAATTTTTCTATCGATCGCGATCGACAGAGGTCGACGACACAGAGACAGTTTCGAGCTTGTCCGTACCTACCTAGCCTGCTGGACAGGGTGATACAACAACAACCTGCAAGGATGCTAAACAAAAACATGCAAAAGCAGTGCAGACAATTCACTCTCTCCCTCTCTCTCACAAGTGGAGGGAAATGGAAGGGAAAAGGAGATATGATCAAAAACTGAAAATTTTCGCGATGATGGAGATGGAGGTGGGAGATGGTGAGGATGACGATGGTGATGATGATGGTGAAGTAAAAAGGAGAAAAATAAGAAAAAGTAAGGAAATTACCTACAATGCCAACGTCACAACTCTACGTCTTACCATCACACGCTCGTCCTCAAAGCTCGATCCCCGGCAACGGCACCAAAATTTGGTGTAGCTCAGTGATGAGTAGCACCTCCTTTAATGTCAATCCGGGAAGACGTGAGGATGGTATGGAGACCTCGAACAAGTGATGGCACAAGTGTGTGACTGAGAAGCACACTAACATGCACACACATACACACACACACACACACGGCAAGACAAAGATGAAGGCAATGGAGTTCTTTTAGATTACTTCCAAAATGCTCATACAAGTTCAAATCTATTACAAGCTAGCTTCAAAAATGAGCTCTCTAGCTCTGTTTATAGTTTTTGACTAGTTTTTGGCCCTATCCAGACCTAGTGTCCGGCTTAGTTAAAAATTAGGTTCTCTGGCCTATTTGGAGGTTCAAACGGAGTCTAAAAAATGTGAAAACTGATAGGTAGGTACTTCTAAAGCTCCTCAAGCTCAAGGACTCCTTGGCTTGCACAAAATGGAGCTACAAAGATATGAAATGATATTTACAATCGTTTTTAGTGATGAAAATCACTAGTTTTGTAGGGATTTCTTCTAACAGTTTGACATACATTTCTTGGAGCTCCCTACTTGCTCCTTCTTCTTGTGTGCCCACCTCTTTGATGCTTGAAAAATTTAGATGGCCTACTTGCCAGATCTTCTTTGACTACTCTATCTGCTTGTGCCTTCTCTTCGCTCTGACTCCCTTCGTTGGCTTCCTTGTCTTGTGAGTCCTTCAGTTCCTTGACTGCTACCAACAGAGAATACTTACCCATATTAGAGATGGCACACACAGGTGCTGCAAGAGGTCATTTCTTAGCTGAGAGAACTATAAAAATGATCCTCTTTGCGGGTTTGTGGTGGCCAACTCTACATATGGATGTGGATACCTATGTACGAAGTTGCGAGACATGCCAAAGGGCCAAATACCTGATTAAGAGAGATGAAATGCCATTGAGACCTATGGCTTGTGCTAGAGCATTTTCCAAATGGGGTATTGATTTCATAGGACCCATTAACCCACCAGCCAAAGGGTCACATGCCGAATACATCATAGTAGCCACGGATTATTTGACTAAATGGGTGGAGGCAAAGGCTATTAGAAAGAATGATGCTCAGACCACTGCTAAGTTTCTTTTTGAGCAGATTTTCACTCACTTTGGATTACCAATTGAGATTGTGAGTGACCGAGGAATGCATTTCATCAATGAAGTCATAGAGTCCCTAATGAATGAATTCTTAGTGATCCATAAAAAATCAGCCCCATATCACCCTCAAGCCAATGGTCAAGCGGAAAGTTCCAATAAGGTGTTATGCACAATATTGACAAAGATAGTCAATAGTGGAAGGTCAATCTGGGACAAACAATTGCATCATGCAATTTGGGCCTTCCGAGTCACTTACAAGACTGCCATTCAAACTAACCCATTCAACCTTGTGTATGGACAGAATGCAATCCTACCGATCGATTTTTTAGTGCCAACTTTGAGAGTAGCCCAACAGTATAAATGGACAGGACATGAATTATCCAAGAAACTAGACCAAATTGAGAAGCTACATGAGACTAGAATACAAGCAGTTGCAGGAATTTATGCGGCCAAGAGAAGACAAAAGACATATTATGATGCACACATAAAAGACAAAGGACTAAAAGAAGGAGACTTAGTTCTGGTCTATACCTTGAAGCAACATGCCAAGAAATTACAAAAACACGGATATGGACCTCTAATCATCAATAGGATTTCCACTAGTGGAGCAGTCAATCTAGCTACTTTGGATGGAGATATTCTTCCTAACTACATAAGTGGATGTCGAGTAAAACGATATATGGAGCCATTGATGGACCAAATGTTAGCATTGCCTTGTAGGTGCGCAAAATATGAAGAAAGAGGAAGAACGGATTACAGAGGAAGCACGGAAAGAAGCCTTAGAGCGTATCAAGAAACGAAAAGAGTGGATAAGGCAAAGGGATGAACGGTATCTACAAGGGGAACAGCCTATTCCCATGGCTAATTACCAGGTTCATAAGTCCGACACAACCAATGTCTGCATGTCCCAGCCTTACTTAAACCTAGGAATTGGAACGACGGAGTACCAGATAATAGACGCCTTGCTAGATTCAAGAGCAGCACTCAGTTGCATACGAAATACGGTCATCACGGAGATTATAACAACCACGAAAGCACACATGATAGGTGTGGGAGGTCAAGTTATAACATGCATTGGAGAAGCCATAGTATCCCTCCACCTAGGAAATTCAACTATGGAACAACGAGATCTAGTGCGCAGAGATGAGGATCTAATAGAAAACTTGATCCTAGGACATGAGTGGATCATTGAGAATGAAGTGAGCATCCACCTAGCTCAAGGATACATCTCAACCAAAATAGGGCATAAGGAAATCTTTAGTCTATTAGGAGAGAAACCCTCTCATAGACCTGGGGTCATCAGAAGTGCTGAACAAATCGTACAAGAGCACATAGCAAATGATTCATGCACAAATCAATCAGAAGTAGGTCTGACAGAAGAAGGGAATTCAAACCCCAATGTATCCAAGGAGAAGGTAGATTCATCCCACTTGACTGGTGAACAGAAGGGAATCAAGGAGGACAATACTCTTACAGCCTCCTATCAAAAAGAGAGAGCAGCAGAACGGAAATCCACTGTCAGCTTCTTGCAATCAAGAAATGCTAACCTCATGGGGGTTTGCAAGGATCGAGTGAAGGAATCAGAGAAGGCAACACCAGTACATGTCATTCCTCATAGGAAGACAAGGGTGGACAAGGGTTCTTCTTCACCAAAATTAGAACCAAAACGACTTTTGAGAGTATGGCTTTTGAAGCCTTTGATAGAAGCTCAAAAAACACGGCAACAAATGTGGATTCCAAAGAAGGTCAGACAAGTGGCCACTCAAGAGATAGACAAGCACGAGAAAACATTATATCGACACAGTAAAACCATGAAACCAAGCAAGACTAGTCACAGATATTGGGGAAGCAAGAATCCAACGACTCTGATAAAAAAAAAGGCAAAAGAAGCACCTGCAGCACGACAAAATGAGGAGAGGAAAAGGCTTAAAACCTCTACTACAAAATGGACATGGAAACCAAAGCAACAACAAGGAATGGAACATGAGAACCAAGAAGATTTCTTTTGCACACATGAAGTATCAAATGCATCTAAAGTA
Organism: Ceratopteris richardii; assembly: GCA_020310875.1. NCBI lineage: Eukaryota > Viridiplantae > Streptophyta > Polypodiopsida > Polypodiales > Pteridaceae > Ceratopteris > Ceratopteris richardii. The sequence continues at coordinate 54,659,440 of CM035440.1, forward strand.
TGCATAATAAGGCCACATTACGCGGCCTTGCATTCAGCACAAGAGGTGCATAACAAAATTAGTGGTGCACATTCCCCACCTGGAGATAGATTGTAGCTTCTACTTTCATAGGAATGGACCTACCATGTAAATAAATAAGCTTTGGCTATCCTAATTCTTGTTTTCTTTCAGAAGCGCAAATGAAAAAAAAATGCGGTAAGAGATCCTACTTGTGCAAACAAGGGGAACGGAGTGACACAACAAATGAAGTGTCACTTCAACACACATCACAAAAGACATGCGTTCTATAGAAGCTAATGCTCTTTTCAATTATGAGTGCAGATGGTCTCGGAAGACTCTGAAAATACCATTCAAGAGGAAGTGCTGGAATTCCCTTTGCAAAGCGTGACTAAAGCAAAAGGTCATTGGTTTCGAGATGATCAATCAGCAGGGGATTTCTTATTCCTAGTAACCATCAAAATCATGGATACAGATCATTAGTTCCCTGTAATGTCCAAAGACTTCAAGGTAGTGCATGAGCTCACATCAACCATGGACATTATGAAGAAAGCGGGAATTCATTAGTACTTTGAGTTACCTATATACAAACCTGATTTTCAGCGATGTGCCCAAGTTATGAATACTCTGCAGCTTGCCTTGCATGATCCATTGGTGCTGGAGGCTAGAGTCATGGACGCCATTGGTGAATGGGTCATTATCCAATTCGCACATGACTTAATTAAGGAAGCTTTTGGATGGGAGAAGGACGGGACCACAGTCTTGAAGGAGGAAAGTCGAGGAGCAAAGACCAGAACATTCAATGACATTAATTGGAGGACGAAGTGAGACTCATCCATCAACACTTCTGTTTTCCCAACATGCATAGATACACGGCTCTACAAAAGATCGTAGTACAAATGTTGTCGCATGCTATTAAGCAAGTTGGAAATCAAGTCAATATGACTCCATATATTCAAGAGCAGCTATTCAAAGCAAAAAAGCAGTGGAATCACAAGAAGTTTTTGAATGGAAGCGTGGCCTTAACTATATTGATATATCATGCCTTGGGCATTAGAGAGCATTTGAGAGAGATGCCATCATCTGAAGGCATGGCCAAATATGTAAAGGTAGCAACAGTTCCCCGGAAAAAGAAGGGAGTAGCGATTGTAGAGGAAGCTGAAACTAGTTCCCAACCTAGAATGAGAGGTACCAAAAGACTAAGGGAAATGATGCAAGCAGAAGTAGAAGTCCCAACCACCAAAAGGGCACATGTGCTTCCAACAACGATACTTGAAGACCATCAACCTATCACCGAAGAAGAATTGGCCAAAGGAATGGAAGCCACACATCAATACACCGAAGGCTAAGTCAACCTATCAATGCAAGGATGCCATTACCAGCAAGCCCATCAAGATATAGAACAAAAAAAGAGGCTAACCAAGGTGCGTAGATATAGGGAATTGGGTTTAGTAAATTCAAGCTCATCATCAGATGCACAAGAAGAACTAGATACATCCTTGTTGAATGTGGACATTTGGAGTGAGTCCAAGGATGATGGACAATGGGAGGAGTTAAATGAAGTGAACAAGAGTGTGGAAGAGGAAGGCACGAAGATGGATCAAATGCCCATCAGCCCCAGCCAAGACGAGGCAGGAAAGGAGGTCTCCCAAGAAAGAGTACATGTCATCAAGTTAAATGAAGCTTCCAACCTTCAAATCCAAGAGATTATGCTTGCAGGGGAGGTATTATTCAAAAATCCCAAGGAAGAACGAGAAGATAATACGGTGGAAGAGTCAGAACCCTTTACACCAATAAGGGTAGTGGCAGAACCCTCCCCTATGGATGTTACATTTCAAGGGAGTGCCACAAAGGTTGTTAATAAAGAAGACAAAAACAAAGAATAAGAAGTGCAGATCCAAATCAGACAACCACATAATGAGACTATACATGTGGACCACAGAAAGGATGTACAAATAGGGGAAGCTCCAAGCATCCCAAAAACTTGGTTGAACGTGGACGTCGCTCAGCTCAAGCCAGTGGTGCAACATATGATCAAAACCGCCATGGACACTCAACATTTAATGCTTGAGGCTGATGATAACTATGACACGGCGATGCTAGAAAAGAATCAACTTCAAGAAATGGGTGAGAACCTTTCCGCCCAATTGATTCAGACACAAAAGAACATAGCAAATAAAGAGAAAGAAGTCCAAGAGGCCAAGCAGCAATGCAACACACTAGAGATAGAAAATCAGAAACTAAAAGACCAATTACAAGATTTACAAAGGAAATATGATGCTAGCGAGACCGAGAAAACACGCATGAATGCCAGAAGCAAGATCCTGGAAACACAAATTAAAGTATACATGGAAGAAGCCGATAACTTACAAAATAGAAATAAGGAGCTGATGACAACACTTCTCTGTAATCAACTGATAGAAGCTCCTGAAGTGCAAGAAAAGGACACAAAAGAATTGGAAGAAAAGTAAGCTAAGTATGAAGATCATCTCAAGCAAGAGCAGGCCATTATCGCCGAGTGGGAAAAAAGGTATATGGATGACACAACAGAACTAAGAAAGAAGTGGAAGGTTGCAGAAAACAAATACTTTGAGCAATGAAATGAAGATGCAAATGAACTCGCGGTAATTGGCGAGGAGATCCTCAAAAACAGAGAGAAGATTCTGAAGGCCATAGAGGAGATTAAAAACAAAAATGAACTGATCAAGCAACTACAGGATCAACTAGCACAGAAGACAATAGAGGGGACACCAGTAGTTCCACACTCCACATCGGCTACTGAGGAGATTGAGGTACGTCCTCTCTCTCCCCCTTACATCATTCGCCGATAAGGGAGGAAACAGAGATCCACTCTGAACGAACTCATCTGGATATTGCAAAACTAAGCCGGCATGAGAGGGCACTACTAGTGTCCCAACTTAAAGAAGATTTTGAAGATCAAGTGGTGAAAGTCATGAAGGAAGCGAAGATCGAAAGCAAGAATCTACAACATATAATGAGACCATTCAATGTACCATATGCTTTACTTAAAGAGCAAACACGACATTATATAATGAACACAACCAATAAAGAGCCAGATTGCAACCTCTAGTTTAGCATGCAACCATTCACCTACACTCAAGAGGAATTCAACAAAGCTGATCCCATATGGAGGAGGAAGTTTTTGGAGAAGAATCCGACCCTGAGGGTACACTGGGAATCATCACCATACATACTTCAGGTAAATCCATCTTTTTTCCCAGTACCTAGAAGACGCTCTTGGATGCAATTTTGGGAAGTTCAGCACCAGGGAAGCATCAATAATCAGTGGCTCAACTATCCTCTACTACCAAGTCCACCTCGAAATTATTTACTAACAGAGGAATACATGATCAAGACAATCAAATTTAGGATCGCTCGCTACGCACCTGTACCCGATCTAGCCATTAGGATGACTAATAAGATTTTGAGCATGTTACTTACAGTTATTAAAGTGTTTCAGCATGCTCAATATACCTTTTTGAACTTCATCGGCATTAATTAGGGATCAGACGCCCTCATTTTTTATCTATCAACTATATCGAGCTGATTAACTCTTATGGCCATATACTCACGGCTTATGTTTTTGCAAAGTACTTACATGCAGACTTTTGAAGAAGCATTTTTTCACGGGATTTTTTGAAATAGACTCAGAGATTTTTGTAAAAATGTCTTCGAATCTTAATGCAAGGATGGTGACCTATGAAGTGAGTTTCTTTGCAGACCATAGACAGGCACCCAAAGATGGAGTCAAATCGAACCAATCGAACGAGAGCAACAAGCCATCCAGACATACTCACGTCACCACAAAAAGCCTGTCGGGGATGAAAGAGTTCAGGAGGAGGGATGTGTGGAAGGGGAATCAAGCAAAAAGAGAAGAAGAAGAAAATCAAAGAATAAAGCTACTCAATAAGGAATGAAGATTATCAAGAAAAAGAACAACTCTCTACCCAAAGCCCCACAGGGGCATGCATTAGGCGACAACGCCAAAGGTCCAGGTCATCCTGCGGAGTGGAAATAAAGAAAGATAACAATTGGGACATTTCATGGGAGGTTGCACACAGCTTCCTCATCCACTAGGATCTGGCGGTGAAGCAAAACAATTCAAGGAGAGAGACAGCACACAAAGGACTCTTCATCAGATAAAATAACCAATTGTCTGAAGGTCCTAGCTGCCTCCTCATCCAGTGAATGTATGTGGTGGGAAGAAATGGAACAGGTCCTAGAGGATGACAAAGAAGATTCAAGAATAGGACCTTTAAAGCGTAATGCTCTCTAAAAGAGAGTAGAGGTCAGCAAATTAAGGCATGCAGTGGCAGAAAGTAAACAGGCTCAAAGCAATACATGTCAGATGTGTGAAGATAAAGACAAATCAGAAGACCAAAAGCTAGAAAGAGGTAGAGGCTGAAAAGTTGAAGAGAGTGACTAAGAACATCACATTCTTAGCCACTGATGGCGTGTGTGGCAGCGAGACTCAATACAACAACCCAAATTTGTGATATAAGGAATACCAAGGGGCAAACAGAAGTAAAGGACATACCTCGGATAAAGTAACAAATTGCCTGACAGTCCTTATCGCTTCTTCGATCATTGGGTGCGTGTACTGAGAAGCCTTAGACAAGCTATAAATGAGAAGCAAAATCCTATCAAGGGACAACAGAGACAAAGAGGGGAAGAGTGTTGCAAAGCAAAGAGGCACAAAAGGGGAGCCACAAAATTTTCAAATTAATGCGCATATTTTTCTTCTTCAAGATCCTAGGAAATTCCCTAAAAAGCTATGTAAATGCACTAGAGGAGCCTTCTAGATGCATAATCCCAAATCATTGTAATATAATTCTTGTAAAATAGTAGGAAATTAGAGATTAACTAATAAAGTGCCGGTCACTTGTGTGAAAGGACCAATTTTTATGGCACATGTATATAAGTCACTTTGTGACTCTTTGTAAAGACTTTTTGCCATTGTGAAGAAGGAGAGCTCATGAATTTTGAATTTGCTTCTTTCCTGCAGATTTTCATCTTCTTTATGAACTTTTGTGTCTGTGTGTGTGAAACTTGGAATGTGTGTGTAGGATTGTTGTTTACCCCTCCCCATCACTTTTGAGCTACTGTAGTGTGTGTGTGAGCAAGTAGGAGTTGTTGAGTGAGTGTGTGTGTTTCCTGCCATTCATGGTTTTTGTCATAACTTGAAGAGAGGTTGTCAGATTCGAGTGAAAATACCTTCAATAGACGCGTCTCGTAGAGAGCTTCGAAAGGAACCTGATATTGACCATATTCACAGTTCGGAGCTAAGAGATACATTCGAATTTGTAATTATTGCTGTAAGTGGTATCGCGACAGACACTTTCAGAGGTTAAGTGAGTTGGAGAGGTAGATTAGTCTTTTCTCATGCATATTGGCTGAACCACTTTAATTTCCATCATGTGCGCACAAGTCCTCATACACTTGGTTAGGTCGGTTCATCGGATTGATAATTAAGCATGTGTCAATCCACCACTATATGCACTTGTGTGGAAAACGAGATTTAGTCTCTTTGGCACAAGTTCCTAAGACTTCGTGACTTAGGTACACACACACACACTTACACACATAGAAACACACACATAGACACACATACATAGACACACGCACACATACACACATAGACACATACACACTTACACACACACACACAGATACACACAAACATATATAAACACACACATACACACATAGACACATACACACTTACACACACATACACACATCCACAGACATAGACACAACACACATACACACATAGACACACACACACACACTTACACACATACACAGACATGCTTACACATGCATACACACACATCCGCACATAGACACACACACACACTTATACACATATACACACACACATAGACACAAACACACATACACACTTACACACACACAGATACACACACTCATATATAAACACACACATACACACTTACACACGCATACGCACATCCACACACATTTATACACACACATACACATGCATATAGACACATATATACAGATACACATGTATATACACACATAGACACACACATATACACACACACATAGACACATACACACTTACACACACACATACACACATCCATACATATTTACACACATACATACACATGCATATAGACACATATATACAGATACACATGTATATACATACATAGATACATACATAGACACACACACACATACACACACATACACACACATATACACTTACACATGGACACATACACACACATATTTGCATGGACACACACATCGAGACATATACACACATAGAGACACATACACAGACACATACACATACACATACACATACATGCATACATATGCATACATAATGCATATGCATATGCATACATAATGCATATGCATATGCATACATACATACTTACATGCATACACACACATACACACACAGACACACACACACACATGCATACATTTGCATACATAATGCACATGCATATGCATACATACATGCTTACATGGATACACACACTCATACACCTACATACACATATACACACATACATATGTACACGTACATATATTGATTTCTAACCCATTTTGTTTTATATGTACAGGTATTATGGATCCTAGTAGAGAGAGAAAGGTGAAATTCACTCTCATAAAAAGTGTTATGACAGCAAGAGTTTTGCTTGATACTTTAGGGATCATCATGCATGAGTACTCAGAGATGCCTGATCATGAGCTAGATCTTACGATCCAGATGCTTACCCAATGATCAAAGGAGGGCTCTTCTGCAGCTCCACATGCAAGAAGACAGATATCTGCTCATATGGATGTTTTTTTTCACAAATTTATTTAATGATATTATAGCACATATTTTTATTTATTTTTATCTATCTATTTTCAAGACACCTATACCACCTCCAGATCATGATAGCAGAGCACAGGTGCCTATGAGGACATGCATAGGCACCTTAGGGCTAGAGTGCGATATAGAGCTAGAGGGGAATATAGTGTATATAGGGAATCGATTGGAGTTCAAGAGAAGAATGCGCATTATGCGACTCTTACCTACGCCTTGCCCACTTGCAGTGGAAGTAAGTATAAATTTTACATATAAATTGAAATAAATATCTTAGGTTTTATTTACACGATTTTTTTAATTTTTGTAGTGAGCATGATGAGAGGGATTAAAAATACATACTTACTTCAGTTGAGACTGAGTTTGGGATAGGACGGTTGCATAAGTGGTGTCTAAAAGAGACGCGAACACCTATGGCTCATTGTCGTGATAATGCACCGTACACATTGCTTTTATGTATGTATATGTGTGGATATGAGTATGTGTGTTTATGTAGTATGTATGTATGTATATGAGAGAGAGAGAGAGAAAAGAGTGTGACTAGAGGTACAAATACATGCATACACACATATACATCATACATGCACATTTACACACATATACACATACATGCACATTTATACATACACAAACATACATGCATATTTTTACACACACATACACATGCGTGCAGTTACACACATATAATGAATACACACATTGACACATACACATACTCACATACACATACACATACATAATCATATGTACATACACATAGACTCACATAATCATATTTTCATACATATATACACATACACATGCATACACACACACACACAACACATGCATACGCACATATAGATACACATACATACATACACACACACACACACACACACACACACATATATATATATATATATATATATATATATATATATATATATATATATATATATATATATATATATATACATACATATATATATATATATTTACATAATTATTTTATTTTTATGGATGTTTTAATTGTTTTATTTATATATGTTTGTTATATGTAATACAAGAGTAATATGGAGAGGTAGATATGGATGAGGTGGAGAGATAGACACAGGAGGGACAATCTCGATCATCAAAGGGTGCTCACACAGATACATCGGATCATGCAGATGATTGTGATGATGAGGATGAGGATGATCATGATGGTGATGATGATGATAATGATGATGATGATGATGATGATGATGATTAGGATTCTTGATTATGACATTGGATATGTATTTACATTGATATATATATATATATATATATATATATATATATATATATATATATATATATATATATATATATATATATATATATATATATATATATATATATATATATATATATATATATATATGTATGTATGGTATTAAGTAATCAAAAGTTTTGTTTTATTGATTGTTATTATTGTTTATATTAAGCATGTGTTTTATTACTTTAATTATATAATTCATTCATATTTATGTGTGCTTGTGTTTATATAAAATGTATATATGCACATGTAGGTATATATCTATATTTGTAAGTGTGTCTATATGCATGTATATGTATGTATCTATGTATATATGTGCATGGATGTATGTGCATATGTATATGTGTATATGCATGTATCTACATGTGCATGTGTAAGTGTAAATGTGTATGTATGTCTATGTACATGTGCATGTGTATGTGTGTATATGTATGTATGTATGTATCTGCATGTATACATGCATAATATGTGTATGTATGTATGTGCATGTATATGTGTGTAATGTGTGTGTGTATATGAATGTATGTACATATGTATATGTGTATATGCATGTATGTGCATGTGCATGTGTAAGTGTATGTGTATGTATGTGTATGTACATGTGCATGTGTATGTGTGTGTATATGTATGTATGTGCATGTGCATGTGTAAGTGTATATGTGTGTATGTGTGTATATGTGTATGTGCATGTGCATGCCTATGTGTGTGTATATGTATGTGCATGTATATGTGTAAGTGTATGTGTATATGTGTGTATGTGCATGTATATGTGTATATGTATGTATGTGCATGTGTGTGTATGTGTATATGTATGTCTACATATGTGCATATATGTGTATGTGTGTGTATATATAATATGTGCATATGTATGTGTATGTGTATAAACATATACAAGTGTATGTATATGCATGTGTATATGTATGAAACATGCATGTGCATGTGGATGCATTTCCATTTGCATCGATCTGCATGGATGTGAATGTGCATGCATGTGGATGTGCATATACATGTATTTAACTATATGTTAATGTGTGTATGTGTATGTATATATGCAATAATGCATGCATGCAAGTCTTTTTATGTGATTGTAGAAATGTTTGTGCATATGCATGTGTATGTGTAAGTGTATGTGCACATGTATGTGTGTGTATGTATGTGTGTGTATTTACATGTGTATATGTGTATATGTGTGAACGTGCATCTTCATCATGTATAAGTGTATATTTGCATATCCATAAGTGTGAGTATGCTAACCAATGAAAATTACACAATTCAAATGATATACAAAGAATGGAAATTGTACTTACAATAGTTGGCCATATTTTTTACTTGATTAGCTTCTTGAATAACCTACAATAAAGAGAGAGAGAGAGAGAGAGAGAGAGAGAAAGAGGGAGATAGAGGGAGAGAGGTAGAAAGAGAGAAAGAGAGACAGAGAGAGGCAATAAGATAGAGATTAGACAAAACAACAATTCTGCAAGCGATTGTTTCAACTCGTAAGTGTAGTGCAATTCCGATCGTTGGAGAGCTCTTCGATCAGATGCATGAAGATGCTGATCGAAGAGCCTCAAACATTTTAATATTTTTCATGAAAAATCCAAAGTGTAAGCGATGCTAAAGCGTCATAAAGGCCCGTCCAATTACCATCACATAAGCGATGCTAATGATCATCGCATAAGCGACGTTAATGACCGTCACTTATGCAATGCAAATAGCGTCACATAAGTGATGCTTTTTTAAATCGTCGCTTTAGTGATAATCAATGCGAGCATCGCATATCCTGTTGTGCCACACGTCGATAAAAACATCGTATTTCTCGTCCTTTAACTGACGTCCTACGCTCAACGCTTCTTGCAACGCTTTATGTAAGTTTCTAGCGACAAAATTATGTCGCGTTAACCGTTGCTATGCACCCGTACTCCTTGTAGTGAAGTATCCCACATATGATGTACTTTGGAGACTCCACTCAAGCTCTATATGAGGAGGGCCTATCCCCCCATTGTGAAGAGAGATGGTGGATGCAATCCAAAGATGAGTAGATGCCGCTACAACCAACTTCACACCAGCCAACTGAGACTTCAGAGGTGATTAGTAGACCCTTTGAGCTTCCTAAATCCACCAAAATATCAGCCAAGTACTTTGGAACATGTATCCCAAAAGTTTAAGTCAAGACAGACTAGTTGCGAAATGACTAGCTCCCAAAACTTGCTATTTTGGACATACACCTGCTGGCAAAAATGAACAATGCTCTCAACCTGGTAGGAATTAGAAAAATTCCTTTTGGGCATAGCAAATAGACTTAGTAAGCTTCCCAGTCCAGGTTAAAACACTTCAAACGATGGACTGAGCACTGAGAACAAGTTTCATCAATTTCTGGAACATGCCCACCATTCTCGGGGCTCTGCAGAGATAGACCAGTGAGCAGTAAAATGCAGATATTTCCAAAATTATAAATCCAATGACCTTGAAAATTGATATGCAAACACTAGACAGTAAGAGCTATCCAACGCACATTAAAGCACTGAAAAAGAATTAGTAGAACTCGAGATATGACCTTCTGAAGGTACTGCTCTGAGTGAGTATAGCAGAGAACAAAACAGAGAAGTGAATGATGATAAATGTATAAATTCATATATGATTACAACCACATTGGCAATGAATCTTTGCACAATGGGAGTAGAATGATAGAGCTATGGAGTAAGCTCTTCAATCTCTACAAAATGACATGAAGTGGTCACGTACAAGGCTTGCTAATCACCTCTTCCTTCTTGCTCCTTTTATAGCTATTCTTGGAGGGAGTTTTGAATTCGAATTCGAATGGCTCCACCTAAAAGTGATCCCCAAAGTTAGGAGATATTCCCTCAGCTCAAAAAGTCGTGGGTTTTGGTAGTTAGAGCCACGAAATTGCTTTTACATCATGCATGAGGTAAGCCATCCTTTTCCTTTTTCTTTTTTCAATTACAAGAGATAAAAATGAACTCTTTTACAAGAGGTGTTCACATGACTACTCATGTGACTTACAAATGAGGATGATATCAAATATATCAAGCATGTAGGCTTGGGTAAAATGCACCAAGAGCTCCCCCTCAAGCCTAACATGCTTGGCCTTCAAATAAGTCTTCAATTGTCCTTGATTTCCTGCAAGCCAATCATCAACTTGAATCTACTTAATTTTGTACCATCAAGAGCTTTAGTCAACATGTCGGCACATTGCATATCTGTAGAGACATAGGATAGTTGAATATCCTTGCTCATTAGCTTCTCCCTTACGTAATGGTAGTGGACTTCAATATGCTTGGTTCTAGCATGGTATACCGGATTAGCTGCAAGATGTAGTGAGCTTGTGTTGTCACCAAAATATGAGGTGTTGAAGAATGAAGTCCAAGATCTATGTACAAAGACTTTAACCACATGATTTCTTGAGTTGCATTAGCCAAACCTCTATATTCCGCTTCAGTAGAAGATAATGCCACGGTTGGTTGCTTCTTCGATGACCAAGAAATGATATTTGAACCTGCAAATGATATATACCCGGATGTGCTTCTTCTATCATCTCTAAATCTGGCCCAATCTGCATCTGAGTAGACCTTTAGCTCAATATCTGAAGTATATGAATAAAACAAACCTTCATTCATGGTCCCCTTTAGGTACTTGAGGACTCTCTTGGCCGCTTCCATATGTGGTCTTCTCGGCTTATGCATAAACTGACTCAATATGCTAACACTATAGCATATATCCACCCTTGTGAGTGTTGCATAGTTCAAACTTCCAACCAAGCTTTGATAGCTTGTGATGTCTTCAATTGGCTCTCCTTCATAAGCACTAAGCTTATGATTTTGCTCCATAGGTGTACCTGCACACTTGGTATTTTCCATCTTGAACTTGACGAGCATGTCATGGACATACTTCCTTTGTGTGATGTATATACCTGAATCTGTGTAGATCAACTCCAATCCAAGAAAATAAGTGAGTGGTCCGAGGTCACTTATTTTGAACTCCTCCTTCATTTGACTCTTTACTTGTTTGATTCCTTCAAGATCATTGCCTGTGATAATAATATCATCAACATACACACATAAATAGATCACTTCAGATCCATTCCTCTTTATGAACAAAGAGGTATCCCCCTTGCTAGCTTTGAATCCTTGGTCCTGCAAATAAGTCACCAATATGAAATTCCAAGCTCTTGGAGCTTGCTTCAATCCATACAAAGCTTTCTTTAGTTTGCATACATAGTTAGGATGATGTGCATCCTCATATCCAGGAGGTTGTGCCATATACACTTCCTCATAAATCCATCCATTCAAGAAAGCATTCTTTACATCAAGTTGATAAAGATTCCAATTTCTAGATGCAGCAAGACTTATGAGAACCCTAATTGTAGGCATTTTTGCAACAGGAGAGAAAGTCTCCTCATAATCAATACCATAAGTTTGAGAAAACCCTTTAGCAACTAACCTTGCTTTATGTCTATTTATACTTCCATCTGGATTCCTCTTGATTTTGTATATCCATCGAGATCCAATTACCTTCATAGATGGCTTGTTAGGTACAAGCTCCCAGGTGTCATTCTCCTTCAAGGCTTCCATTTCTTCATCCATTGCATCTCTCCAAGCTTTCTTGCTTTGTGCTTCTTCAAATGAGGTACGTTCTTCATTGGTTGAATCCTTTGCAATGTAGATTGAGTGCTTCGTGACCAAAGAAGTATCATAACCAAACCTCTCTGGTTTCTTCTTCTCCCTCGAAGACCTTCTAAGTGGTTGATGTGAGCTCTCGGGTCCATATGTAGCATCCTGCATCTTTGCTTTACCTTTGTTCTTCCATAGCTTTAGTCTTTCCAAGTCTTCTAGGTCAATCTCCGAATCACTTTCTTCAATCTGCTTTGGCTCCTTTGGTTGAAGTGATGGAAAATCTTCATTCAAGTCATATGGCAGCTTCACTTTCCTGTCATCATCAAACCATGATTTGTTTTCATAAAAAATTACATCTCTACTCACAGAAAATCCTTTATTGGTTGGATTGTACAATCTATATCCTTTTTGGTTTTGGTCATAACCAATAAATACGCACTTCTCTGCCTTGGGATCCAATTTCCCTCTTACTTGAGAAGGAATGTGAGCATAGGCTAAGCATCCAAAGATTTTGCAATGCTCTAGACTAGGTCTTCTCCCATTCCACACTTCATATGGAGTGGTTCCATCTAGTGACTTAGATGGAAGTCTATTTATGAGATATGTGGCTGTCGACACAGCCTCTGCCCATAGGTAGTTCGGCAATCCCTTTTCGTTGAGCATGGACCTTGTAGCTTCCACAATAGCTCTATTCCTCCTCTCTGCTACACCATTGAGTTCGGGTGTATACCTTGTAGTGACTTCCCTTTTAATGCCTCTTTCATGCAAGAAGGCATCAAATTCAGAAGAGAAGTATTCTCCTCCACCATCTGATCTGAGTCGTTTCAAAGTCCTACCTGTTTGGTTTTCAACAAGAGCAATATACTTCTTAAAGCAATTAAACACTTCATCCTTGTGCTTCATGAAAAACAGAATGGTCCACCTGCTACAATCATCTATGAAAGACACATAATATCTTGAGCCTGATATAGATGGCTCCTTACTTGGACCCCACACATCCGTGTGCACTAGATCCAAAGGATTTTGATACATATATCCTTTCTTATTGAAAGGTTGTCAATGAGCCTTGCCGAGTTGACAAGCTTCACACTTATAAATCATGTGTTGCCTTGTGATATTAGGCAAACCAAGTACACTTTGGTCCCTGCAAATGTGTTTGAGTGTCCTCTCACCAATGTGAGCAAGCCTTTTGTGCCATATCTCCAAATCTGTTAGAGTTTCAGATCCATAGCTAAACAAAGCTATGTTCTTTGTATCTTCCACTTCAAAAGTGAAAAGCCTTCCTATCTTTTCTCCTTTGGAAATCCTTCGAAAGCCTTGCCTTGGGTCTTCAACATATGCTCCAAATCGATTGAATCTAACCTGCAATCCTTTTTCAACAATCTGTCCAACACTTATTAAATTTTTGGTAATTGTAGGGACATACAAGACCTTGCTTAAGAGGTTCATATTCCCATCTGATGTCTTCACATTACCTATCTTCTCCACTGAGTGCTTTGTGTCATCTCCTGTCTGCACTTCATGCTTGTTATGAGGATCTTCCAAATCAGAAAGTAAAGCCACATTTCCTGCTACATGGTTCGAGCATCCCGAATCAATGTAAAATATGTGATCATCATCCTTACCCTTCTTCGCTGATAGATTCATAATCAATAATGAATCTTCTTGACTTTGGTCCTCTGCATAGTTATTGTAATCTCTTCTTCCTCTATGGCCACTTTGATAGTTGTTGTTGTTGTTGTAATTGTTGTTGTAGTAGCTGTTGTTGTTGTAGCCTCCATTATATCTACCTCTATTTGATCCATAGCCACCTCTATTGAATCCTCTTCCTCTTGAGTTCCTTGGATTCCTGAAACATTCTTCAGTAGTATGGTTAGATAAGCCACATATGTTGCAAGGTTGAGATGATTGGAATCTCCCCCTGCCTTGCTTTCCACCTCTGCCTCTTCCTCTACCTGCAAAGTTTGCTTGGAAAGAGCTTCCTTCATCTTCATTCTTCCTATTCTTTGACTTGTCCTTGACCTTAGCTTTATCAGAATATAAGGCAGAAGTTTGATTACCTCTTGAGGACTCACCACCTTTGCTAATCTTTGCTTCATGAATGAAGAGTTGGCCCATGAGTGTGTTGAGGTCGGGTACATGCATATCCATGTATAAATCCATGGCTGTTGTGAATGACTCCCACTTGTCGTCTGCTTTGATTCCATTCATGATTTGTCTTATGATTTGCTCCTCTTCAATTACCTCTCCAATGCTTCCAAGTTGGTCGGAAATCTCCTTCATCTTTGTGACATAATCAGTCACATTTTGCTTCGGGCTTTTCTTCATTGTTGTGAACTCCATCCACAATTGGTTCTTCCTTGCTCGAGTGTTGGAAGAGAAGAAAGAAGCAAGTGCATTCCAGGTCTCTCTTGATGTCTTGCATCCCTTGACATGAGGTAAAAAAAAATCAGAGATTGAGTTTAAAATATAGGACCTTGCAAGTGCATCCTTCGAACACCAATTCAAAAGTCCTTCCACTTCTTCATGTGATGGTTGCCCTTTGTTCCTCATGGTTGGCATTGCTTCATCTCCGGATATGAATCCATATAGATTCCTCCCTTGAAGGTGAGCCTCCATCCTTAGAGACCATGCCGGGTAGTTGTTTTGATCCAATTTGTCAATTGTTGATGGAAATCCATCTCCCATGTTGCTTGACTATGCTCTGATACCACTGTGAAGAGAGATGGTGGATGCAATCCAAAGATGAGTAGGTGCCGCTACAACCAACTTCACACCAGCCAACTGAGACTTCAGAGTTGATTAGTAGACCCTTTGAGCTTCCTAAATCCACCAAAATATCAGCCAAGTACTTTGGAACATGTATCCCAAAAGTTTAAGTCAAGACAGACTAGTTGCGAAATGACTAGCTCCCAAAACTTGCTATTTTGGACATACACCTGCTGGCAAAAATGAACAATGCTCTCAACCTGGTAGGAATTAGAAAAATTCCTTTTGGGCATAGCAAATAGACTTAGTAAGCTTCCCAGTCCAAGTTAAAACACTTCAAACGATGGACTGAGCATTGAGAACAAGTTTCATCAATTTCTGGAACATGCCCACCATTCTCGGGGCTCTGCAGAGATAGACCAGTGAGCAGTAAAATGCAGATATCTCCAAAATTATAAATCCAATGACCTTGAAAATTGATATGCAAACACTAGACAGTAAGAGCTATCCAACACACATTAAAGCACTGAAAAAGAATTAGTAGAACTCGAGATATGACCTTCTGAAGGTACTGCTCTGAGTGAGTATAGCAGAGAACAAAACAGAGAAGTGAATGATGATAAATGTATAAATTCATATATGATTACAACCACATTGGCAATGAATCTTTGCACAATGGGAGTAGAATGATAGAGCTATGGAGTAAGCTCTTCAATCTCTACAAAATGACATGAAGTAGTCACGTACAAGGCTTGCTAATCGCCTCTTCCTTCTTGCTCCTTTTATAGCTATTCTTGGAGGGAGTTTTGAATTCGAATTCGAATGGCTCCACCTAAAAGTGATCCCCAAAGTTAGGAGATATTCCCTCAGCTCAAAAAGTCATGGGTTTTGGTAGTTAGAGCCACGAAATTGCTTTTACATCATGCATGAGGTAAGCCATCCTTTTCCTTTTTCTTTTTTCAATTACAAGAGATAAAAATGAACTCTTTTACAAGAGGTGTTCACATGACTACTCATGTGACTTACAAATGAGGATGATATCAAATATATCAAGCATGTAGGCTTGGGTAAAATGCACCAACACCCATTTGTACTTGGTTAGAAGCTTGAAGACCCTACTCCATGCTCTTAGCAATCTCACTCTAATCCATATGATTTTTCCCATTTTATGGTCTACTCACTTTGAGTCTCACACTCTTTCTTTTTGTGAGCACACTCTTCTTTTCATTTTTCTTTCATGCATGTACTCTCTACATGGAATCAGAGTGCTAAATGGAGGTATTGGTGGATTGTTTGGTGTCATTTTGGTGGTGGTGGTGATGCTTTCATTTGGTGCTATTGTTATCCTCTAATTAGAAGAAGCTTTTCACCATTATTTTACACTCTTTTGGGTTTCATTTTTCCCATTTGCCTACCCTCCATCCTTGTCCTTCATCATTCTCCCAATGTCACGCCCCATTTTCCATCACTTCCCCTCTATAGAGAAGACCGCGTGACATAGCTTGCTCTCTTTTTCTAACATAGAGATTGCGTAGGTGTGGTACTGATTGAGAGTCTTTTTGTGCTACAATGTTAAGATGCATTTGAGAAGGTTTGAGGGCATAGCAGAAATCCTCAAAGGGGGAGGTACATATTCCAATAGTTGCAATGGCTACATCAACAGCAGTGAAGTACGGTTGCTATCAACTACACGCACGCTTTGGCAAAGAAATGAAGTGATAGAGAATTGAAAAGTCTCACATTAATCCATAAAAATAAAATAATAGAAAAGTGTTTATAAAAACTTTAAAGGTGTGATGAATCAATCTCCGTGACCAATATGGTACATACAAATGCTCGAGTGTTCATAAACACTAGAACATGTGAGATGCATTGGAATTTCTTCAAATGATGTGGATAGACTATGATGATCATTCACAAATCCAAGAGGATACCAGTGAGGTGTGCTGACAGAGATATGCGTGTAGCTGTTCACGAACTTGAATAAGAACTTTTGTTTTGTTGTTGTAATAATGAGGCCGGCCATGGGAGAGGTCTCGAGCTCAATGCGAACCCTCGATTTCTTTCTTTTGCTCGAAGATGATGAAGCTCTAATCCAAGAGGAAGAAATCTTCATAGAAAAAGCTCATGAACTCACGAATTCTCCATCTCCATCAAGATCTCCCCAAGATCTCTCTCTCTTGCTCTGATACCAAATGTGAGAAGTAAAGAATGACATGGCTGGGACTCACCTCCCATCCTATTTATAGCCCTTGCCTAGTCACCATCTAGAGTTCTCTCTAAGGTCCCTCTACTCATCACGCCATCATGAGTAGGTGCCTCGTATGAACTCTTTGGCTTTTGGCCTTGGCTATCCTCCAAGCAAGGAACTTCTCGTTCCTCCAAGCATGTACATCTGTGGAATATAACAAAAAAATACACAAGTTCTTCAAAGACAAAGGATTTCAAAGGAGCAGTGTTGATGCTAACTTATACATATATTAGAAAGAGTCCTTAGTTGCAATAATCATCCTCTATGTAGATGAATTGATCTTGATAGGTTCAGATGAACACATCAAATTCATAATCAGAGAGCTTCACCTTGAGTATTCCATGACATCTTGGCCTATTTCATTACTTCTTAGGCATTGAAGCTTAGGAAACAAAAGAAGGAATATTCCTATCACAGTAGAAGTACTTCTCTAATCTTCTATCCAAATATAACATGGACTAGTGTTTCTTAGTATCTATACCACTAGATCCAGACATCAAGTTCATGTTGGAGGATTCATCATCACTTGTGGATGTGCATACTTATCAACAACTTGTTGGCTCATACTTCACCTAGCCAACACTTAACTAGATATTACCTATGGAATTGGAATAATCGGTTAGTTTGTACATCATCCTTGTTAGATATTGGGATGGTGCTCAAGAACTACTTTGATATCTTGCCCTCATCCAACATCATGGTCTTTGATATAGAGGGGGCATTGCATTTTTTGGATATTCGGATTCAAATTGTTCTGCTGATCCCAATTCTCTACAGTCTACTTTTGGGTGCATATTCTTGCTTGGCTCATGACCTATCTCTTAGGTAAGTAAGAAGAAGCCTATAATTGCTCTCTCATCCATCGAGGCCAAGTACCAAGCATCGAGCTTTACATCATGTGACACAATCTGGCTTCAATGTTTATTATCTAACATTGTTTTGTAGGTGACTCCGACATGCATCCACACGGAGAACTAGTCAACCTTGACCATCGCCAAGAATCTAATGTTCCATGCTCCAATGAAGCACATGGAGATCGAGTATCATTTTATCTGTGAGAAGCTCATATCTCACGAGATTACTCTAGAGCATTGTACCTCTCAGGAGAACATGGCGGATATGTTCATGAAGGCTCTACTTCTAGTTCCTATGTAGTGCTTGGTGGACCTCTGCCACATTCAACCACTTAAAAATGGAGCTATAGAGAGGGTGTTGACGACACGATTGCTTGTATATCATTTACATTTTTATCCATATGAGTGCATCTCCATTTTGTATCCAAGAGGCACTCCATTTTGAGTTTATGTCCATTTTATATTGTACCTCTTTTGTATTTGGGTACCTTGCCATTTGCTTCTATGTGTGTATTCATTCTCTCTGAAGGGGAATTATCCCACATACAATGTACTTTGGAGAGCCCACTCTAACTCTATATAAGGAGGGCCTCTCCCCCCATTTGTACTTGGTTAGAAGATTGAGGAGCCTAATCCATGCTCTTAGCAAGCTCACTCTAATCCATATGAGTTTTCCCATTTCATGGTCTAATCACTTTGAGTCTCTCACTCTTTCTTTTTGTGAATCTACTCTTCTTTTCATTTTGCTTCTATGTGTGCACTCTCTACATAGTCATTGTCACAAATCAACTATATGTTTGATCATAGCCAATCCTATAGGATTAGGCAAATACTTTTTTTCCACAAGCCTTTCTTTGTACCTAGGATTGAACCATCAGAATTTCTCTTCACTTTATACACCTACTTGTTGCCAATTACCTTCATCCCTTCTTCTCTTGGAACTAGAATACATGTTTTGTTGCCTTCAAGGGCTTTGTACTCTTCTTCCATAGCTTCTTTTCACTCCTTTGTGTTCTTGGCCTCTTCATGATAAGTAGAAGATTCATGGTCTTTGATAACCCTAGGCATGAAAGCATCATGGCTAGCAATATACCTATTATGGACAAGCCTTGAGATTGGATGTTTACCCTTTTTTCCCTTCTTTCTTCTCCATTTGGTGAGTTGAATCTCCTTTTCCTAGATGCTTGTTGATAAATTTTTGTAGTGATGTGTGTAAACATGCTTAGGACCACGCGGGCACATTTTCTCATTTTTATGAGGTTTTTTTTCCTTGGCTTGTATATACCTATATGTCACTCTAGATAAGGATGAGTATCCCATTGAGGAGCTTCACCTCATAATTATCAATCCATGGAGGCATGAGGATGATATGATGCTTGTGAGGGAGTGATGTCAGTGAGGGTGAATGGGATAATCACACAAGATGCATACACACATACACACACACAAGGTAAAGACAAAAAATAGGATAAATGAAAGTATATTGATCTCTATCAAAAAAATATCTTAACCACTATGCAAGCTCTCTTTTCTCATAAAACCAACCAAAGTCTAGACTCTCGAATGAGCTCTATATCTCTTTTTATAGTTTTCATTAGTTTTCTTTGGTTTCAAACACAATATTTTGCATAGTTAAAGAATAGGTTATGAAGCTGAATTTGGGTTTCTAATGAGCTCCAAACATCATGAAAATTTGTATGTAGGTTCTACCTAAGCTTCTCAAGCTTTAGGACTCCTTGGCTTGCACAAAATGGAGAATTTGTTTACAAAATTGATTTTTTGTATGTACAATTGTAGTGATAAAAATTATTGTTTTTTGCAAAAATAATGGTTCTTTTCTTTAGACTTGACTTGTGCCTCTTGATTCATGTACTACCTCTCCTCTAGTGGGTGCATGACATTGGACCACTGGCTCCAACCTATCCTTGTGCAACACTCCCCTCCCTAGGGCATGTGTTGTCCTTGATATAAATTTGAGCTTCGGAGTTGTCAATGTAACATTGTAGAATATCTACCCCAAGGAGTTCTCAACAATGCATGCATCTCTAGCTAGTTTTGCCTCAAGTCACTGCCATTCAATAGCCTTAAAGATATTAGATTTAGTATTGTGATGGTGCTTGAAATAATGAAAGGTTTTGCATGCAAGTAGGTGAACTAGATTGGTGGGTGGTGAGTTGAAAAGATCTGATTGATACTCCTAGAAGCTCGTAGCGAACATATCTTGAAACATGTGCTTATATCATGCGGGAAAATATTTGATTTGAATATTCCATGCATGGCTGACTTTAACTTATGGAGTAGTGCTCATGTCATATACCAAATCTAGATTGCAATTTTCAAAACTTGGTGCATTAACATGCAGATACTTAACCTTTCTTAAGCCTTTGAAAGTTGTAAGCATGAGATGAAAGATTTGGATACACATCTTTGCCACAATATTGGGCATCTTTGAAGGTTTAGGGAGCCAATGGTAGATATACGTGGTCATGTAAGCGATGATTAGGGTCCCTATGGATGATTGAAATAGGGATAGTTAATCCAATTAGCACAACTTTTGTTGTCCATAGAATGGGTTATAGACAATATGTAGATGAGCATTGCACAATGTTTTAAGCATTTCCAAATATTCTTGTAATAATTGGGCATGCCAATTTGGCCAAAACATGGTGCCTTGCTTTGCAATGGCAGGAAGGTCATCAAGCTCAAACTGGTTGGTAAATGTAGGCATTTTCTTGACTACAGATTCCACATGTGCATTGTATTCTTCCAAAATCACAAAGAATGGAAAATCTTAAAGATGATTTGTGACAATCTAGCGACAAGGTGCGAGTTGCTGGAAGTATTGGGAGCACAATATTTGATCTTCGGCTAGAGGCAATGCAGCTTGTGGGAATTCTACATGAGTGAAGCTTGTGGGAATTCTACATGAGTGAGTGGGTTCTCTCAATTTCTTTTATTTGTATCACCCATGAAGCACTGTCATGGGGAGTTTTCACAAAAAGTACATTAGTTCAGTACCTCATTATTTGAACGCGGAGCATGTTATATAAAGTCAGAAAAAACCTTTTGTCTTATTTTACCAAAAATATGTATGTGTGCAACTTATTTTCATACCAAAATGACATCAAGAAGAGCTTCTGTCAACCATAAAATGTAAATGTACCAGATAAGCATATGGAGTCACTCTACTTAACAATGATAGATGGCTATGCCTTTGCATCATTCTAAATTGTCGTAGTAGTGAGCTACCAACACAAGATCAAGAATTTCATGTTCAAGCACCCACATCTCAACTCTGGGATTGGTATTAACAAGGGTACATCATATTAACAAGGGTACATCAGTGGATTAGATTCTTCTTCCTCATTGTTAATCATAGAGATTGATACCGAAAAGGGTGCATCAGAGGATTAGTTTCTTCTTCGTGATTGTTAATAAGAGAGATTGATACTCACAAGGGTACATCAGAGAATTAGGTTCTTCTTCGTCATTGTTGATCTCAGCGATTGATACTCACAAGGGTACATCAGAGGATTACTTTCTTGTTTGCCATTGTTAATTAGAGAGATTGATACTGACAAGGCTACATCAGAGAATTAGTTTCTTCTTCATCATTGTTAATCAGAGAGATTGATACTGACAAGGGTACATCAGAGGATTAGTTTCTTCTTCGTCATTGTTAATCAGAGAGATTGATACTGACAAGGATACATCAGAGGATTAGTTTCTTCTTCGCCATTGTTAATCAGAGAGACTGATACTGACAAGCTACATCAGACGATTAGTTTCTTCTTCGCCATTGTTAATCAGAGAGATTGATACTGATCAGGCTACATCAGAGGATTAGTTTCTTCTTCGCCATTGTTAATCAGAGAGATTGATACTGACAAGGCTACATCAGAGGATTAGTTTCTTCTTCGTCATTGTTAATCAAAGAGATTGATATTGACAAGGGTACATCAGAGGATTAGTTTCTTCTTCTTCATTGTTAATCACACAGAGACCATCTATTCATGCTAGCCTATCCACAATAAATCTGTGAAAAAGTGAGCAGAATGACTACCTGATTACATCATTAAAAACAAACCCAATTAGGCAACAAACTCGACAATCGCAAAAACAAAGCGTAGCTCATCAACCTGTTGCAAGGATCTGTGAGATAAATTTATGTTACATAATCGATTTCAGATTTACAAACGGAAAAAGACACAAGCTTCACATGAAAATATGTGCCATATTTACAACACAACATAGAAAAAGAGAGCTTGGTTCAAAGTCAGGGCATTTTCAATGTTTAAAGCAAAACTTTTTCCATAAAAAAGAACAATGAAGTCCTTGTCTGAAGGAAAGGGATCTTTGTACATTAATTTTGTTGAAGATGAACACTAATCCCAAATCTGCGAAGGGATCTCAGGCTTTTTCTTCAACAACCTCTAGGATTGATAATGACAAGGGTACATCAGAGGATTAGCTTCTTCCTTTTCATTGACGTTAATCACAGAGAAACCATCTATTCATGCTAGCCTTTCCACAATAAATCTATGAAAAAGTGAGTAGAATGACTACCCGATTATATCATTAAAAACAAACCCAATTAGGCAACAAGCTCGCCAATCGCTAAAACAAAGCGTAGCTCATCAACATATTAACGCCTTGAAAGATCTTCTCAAGAAGGCACAAATTTTTGAGGTTCTCCTCAATCTCTTTGGAAAACATCACTTTGTTCACAATGTTGGTGCATTTCAAGCCTTCACCTTTGGCTTGGAACCCTTGAAAGATATATCTATGAGAAGAAAAAAACCATAGGAACTTAGTCTTATGTGTTATTACATTCTACTCATTGTAAAAGTCTATATGACTTGGCATTTACTTGTATCACATACCTACTTGATTAGTCGTGGAATTTGGATGGTGTGATTGGAGAGAATATCTCCCTACTTTTAGTGGAGAGATTTTAGGGAGCCTAGATTTGAATTTCAAATTCAAATGATCACAAAAACTTCTATAAAAGATGAAGTGGAAAAGTCGCAAGGGTGTCACTCACTTTAGCTCAATTCCCGAGGCATTTCATTATTGTAACTCATTGTGTGTGAGTGCTACTTCATAGCCAACACCACAATACCTCATTTAGCTATGCTTGTCATGCTAATGAGATTGTACAACTACATTAATCAATAGAAGTATACACATTTACTATCTCTGATTTCTCTGAGTCATCATCTCCAAGTCTGTCAACTTCAACAGAGCATATCTCAGGATCACTGAACCAAATCAAGTGATTTAAAGCACATTGGATTTAGCTCAAAGTATTCTATACACCTACAAAGTTTGAAGTCAATTGATTCAGCCATTACAGAGAAATTGCGCTCGAAGTGGACTATGGTATTCTGCTGCTGTGTTCCTAAAATATCGGGGGTAACTACAATTTTGCTAAAGTGATTTCTCAGAGTATAGTTTGTCATTTCTTCTCATTCCACTTGCAAATGGTAGCTTGTTAAGCTACTTTAATATTTCCAGAAGGAATTAGATCAATTGTTAGTGTGCTGGTCACACTGAGTGAAAGACTGAGCAGGTGTCACTACAGAAATAGAAAGTTTTTCTTGATTTTTGAAGTGCCAAGTTATCTGTTTTGATTTAATCATTACACATATCATTTGCAAAGTACATATATGCTTTCTTGGTATCATTTGGAAGCTAAGCTAGTGTACTAAGCATATCTGAAGTAAAGGAGGGCTGGAGCAAAGCAGGTCTAGCAGCTTCAACTCAATCTCTTGAGTGCATCCAACCATCAGTCCCAACAGTGGTATCAGAGCAAATAAGGTAAACATGGGAGATGGATTTCCTTCATTCATTGACAAATTGGACAGGAACAATTACCAAGCTTGGTCTCTGAGAATGAAGACCTATCTACAAGGAAGAAGCTTATTTGGATACATATCAGGAGATGAGGAATTGCCCTCATTCAAAGCTAGAGGACTATCCACCAAGGATGAACATGAGAGGCTCAACCAATGGTGTGCAAAAGATGCTTTGGCAAGGTCTTACCTTCTTAACTCTATATCTGATTTCCTTTTACCTCATATAAGGAACTGTAAGACTTCCCAAGAGACTTGGGAAACTCTGTCAACATATTTTTCTTCCAACACAAGGGCCAGGAAGAATCAACTGTGGATTGAATTCACAACCCTTAGGAAGCAGCCCAAGCAATCAGTCTCAGAGTATGTGACAAAGATTAAAGATGTGGCAGACCAATTAGCAAGCATTGGAGAGGAGATTGAAGAGGAACAAATAGTCAGGCAAGTAACAAATGGACTCAAGGCAGATGATAAGTGGGAAAGTTTCACCACTGCAATGGACCTCCATATGGACATGCATACCCCAGATCTTACAACACTCATGGGGCAACTATTCACACATGAAGCAAAGTTTACAAAGGCAGGAGATCAATCAAAAGGTAACAACCCCTCTGCTCTCTATACTGATAAGAAAGTTAAGGATAAAGGTAAAGGGAAGAAACAGGATGAAGAAGGCTCTACCTCCCAAGCTAACTATGCAGGGAGAGGTAGATCCTCAAGAGGAAGAGGCAGAGGAGGTAAGTCAGGTAGGGGGAGACCCTACAACTCATCACCATGCAACATTTGTGGATTGTCCAATCATACCACAGATGAATGCTACAAGAACAGGATACTCTCAAGGGAGAGGCAGGTTCAACCAACATCAAGGCTACAATGGATACAACAATCAATACAATAACAATTACAACCACAACCACAATGGTAACTACCAAGGTGGATTCAGAAATAGAAGGGATTACAACAACTACACAGAGGAGCAAGATGACTCCCTATTGATCATGAATATGACCTCCAAGGCAGGTACAAATGATGATCATTTATTTTATATTGACTCAGGATGTTCTAACCATGTAGCTGGCAATGTGGCACTACTTTCTGATTTGGAAGAACCCAAGGGCAAACATCAGGTACAGACAAGTGATGATACTAAACACTCTGTTGTAAAGATTGGAAATGTAAAGACATGTGATGGTAACCAGAATCTATTGAGTAGGGTACTCTATGTACCAACCATCACCAAGAATCTAATGAGTGTTGGTCAGATTGTGGAGAAAGGTTTGCAGGTCAGATTCACACAACATGGAGCATATGTAGAGGACCCAAGACATGGATTCAGAAGGATAGCCAAGGGAGAAAAATCAGGTAGATTGTTTACTTTTGAGCTAGAAGACACCAAGAACATTGCTTTATATAATTACAAGGATCAAACACTTTCAGAGTTAGAAATATGGCACAAGAGGTTAGGGCACATAGGTGAAAGAACCCTAAAGCAAATGTGCAGGGATCAATGTGTGCTTGGGATACCTAATGTATCCAAGCAACACATGATTTACAAGTGTGGAGCATGTCAGCTTGGTAAGTCTCACAGGTTGCCCTATTGAAGGAAAGGTTTCATGCATGAAGACTATCTAGACTTGGTACACACAGATGTTTGGGGACCTAGCAAGGACCCTTCCATTTCAGGTTCAAGGTATTATGTGTCCTTCATTGATGACTATAGTAGGTGGACCATTTTATACTTTATGAAGCATAAAGATGAAGTGTTTAATTGTTTCAAGAGGTATCTTGCACTTGTTGAAAACCAAACAGGAAGAAGCTTGAAGAGGCTAAGATCAGATGGTGGAGGAGAGTACTTCTCCAATGAGTTTGAAGATTTCTTGTAGGAAAGATGCATTAGAAGGGAGATTACTACAAGGTACTCATTTGAACAAAATGGGGTAGCTGAAAGAAGGAATAGACTCATAGTAGAAACAGCTAGGTCTATGCTTAATGAAAAGAAATTGCCAAATTATCTTTGGGCAGAGAGTGTATCTACTGCCACCTATCTCATCAATAGGTTGCCATCCAAATCACTTGATGGCATGACACCATATGAAGCTTGGCATGGTAAGAGACCTTCTCTGGATCATTGTAAAATCTTTGGTTGTGTAGCATTATGTGCATATTCCCTCACAGGTAAGGGGAAAGCTAGACCCTAAAGCTGAAAAATGTATCTTCATTGGTTATGATTTGAACCAAAAGGGATACAGATTCTACAACCCAACAAACAAAGGCTTCAAGGTAAGCAGAGATGTCATCTTTGATGAGAATGACTCTTGGTATGAGAATGAATGCAGGAAGGTTAGTCTACCCTATGATATGGAAGAAGATTTCCCAAAGCTCACCAAGGAGGAACCAATCCAGAAAGATGAATCAAGCTCAGATGATGATGATACAATAAACCTTGAAGAATTCAAGGCATGGAAGTCCAAAGGAAAGATGAAGATGAAGAAGCTAGAGGATACACCAGAATCCTCAACTCAAGCAATGAGGAGATCTCAGAGAGAAAAGAAGAAACCTATCAGATTTGGGTATGACACATCACTTGTAACTAAACATTCTGTATATCTTGCAAAGGATTTGTTGAATGAAGAACCAGGTACCTATGAAGAAGCAATCACCAAACCAGAATGGAAAGAAGCTATGGATGAAGAAATGGAAGCTCTCAAGGAGAGTGATACTTGGGACTTGGTACCCAAGAAGGACTCTATGAAGGTGATAGGATCTAGATGGATCTACAAGCTAAAGAGGAATTCAGATGGAACCATAAACAGGTACAAAGCTAGGTTGGTAGCCAAGGGTTTTGCACAAACCCAAGGCATTGATTATGAGGAGACATTTTCTCCTGTGGCTAAGATGCCAACAATCAGAATTTTGGTGAGTGTAGCTGCATCCAAGAATTGGAACATGTATCAATTAGATGTCAAGAATGCATTCTTGAATGGATGGATATCTGAAGAAGTCTACATGTCACAACCACCTGGCTATGAAGATCCCAAGAAGGTAAATTATGTTTGTAAATTGAAGAAGGCTCTATATGGTTTGAAGCAGGCACCTAGAGCATGGAATTACAGGTTGACAACTTATCTCCAAGACCAAGGATTTGTGATGAGTAAAGCAGACACTTCTCTATTCATAAAGAGGAGTAGTACAGAGGTAATCTACTTGTGTGTTTATGTTGATGACATCATCATTACAGGCAATGATGTCAATGGGATTAGACACATCAAAGGACAGATGATGAAAGAATTCAAGATTAATGATCTTGGATTATTGAAGTACTTTTTAGGTCTTGAGTTAGTCTACACCAACTCAGGTATATATATCACTCAAAAGAAGTATGTACAGGATATGGTCAAGAAGTTTGGCTTGCAGGATGCTAAAGTCTCAACTACTCCAATGGAAGTCAACCTAAAGCTAAGTGCTTATGAAGGGGAAGAAGTCCAAGACATCACATGATATCAAAGTATGGTAGGTAGTTTGAATTATGCTACCTTGACAAGAATTGACATAGCATATGGTGTTAGTGTGCTTAGTCAATTCATGCATAAACCAAGGGCACCTCACCTAGAGGCAGCAAAGAAGATCTTGAAGTACTTGAAGGGAACTCAAAGCCATGGTTTGTACTTTCCTTATACATCAGATATTGATATTAAAGTATATTCAGATGCAGATTGGGCAGGATGCAAGGATGATAGGAGGAGCACATCAGGATACATTTGTTTTGCAGGAGATAAACCTATTTCTTGGTCAGCCAAGAAGCAACCTACAGTGGCATTGTCATCCACTGAAGCAGAGTATAGAGGGCTTGCCAATGCCACTCAAGAAGCTATCTGGTTGAAGCTCTTGTATACAGAGTTAGGTCTATACACTAGACCTCCAATTATCTTTGGAGATAACACTAGCTCTCTTCACCTTGCAGCTAATCCAATATATCATGCTAGAACAAAACACATAGAGGTTCATTACCACTATGTGAGAGAGAAGTTGCTTAGCAAAGAGATTCAATTGACATATGTGTCTACTAATATGCAATGTGCAGATTTACTCACTAAAGCATTGGATGGAAACAAGTTATGCAGATTCAAATCCATGATTGGATTGCAGGAAGTAATTGAAGATTAAAGATGAAGACTTAAGCCAAAGTGCTTGGCTTGAGGGGGAGCTGTTGGTGCATTTCAAGCCTTCACCTTTGGCTTGGAACCCTTGAAAGATATATCTATGAGAAGAAAAAAACCATAGGAACTTAGTCTTATGTGTTATTACATTCTACTCATTGTAAAAGTCTATATGACTTGGCATTTACTTGTATCACATACCTACTTGATTAGTCGTGGAATTTGGATGGTGTGATTGGAGAGAATATCTCCCTACTTTTAGTGGAGAGATTTTAGGGAGCCTAGATTTGAATTTCAAATTCAAATGATCACAAAAACTTCTATAAAAGATGAAGTTGAAAAGTCGCGGGGGTGTCACTCACTTTAGCTCAATTCCCGAGGCATTTCATTATTGTAACTCATTGTGTGTGAGTGCTACTTCATAGCCAACACCACAATACCTCATTTAGCTATGCTTGTCATGCTAATGAGATTGTACAACTACATTAATCAATAGAAGTATACACATTTACTATCTCTGATTTCTCTGAGTCATCATCTCCAAGTCTGTCAACTTCAACAGAGCATATCTCAGGATCTACTGAACCAAATCAAGTGATTCAAAGCACATTGGATTCAGCTCAAAGTATTCTATACACTTAAAAAGTTTGAAGTCAATTGATTCAGCCATTACAGAGAAATCGGGCTCGAAGTGGACTCTAGTATTCCACTCCTGTGTTCCTAAAATATCGGGGGTAACTACAATTTTGCTAAAGTGATTTCTCAGAGTATAGTTTGTCATTTCTTCTCATTCCACTTGCAAATGGTAGCTTGTTAAGCTAATTTAATATGTCCAGAAGGAATTAGATCAATTGTTAGTGTGCTGGTCACACTGAGTGAAAGACTGAGCAAGTGTCACTACAGAAATAGAAAGTTTTTCTTGATTTTGAAGTGCCAAGTTATCTGTTTTGATTTAATCATTACACATATCATTTGCAAAGTACATATATGCTTTCTTGGTATCATTTGGAAGCTAAGCTAGTGTACTAAGCATATCTGAAGTAAAGGAGGGCTGGAGCAAAGCAGGTCTAGCAGCTTCAACTCAATCTCTTGAGTGCATCCAACCATCACTCCCAACACACAATACCTTCACTCTTCACAACCAAGTACTGTTGGAAATGAGGTAGGCCCATAGCTCAAATCACAGGTCCATGGTTCCATAGGTCCAGCATCTACAACATAGAATCTTGTAATCTTCCAATATTGAAACATGAACATACTACAACTTAATCATACAAATGATGAGAAAAAGATAGAGAGAGACTAGACAACATGTGTAAAGTGTTACGTAAGCCAAGGCTTACTCACACTATCATAATACCAATGTTCAATGTACAACGTGGGAGCAAAACTCTTAACCACTCTATGTGAAGAGAAATAGATGGATGAGTAAATGTACAAATGTAACAAACATATTCAGATTTATGGACAAAAATCTGAATATACATGGGATGTGTGACCTAATAGGTTATAGAAGAGTGAATATGAGTGACTGAAAGAGGAAGGATCAGTGTGAAACTGATAATCAACAAACCCTCATCTAACCTTAGGCTATGGAAGACCCTAAGTCAGATATGTGTGTGAAAAGATCACATACTTAAAAAGTAGCAAAGAATGCTAACAAGTTTGCTGCCAGAAATCCTCAAACTCATGTGAACACACCTTCTCAAACACCTCATCCAAATATGCATAAAGCATATACGTACTGATTCTCTTGTACCTATGCCGAATAGGACTCCTCTTGATATGGATGCCACTGCCACCATAAACTCCAAGAAGTACCTGTGTGCATAAAGAGAATATGTACCTGAATACTTAACATAAGATTTAAATCTTATGTTAACCACCATCCAATGTCTTTGAAGTAACCCGAAATCTTCATGTAGAAGACATCCTTCAAATACACCATGTGAATGGCCGATCCTCACCACCAAGCTGCTAATGACCAAGTCCTCTTTCCATGAACAAGAGATAACCTCCTCTCCATGAGCAAGAGAGTGAGCACACTCTTCTTCTCCAAGAAGAACTCCATAGTTGCTTCTCAACATGCTTCAAGTTAGCACCATGGCTGCCCCATGTGCTAGAAGAAACACCACCTCTATTGAGGTCCAAGCACCAAGGCTTGTGTTGAACACTAGGTGAAGGATGCCTTGAAGTGATCCCAGGCACTTCTTATATAGGATTGTTGATCCCTCAAAATCACCAATAAAGCACTACACACAAGCGTTCTTGAAAAATCAAACGTGTTCGTTAAAGCAAAAGCTTTCTCCTTTTATCGCGATTCGTCGTACTTGGATGATTTTTCACAAAAAAATCATAAAACTACGCGAATGACGCTGCTGGAGCCGGGAACGAACCCGCGTCCTAGCTTTGGGAGGCCACTTAACTAGCCAAAGCACTGGTCGCCGTTGTGTGTACAAGGAGTAATAAGCATGTCTACACATGCTATAAACAGTGAGTTATATGGACCAATTTGACCATGGACAATGTCCTATATGACATTGTATTCCAACAATCCCCCCTACAATGTCATATTGGTACAACCTAAAGTGGATCTATAAGCTGCAAACTATAACAAGCTTCAAGCTTATACTCCCACACTTCAAAACTGACCTTCAGACTTTTCTTCAAAAGTCTTCTTCAAAACTGAATTTGACTTTCCTTCAAACGTCAAAAAACCTGAACTTGCTGAATATGAACCATAATACTTGAGAAAATATGCAAACTAGATATCCAATAGTGTACACATCAAGCAATCAGTGCTTGACAATAAATGTAGCAAGTACTGTCTCTGAACCTGCTATCTCCTGTTTTCAAAAACCTGAAAACTGTGAAGAGATGAATAAGTATGTGCTTGAAGATGAAGAGGTGTTGCAAAATCCTTGATCTACACCAGCCAAATGAACTCCAGAAGTATATGGTGGGCCCTTTTAGCTTGCCAATGGATGTATTAGACACCCTATGTACCTTGGAAGATCACTCTCAAAAAGATAGAGCAAAACAGATAAGTTGGAGTTAGCTCAGAGGTGAAAACTTGCTATTCTTGGTTCATACACCTGTCCAGTGTTTTACATAATTCTCTGAGCACAGTAGCAATTAGCTTAATTCCTCCTGGGGAAGTCTAGGTAACTTAAAGAGCTAACTTTCAAGAGTAAACTCATCAAAAATAATGAACCACACACTGAGAATGAGTTTTAACAATTGATGACATCATCCGGATTTTCACGGGCTGCTACAGGTTGAGACTAGTGAGCTGAAAAATCAACATAACGCAAAATGTAGGAATCCAATTATTATGAAAATTTGTATGGTTATACTAGACAGTAAGCTCAATCCAAAAAGCTTTAAATCACTGAATTTGGATAAGTAACCACTGGGAAATGGCTCTGACAAGATGAGTGAAAAAGTCGGGTACCTGACAGAGAAGTGAAGATGAACAGAACCTGTTGACTTCAAATGAATATAACTGAAGATGGCAACATCCAAATGACATGAAAATTTGTGAGAATTTAGTAGACTTGTAGAGCTAACTTTAGCAAGTTAAATCACTGAAAATGATGCACCAAGCTCAGAGAAAACATCTCTGCAAGCTGACTGAGAAAACTGAGAGTAATGGCAGTGAGTAGTACACTTCACAAGAACATGGAAAGATGAACTCAAATAATCATGAAAATGAAAGTATATTGCTTGTACAATACAATGACTTACTAATACATATGTGTGCCTTGTAATCACACCTTGATATGGCATAAATCTCAGCTCTTGGAGGTCTTCACATAGGTCTCTCTAACCACGACTAAAACTGCCATCTATTTATAGTTGAGTTTGGGAGGCTAACTTCCCTCAATCACTCTCCAATCAATCAATGATTGATTTGATTCTCTACCTACCACAAATCACGAATTCGTGGCTCCTCTTTCCATTCTTGATTAAGTGAACTCAACCAATTAAGATTCTTTCACTTTTACATTAAGTAAACTCTTCAAAAGTTACAAGAGGTAGTTCACAAGTGAACTTTACATAGTCTTCATTTTAAGGCTTTTTCTATGACTTTGTGGGACTCAAGCCAATACTTAGGCTTGTCATAGATGTGCTCCAACAGCTCCCCCTCAAGCCAAGTATGCTTGAGGTCTTCAATCTTCCAAGATTACCTGCAAACCAATCATAGCCTTGAATTTGCAAAGCTTTGTACCATTCAATGCTTTGGTTAGAATATCTACACATTGTTGATGAGTGGACACATATGATATTTGAATCTCTTTGGTTAGAACCTTTTCTCATACATAGTGATAATGAACTTCAATATGTTTAGTCCTTGCATGAAAAATAGGATTAGCAGCCAAATGAATAGAACTCATATTGTCACAAAAAATAGTTGGAGTTCCAAACTCCAATCCAAGATCTTTGAATAATGTCTTCATCCACATAGCTTCTTGTGTAGCTATGGCAAGACCTCTATATTCAGCTTCAGTAGAAGAGAGAGCAACTGTGGGTTGCTTCTTGGATGACCATGAAATAAGCTTTGAACCTGCAAAGGTAAGATAACCTGAAGTGCTCCTTCTATCTTCCTTGGAGCCAGCCCAATCTGCATCAGAAAATAGCTTCAAACCTAAATCAGATATGAGTTCACCTTCATGTGAGCTCAATTTGTGATTGACCTCCATTGGAGTACCTGCAATCTTACAATCTTGCATCTTGAATTTTGCCAACATGTCCTTAATGTACTTTCTTTGAGTGAGAAACAAACCATGATCTTTGTAGACAACTTCCAAACCTAGGAAGTAGGTAAGTGAACCCAAATCACTTATCTTGAACTCTTCTCTCATCTGATCTTTGATCTTCTTCATACCATCTACATCATTTCCTGTCAATATAATATCATCTACATATACACATAGGTAGATGACCTCGGAATTACTCTTTTTGATAAAGAGTGAAGGATCTGCCTTGCTTGGCTGAAAGCCTTTGTCCTGCAAGAATGAAACAAGCCTGAAATTCCAAGCTCTTGGAGCTTGCTTGAGACCATACAATGCTTTGTTAAGTTTACAAACATAATCAGGATAAACTTGATTCTCAAAACCAGGTGGTTGTGCCATATATACCTCTTCTGTTATCCAACTATTCAAGAATGCATTCTTTACATCTAGTTGAAGTATCTTCCAATTCTTGGAAGAGGCAATACTAAGCAAAACCCTAATAGTAGGCATCTTTGCCACAGGAGAGAAGGTCTCCTCATAATCAATTCCCTGAGTTTGTGCAAAGCCTTTTGCTACAAGCCTTGCTTTATACCTGTTAATGGAACCATCAGAATTCTTCTTGAGTTTATAGACCCATCTTGAGCCTATTACCTTCATGGATGAAGTCTTGGGCACCAAATCCCAAGTGTTGTTTTCCTCAAGTGCTTCGATCTCTTCCTTCATTGCATGCTTCCATTCTGTTTTTGCTTTGGCCTCTTCAAATGATGATGGATCCTCTTGGTTTATGTCCTGTGCTATGTAGATAGAATGTTTAGTTACTAATGAGGTGTCAAACCCATACCTTTCGGGTTTTTTCTTTTCCCTCATAGATCTTCTTAGGCCATGATGTGATGATTCTGCCTCATGTCCAAGTTCTTGCAATTTTGCTTTACCTTTAGACTTCCATGCTTTGATCTTTTCCATCTGAGATTCTTCATCATCCTCTGAGGTGTCTTGTTCTTCAATCTTCGGTTGTTCTCTACCAAGCTTTGGAAAATCTTCTTCAAGATTATATGGTAAATTGACCTTCCTGCATGAATCTTCATACCATGAATTGTTCTCATAAAAAACTACATCCCTGCTTACCAAGAATCCTTTGTTGGTAGGGTTGTATAACCTGTAGCCCTTTTGATTGTTGTCATATCCAATAAATACACACCTTTCTGCCTTTGGATCCATCTTGCCTCTAACCTGTGAAGGAACATGAGCAAAAGCAATACATCCAAAAATTTTACAATGATCTAAGCTTGATCTTCTTCCATTCGAAGCCTCATATGGAGTCATCCCAACAAGGGATTTTGAAGGCAACCTGTTAATCAAGTAAGTGGCTGTAGATACAGCCTCAGCCCATAAGTAATTAGGTAAATGCTTTTCATTTAACATAGACCTTGCAGCTTCAACAATTGTCCTATTCCTCCTTTCTGCCACTCCATTTTGCTCAGGAGTGTACCTTGTAGTTACCTCTCTTTTGATTCCTCTTTCTTGAAGAAAAGAATCAAACTCATGGGAGAAGTATTCTCCCCCTCCATCTGACCTTAGCCTTTTTAGTGATTTACCTGTTTGATTCTCCACAAGAGCCAAATATCTTTTGAAACATGAAAAAACTTCATCTTTGTGTTTCATAAAGAATAGGATAGTCCACCTGCTGCAATCATCAATAAAGGAAACATAATACCTTGATCCAGATATTGAAGCTTCCTTGCTAGGTCCCCATACATCTGTATGAACCAACTCCAAGAGATCTCCATGCATATAACCTTTCTTCATGAATGGTAACCTGTGAGACTTTCCAAATTGACATGCACTACACTTATAAATCATATGTTGTTTTGACAAATTAGGGAGTCCAAGTACACTTTGTTCCCTGTAAATTTGCTTTAATGACCTTTCACCAATATGTGCTAACCTTTTGTGCCATACTTCCAATTCTGTGAGTGTCTGACTACCATAGTTAAAGAGAGCAATGTTTCTAGTGTCCTGTAATTCAAATGTGAACAATCTACCTGTCTTTTCACCTTTTGCAATTCTTCTGAATCCTTGACTTGGATCTTCAACAAATGCTCCTGCTTTTGTGAACTTGACTTGCAACCCTTTCTCTACTATCTGCCCAACACTTATCAAATTCTTTGTAATGGTAGGGACATAGAGTACCTTACTGAGTAGGTTGATGTTTCCATCAGGTGCTTTGACATTGCCTATTTTCTCCACAGGATGTTTTGTATCATCTCCTGTTTGTACCTCATGCTTATTCCTTGGATCTTCTAAATCTGATAGGAGTGCCACATTTCCTGCCACATGATTTGAACAACCTGAATCTATGTAGAAAACATGCTCATCAAATTTACCTTGTGGCATAGCCATGTTCATGATCAATAATGAATCCTCTTTGTTTGAGTCTTCTGTGTAGTTATTGTAGTCTCTCCTTCCTTTGTAGCCTCCTTGATAGTTTGAATGATTGTAGTTGTTGTAGTTGCCATGGTAGTTGTTGAACCTTCCTCTTGAGTAGCCATAACTTCCTCTATTGTATCCTCTGCCTCTTTGATTCCCGGAATTCCTAAAGCAATTTTCAGTTGTATGATTAGTTAATCCACAAATAGAACATGAGTTGGAGTCTTGGGATCTCCCCCTGCCTTGTCTACCTCCTCTTCCTCTACCTCTGCCATGTATTCCTCTACCTGCATAGTTAGCTTGATATGTACCTACTTCATCATCCACTTTCTTTGCCTTTCCTTTGTTATCTTTAGACTTGCTTTTATCCGTGTATAAAGCTGAAGATTGATTACCTTTAGAGCTTTCTCCATTTTTTATAAGCTTTGCCTCTTGAGTAAGTAGTTGTCCAATGAGTGTGTTGAAATCAGGTACATGCATGTCCATGTACAAATCCATAGCTGTGGTGAATGCTTCCCACTTGTCATCTGCCTTCAAGCCATTGATGACCTGCCTTACAATTTGCTCTTCATCTATTACCTCTCCAATGCTTCCCAACTGATCCGCTATGTCCTTGAGCTTTGTGACAAAATCAGTCACATTTTGTTTGGGAGCCTTCTTGAGAGTTGTGAAATCCTGCCATAGTTGATGCTTCCTAGCTTTAGTACTTGAAGAAAAGAAAGCTTCAAGTGCATCCCACACTTCCTGAGATGTCTTACAACTTCTAATGTGAGGCAACAAAAAATCTGAGATAGAGTTGAGGAGATAAGACCTTGCAAGTGCATCCTTGGAGCACCATGTGCTCAATCTTTCTTGCTCTTCTTGTGTTGGTTGACTTTTGTTCCTGAAACTTGGCATAACTTCATCTCCAGCCACATAACCATATAAACTTCTACCTTGGAGATAGGCTTCCATTCTTAATGACCAAGCTGAGTACTTACCTCTGTCTAATTTGTCAATTGATGAAGGAAATCCATCTGCCATGTTGTCTAACCTTGCTCTGATACTACTGTGAAGAGATGAATAGGTATGTGCTTGAAGATGAAGAGGTGTTGCAAAATCCTTGATCTACACCAGCCAAATGAACTCCAGAAGTATATGGTGGGCCCTTTTATCTTGCCAATGGATGTATTAGACACCCTATGTACCTTGGAAGATCACTCTCAAAAAGATAGATCAAAACAGATAAGTTGGAGTTAGCTTAGAGGTGAAAACTTGCTATTCTTGGTTCATACACCTGTCCAGTGTTTTACATAATTCTCTGAGCACAGCAGCAATTAGCTTAATTCCTCTTCCAGAAGTCTAGGTAACTTAAAGAGCTAACTTTCAAGAGTAATCTCATAAAAAATAATGAACCACACACTGAGAATGAGTTTTAACAACTGATGACATCATCCCGATTTTCACGGGCTGCTACAATTTGAGACTAGTGAGCAGAAAAATCAACATAGCTCCAAATGTAGGAATTTAATTATTATGAAAATTTGTATGGTTATACTAGACAGTAAGCTGAATCCAAAAAGCTTTAAATCACTGAATTTGGATTAGTAACCACTGAGAAATGGCTCTGACAAGATGAGTGAAAAAGTCGGGTACCTGACAGAGAAGTGAAGATGAACAGACCCTGTTGACTTCAAATGAACATAACTGAAGATGGCAACATCCAAATGACATGAAAATTTGTGAGCATATATTAGACTTGTAGAGCTAGCTTTACAAAGTTAAATCACTGAAAATGATCCACCAAGCTCAGAGAAAACATCTCTGCAAGCTGACTGAGAAAACTGAGAGTAATGGCAGTGAGTAGTACACTTCACAAGAACATGGAAAGATGAACTCAAACAATCATGAAAATGAAAGTATATTGCTTGTAAAATACAATGACTTACTGATACATATGTGTGCCTTGTAATCACACCTTGATATGGCATAAAGCTCAGCTCTTGGAGGTCTTCACATAGGTCTCTCTAACCACGACTAAAACTGCCATCTATTTATAGTTGAGTTTGGGAGGCTAACTTCCCTCAATCACTCTCCAATCAATCAATGATTGATTTGATTCTCTACTTACCACAAATCACGAATTCGTGGCTCCTCTTTCCATTCTTGATCAAGTGGACTCAACCACTTAAGATTCTTTCACTTTTACATTAAGTAAACTCTTCAAAAGTTACAAGAGGTAGTTCACAAGTGAACTTTACATAGTCTTCATTTTAAGGCTTTTTCTATGACTTTGTGGGACTCAAGCCAATACTAAGGCTTGTCATAGACTTGCTCCAACAAAAACATACACTAGGATCCACATATTTGCATTTACCTTCCAAAAAGGTTTCTCAACGTACTTCTATTGTGCCATGTAAATACACTAAAAATAATCAAGAACTGAATCCTGGAACCTGTGACTGACAACTCACAACTTAGTGTATTATGAACACTGTTGGTTCATCTTTGACTGTACTCAAGTCAAGTCAACTCAACTTAATTGAAATCAACTGTAATATGAGTCTCATAAAAAAATCTATGATGTCTTCATGTCTTCATCCTTTAAATCCTTCATACCTCTTTCCTTCAGAACCTGGTATAAACATAAATGTGTGCACTTCTAAAACATACCTCTCTGAAATATCAAGCTTCTCTTCAATAGAACTCTGGAACCTTCTCCTGAACAGAAACATCCTAATAGGAACTTTCTCCAAACATTCTTCTTCTTCCTTCTTCTTTCAAAGTTGGAACATAAAGAGAACCTGACAATGGAAATATAGGAATACCTGTAGGTATGACTCTGCATTCTTTTACATATGGCTGAAAATAAGTTTTCATGTTTCATCACCCTCTTGGATGATTTAACACTAGTATCCACTATTCTTCAAATATATCAGCCTTTATGCAATCTGGAACGTCTTCCTTCATAAATCTGATCTTCAGTGATCAATACCTGTATCTGAAACAAAATCTCTGAACCCTTTTTATTAGCATTGTGCACATGCCAATAGATTTCCATGTCATTCCTCAGCTTTCCAAATTGTAGAATAAGGTTAGCTAAGCCTAACATAACAAAACCTTGCTGAAAGCTTTATAGGATTCATAACCTTCTCTAACATAACAAGTATCTTGTTCTATTCCTCCGCAACACAAATCTGATAGAACCTGAATCTTTGACTTACTTCTTCCAATGCTAAGAACTTCACAAAACAAAGGATAAACAAGTGACTCATAAATACTCAAGATCTTCAAGATCTATCAAGATCAATGATCTCTCCTGTGTAGAATCTGCTCTCATCAAACCTTCATGACTGAATGTTTGATTTATTACCTGAACGTCTCTAAGTGTCCACGCTTCTCAAAAAGTTGTAAAAATTTTCTTCAAACAAATCCTTCCCAAGAATCTGCAACTCCTACTTGAAACATAAGTGGACAAACTTCTCACCTTGAGAAGTCCAAAAGCTGCAAGTTGATACTTCATTTTTTCATATTCTACCTGGGTGAAATGTGATAGTACCTACTTGATTTTCTTTTTGCTAACTCCACTTCTCAATCAAGTGAAAGGATCTGATGGAACACCTTTTTGAATACAAACATGTATCCAAAAGTCTAGACAATCATAGAAAGTAGATTCTCCATTGACTTGTACAACAACAAAACTGAATTTTCTGAAGTAGCTGAAAAATACTAAATATGAGGTAACCTTTTCCAAACATAAAGCCTCAACCTAAGTCTTCAACATCTGCTACAAAACTCTTTTATCTTAAGAGTTAGATAAAGAAGAAATATACTTCTCTGCAACTTTTCATATACCAAGTAGCTCTGTATTGACACACCAAGAATTCTTTGAGGGAACATATAAGCTACCTGCTCAAAAGCTTCAACTAAAACATAACTCATACACATATGAGTCACAACATATATCTGCTGCTTTTTCTTTCTCTCAATGCAATTCTTTGTCAAATCTACTAAATCATGACCAAGTGTAATGCAAAACAAGAAACTGCTTCTTCTTTAGACTATCTTCACACAAGATGTTCTTGTAGACTTGTCTTTGGATGTAGAGGATAAAATAGGAAAAGTATATGGAAAATATATGAGAAAAGGTAGCCTTACTTTTCTTTTGGAAATGATGGACTTTCTTCTTCTACATCTTTCTTCCACCTGATGATGTCAACATCTTCAAACTTCTCTTCCATACCTTTTGTTCTCTTCATCTGGAAGTAGTAAGCACTCTTGAGTTCTTCAAATGAACTCTTTCTCTTCCTCTAATGTTAAGAGTAAGAGACAAAACAAACATGGTATACAAATGGAAGTGAATATAGAAACATGTTTTATCATCTCCTCATATCTTTGAATCAAAATGCTGCTTCAAATGTCTGAAATGACTAAATTCACCAACCTTTTGTCTGAATGATGAATTACCATTCTAGAGTTACCTTCTCTAGATACCTAGATTACATTTTGTACCTGGATATCCAACCAATTTACAATAGAAAATTGGCTGAAAAACTCATCCCATCTCCAAATTTGTCTTCTTAGATGAGCCTTCTTGCCATGAAAGAGATCTTTCAAAACTCTCTAGAAAAACCTCTAGATACCTATTTTGATCTAGCCTTTAACTTTCAAATGATGAAAGCGTATAAAAGCACTCCTTGAAACCTTCAAATCTCTTCATAACTGCTCTTCTAAGATATGACATGCAAATGATAATCTGATAGTAGAAACTAATACCTGTGATTTGATGTTGATCTGATTCCTTCATCTTCTCTAAACCATTGTTCTTCCTTGAATTTGAAGTAGCCTTCTCTTCATCAAGTCTTGGTCTTCAAACAATACTTTTGTAAATTATTTGCATACTTTTCCAAAAATATTCGGCTGCTAACAGATCATCAACTTCATACTCCACACTGATGAATACACATGTAACTGAATTCTCTAATTCTCAAATCTCTACTCATCTAGATTAAGTGTGTATGTCAAATGTCAAATATTAGAAGATGCCCTTAAATCATATGTTGTAAATCTGGAAGTCTGGGAACCTGGGATTCTGAATGAGCCTGAATGCATTGATGCCAAAGTCCTAAAGCTTTGATACCAAAACCTTAGTGCTCTGATACCAAATGTTGGAAATGAGGTAGGCCCATAGCTCATATCACAGGTCCATGGCTCCATAGGTCCAACATCTACAACATAGAATCCAGTAATCTTCCAATATTGACAAAACATGAACATACCAAAACTTAATCATACAAATGATGAGAAAAAGATAGAGAGAGACTAGACAACATGTGTAAAGTGTTACATAAGCCGAGGCTTACTCACACTATCATATATACAAATGTTCAATGTACAACGTGGGAGAAAAACTCTTAACCACTCTATGTGAAGGGAAATAGATGGATGAGTGAATGTACAAATGTAACAAACATATACAGGAGATGTGTGACCTAATAGGTTAAAGATGAGTGAATATGAGTGACTGAAAGAGGAAGGATCACTGTGAAACTGATAATCAAGAAACCCTCATCTAACCTTAGGCTATGGAAGACCCTAAGTCAGATACGTGTGTGAAAAGATCACATACTTAAAAAGTAGCAAAGAATGCTAACAAGTTTGCTGCCAAAAATCCTCAAACTCATGTGAACACACCTTCTCAAACACCTCATCCAAATATGCATAAAGCATATTGTTAGCAGTGGACAAGGGAGAGAAGGCACAAGCAGACAAGGGAGCCAACGAAGATCTGGCAAGTAGGCCAACAATTTTCTTCAGAAAGAAGCACTTATGAACATTCACGCAGATTTAGCACTAAGGCAACTTTAATCTTTCAAAACCTCTACACCCATTAAAAGTGATTCTCATCACTAAGCACCATTGTAAATATCATTTCATCTTTTTGTAGCTCCATTTTGTGCAAGCCAATGAGTCCTTGAGCTTGAGGAGCATTAGAAGTACCTACCTGCCAATTTTCGTGATTTTTGGATATCGTTTGAGCCCCCAAATAAGCCCTGGAACCTAATTTTTAACTAGGCCGGACACTAGGTCTGAACAGGGCCAAAGCTAGTCAAAAACTATAAAAGGAGCTAGAGAGCTCATTTTTGGGGTTAGATTGTAATTGAAACAAACTTGTAAGAGCTTTTGAAAGTAATCTAAAGAACTCCATTGATTCTCTCTCTTTGTCTTGCCGTGTGTGCGCGTGTGTGTGTATGTGTGTGCATGCTTGTGTGCTTCTCACTCACACACTTGTGCCGCCACTTGCTCGAGGTCTTCATACCATCCTCACGTCTTCCCGGATTGACATTAAAGGAGGTGCTACTCATCACTGAGCTACACCAAATTTTGGCGCCGTTGCCGGGGATCGAGCTTTGAGGACGAGCGTGTGATGGTAAGACGTAGAGTTGACGCGTTGGAGTTGTAGGTATTTTCTTCACTCTCATCGAATTTCTTTTACTTTCTTCACCATCTTCATCACCATCATCATCATCACCATCTCCCACCTCCATCTCCATCATCGCGAAAATTTTCAGTTTTGATCATATCACCATCTCCACCTCATTTCCTCCATTCCACTTGTGAGAGAGAGCGAGAGAGCGATATTGCTTGCACTGTTTTTGCATGTTGCTGTGATTCTTGCAGGTACTGCCATCATCATCATCCCCAGCACGCTGCGCGCAGGTACGAAATTCGAAGAAACTGTCTCGCGGTCGCAGGCTTCTGTCGATCGCGACTGACAGAAATTTTTGGCTTTTCACAAAAGTGAGTGCACCATTAGCACAAGCACAAGGAGCACATCCTAAAACATTAAAAACAGTAGAAAAATCCCGAGGTTTTCTGTCAATCGCGACCGACAGCCTCTGTCAATCGCGACTGACAGACCCTGTCAATCGCGACCGACAGACCCTGTCAATCGCGACCGACAGACCCTCGCGACCGACTGACTGCCACGTAGGACCCTGTCAATCGCGATTGATACTGTCGATCGCGACTGACAGCCACGACCGACACCCCTGTCGATCGCGATTGACACCGTCGATCGCGATTGACTGAAATTCCACGATTGATTGACTTTTACGCGTAGCCACGTGTCCATCGCGACTGATAGGCCCCCGATTGACTGAAATTTCGGCGAAAAACCCGGAAAACGTGTCGATCGCGATTGACACTGTCGATCGCGATTGATAGCCCCGACGGACACCTCTGTCGATCGCGATTGACACCGTTGATCGCGACTGACAGCCCCGACGGACACCTCTGTCAATCGCGATTGACAGACCTGTCGATCGCGATTGACAGGCTTTTCG
Source organism: Ceratopteris richardii (assembly GCA_020310875.1). NCBI lineage: Eukaryota > Viridiplantae > Streptophyta > Polypodiopsida > Polypodiales > Pteridaceae > Ceratopteris > Ceratopteris richardii. The sequence continues at coordinate 54,702,547 of CM035440.1, forward strand.
GCCAAAAAATTAGGGTTTTTTATCTCAAAATTTGGGGCAATTTTGGGGCACAATAGTCAATCCATTAGCATTTTTGAGGTTCCTACACTTGTGAATTGGGAGAAAACTCTAGGATCTGTCAGCCAGTTTGAATCCTGTTTTAACCCCCTAAACCCTGAACAGTCATAACTTCTTCATACGAAGTCAATTTTTGTGTTCTAGGGCTTGTTGGAAAGCTCGTGACATATACTACAAGCCCTCAACTGTTTTTTATAAAGATGATACATTGATTTTCAGATCAAGTATTTTGAAGTTGACCATACCCAGGGGGATCAAAGTCAGGGATCTCTAGAATTATTTTCCAAAAAAAATCATAGTGAAAATTGGTGTTGTGCTACCTGAATGAAAATCATTGGTTCTGTCTTTGGAGTTTAAGTCTTGAGCTAACTGTGGAACTCTTACAGATCTATTGAGGGCATCGAAAGGCGTTTTGAGCAAGTGTAAGTGCAAGCTTGGGAACACACTTCCTGGGCATCCAAAGGCAACCAAGCAGGAAACAAAAGGTTGGAAATTCTCAACTCCCTTTGTCAATTCCTAGCTTAGGCTAAGAACGACTAGTGATAGGAGTCAGCCAGGGCGACGGTAGGCAGTTATCAAGTTGAAGACTACCTAAAAACTCAAGTTCAAGATAAAAACATAATCTCTGTACTGTCGATAACCTTGAGGTAAAGAACCTAACCTGGAATGATCAATTTACAGTGCGGAAATACACTCAAGTATTCCTGACGACGTAATATCAGACAAGACCTTAAACGCGAGAAATAACTAAAAAGAATCAAGTGACTAATATAAAGTAACCAGCAACGAGGTTGTACTCTGGGCAAAGAATTGGGCTACTTAGATAGGCATATGAACCTTAGATCAGGACGACATCTAGTAAGGGAGAGACAGAGCCTTAGATCTTCAGAGGCTAGTGTTAACCACACTGCTAGGTCCTGGGCCCAGCAAATGAGCCACCACTCGTACTACCCTAGCTCTGAGACCAGTGAGTCAGAGATGTCTCAAGGCATGGACAGACCTACGGGAAGTTCAGGAGTGCCTTACTTGTACAGGGTGGAAGGCCCTTACAAAACACAGTTGGAGTACCTTAGGACCAACCGATTAGGTGCCAGCATCTATGAGGATGGCTTAGGAAGATCTGTGATACAGATTAAGAATCCTGATCAATCCATTGGACTAGAACACCCAGCTGTCAAGTTTGAAAATGGTCCATACCTGGACAAAGAAGGAACTATATACATAGTCACCAGTCACCCAGACAGGACAGATGAATTTGGAAATGTAATCTCAGAAGCGGACTTAGGTGACTTGAAACAAGGAAACATGGGAGTAGAACCTAGAACACCCCGATGCAAATCTGTTCTCACTAGGATTATCACACCTGATTGGGTTCCCCAAGACAACAAGAGCATAGAGTTGCTCCTCAATCGAGAAACCGACGAAGCCTTCTGGAGGTATAAATCTAATCAGCCAACCGATATAGGAAACATCATGATCTATGAGTTTAAGGATCCTGATAGCCCAGGCAGAGTGACCTACTTAGATCACACTTCGGAGAGGATCTTTGTGGTGACAGAAAATGATAGGCATGCTTACACTTGGAAGGGTGAATTCATTTTCCCCCAACCAAGACTGAATGTATCCTATGGTCACCCTGGTGCTGGAACATCCCAAGCTCATGGTATGCAAAGAGACAGAAGTAGAGATAGACCAGAAGTAAGTTTTGCCAACCCAGTGGGCAGAGAAAGAACGAGAACGGAGACGAATAGGGTAGAACCTGAGAAGCTTAGAGCTCACAGGAACCAAAGAAATGTAGATGGATTCCCTCTGTCGAGGCCTAGAGAGCACACAAGAACGTTGAGACCCACCCAGCTAGTTAAGTCCATGAAGAATTACTTTGACGGCACAGGAGATCCCTATGATCATGTGGCGGAGTTCAAGCAAGTCTTGAGAGCTGAACAAGTGGAGGATCTGTTCACACAGTACAATGCCTTCGGTCTAACCCTTAGGAACACAGCACTTACATGGTTTCAGCCATTGGATGAGCGGCAGTTCAGGTGCATAGACCAACTCCTAGAGGCTTTCATTGTAGAGTTCTCTAAGAGCGGCATAAGACACAATACCTCCTCACTGATTCACAGCTTCAAGCAAACCCCTCAAGAGACCGTGAGACTTCCAGGAAGAAGATTTAGGCAATACCTTGAAAGATGTCCTGTTTCGGAGCTACCCACATCTGCCAAACAGGTAGCCTTGTTCCTTGATGGATTGCTGAGTACGAAATTGAGATCCTATGTGTATCTGAAGGACCCTAGGACTATAGAAGAGTGTGTACGCATGTGCATTGACATTGAAGATAACCTAGGGGAAGAACTAGAGCTTTCCAAAATCTACAAAGATTCAGATAGTGCTTCTAGTCACTCTTCCACGCAATCCACATCAATTGAGGATCGTAGAGAAAGTGGCACAAAAACTAGGCGTCTCTAGCAAACAAATTCCGAGGTTTGCCCCTGTGAAAAGATGCTATACTTGTGGTGGCGACCACATGGCGAATGTATGTCCCATTATGGCTCAACCCCAAGTTAATCCTAGTAGCCAGTACTGCACCATAGAACGGAAGTACACCAATCACACTGCGCAAGATTGCCCATACAACAGGCAGGCGGTTAGGCAACCCTACCCTCAGCCATACCCTCAACAGGGAAGATACCAGAACCAGTACCCTCCACAGCCATATGGCAGGCAACAGCAACCCTATCCGCAACCATACCAAAACCAACAGAGACCCCAACCAGTGCTAGTTCAACAGCCTCCAAACCCAGCTAATGTGATTCCGGTCAAGTACGCTGTTGCAGAAGAAAACCTGAATAGGGCCATAGTACCAGTAACCCCATTGATCTCAGAAAGTGACCCTAGTGACCATAGCTTTGATTCTACCCATGTTGATAGCCCCCAGGCTTACTACATGCAGTCTCCAGAACATGGTGAGTCCTACTATAGTGAAGAGCCAAATGAAATAAGTTGGGAGTCAGACTACACAAACGTCATGTATGCAAACCCCAACCCTAGGCCTCAACCTAGGCAGGTACGACCACCATTTCCTAGAGGACCGTGCTACAGGTGCCAAGGAGATCACCTCATTCGTGATTGTCCCTTGCCTCCACCTACACAACCCCAGTCAGTGACCATCCAAGGCTTTTGCCAAGACTGTGGAAAAGAGCATCTCTTACGAGATTGCCCAAAGAACCCCAATAACATGCCAAAAATCACCCCTATCAACGTTGTTGGGTTAGTGGTAGACTCCTCAGGAAGTGTCACTTCCACTGCACCAGTACAGGTAGTCACTAGAGCTCAGGCATTGCAGCAAAACCAAGAGGCGAGCCAGGAAAAGGGCCCAGAGGCTAGTGAAACCGAGAGCGTGACAAAGAAAAGGACTAGAGCGTGGAAAGATAGTCGAGAAAGAATGAAAAGACAATGGGCTAAAAAGATAAGTGAACTCGAGGAAAGCGTAAGGGAAACAAGAGCCAGAATAACCGAACTCACAACTCAAACTCCCTCTCACACTACTCCACCACCACCACTCCCATCTCCATCCGACCCACCACCTCCCCCACCGCCTCATCAAAGCCCACCACCCCCTAGAGTAGGATCAGTCCTAGCTGATCCCACTCCCGAGGACCTTAATATGATGCTTAAAGCATATCAGGCCAGAGTCCAAGAAGGGCCAAACGTAACTGATCATGAAAAATGCTACCCTAGAGCCGAGCTAGAGCTTGAACGAACAAAAATTTGTGCTAAGATGGTGGAATTGGCTCAAGCCATGTTCGAAGCTAGCCGCCTCTTTAACATCTCTAGCTCCGCTAAGACGCAGTTACACTTTGATGGACTGCTAGAAAGAATAGAGAGGCTAATTGCACAATCAGAAAAGGAACCTGCCCCTCAAAGAAAGGACAGGGCAAGAGAACAGATAAGCCATCCTCTTCAGGAAGCCCATGTGCCTCCTCAAGAAGCTTATCTTCCCCCCCAAAAGGCAGATGAACCCCCCTCGAAAGCTTACGTACCTCCACAGGTTGCCTACATTCCTTCTCAGGGAGCGTATGAGCTTGATCGGAAGAGTAATAGAATAAGTAATCCTCCCCAGGAAGCTTGTGCTCCAGCCATCTATGAGAACAAGGAGAGAGCCAATGATAGAATAAGCCCTCCTTCCTAGGTTGCTTATGTGCCTAATTCTACGGAGCCAGACACTTCTTCTTCTATGAATCGATTTGCACCAGACTTCCTACGAGAGATTCAAGAAGACAAATGGGATAACGAAAGTGAAGTCGCCCCTCCTTTTGAACTTGTGGATGATGCACACGATCAATTCCCACAAGACATCCCATCTATTTACGGGGAACATGAGAGTACTCAGTCTCACGAGAGATTGGACTTTGAGTCTAATTCTATACAAGAGCTACCCCACTTCACAGGCCCATGGGAAGCAAAGTCCACCTGTATGAGAGCACCCACAGTCATGGTAAGGAACGACGACTCAGTCATACCTAGGAACACGGAGGGAGTAAAGAACGCCAGGGAGCAGCGCGATCTCACTTTGGAAGAACTGCCTAAGAATAGACCAGAAGCGCGGAAAGGTGTAGCCAGTCAAGTGACTGAAGTTGCAGAACCACGTTCCCGAATAGGATCCCAGAGGACAGTGCCAGAAATTCCCTTGGACAAGATAGGAGATATGTGTGAAGGTGAAGAAGGGAACACCTATCTTCCCATCACCTATCAGGAGTACACCACCAAGGCAATTTTGGACTCAGGTGCAGGAGTTGCAATTGCCACTACTTCCCTTTGGAAGCGATGGGGCAAACCGGCACTTAGGCCAACGAGGATGAAATTGCAAATGGCCGATGGTCACATAGAGAGACCCCTAGGATTGCTAGAAGGAATAACTCTCACCACTTGTGGTGTTGAGTTTGAGCATAGCTTTGCTATATGTGACTTTAGCAAAAATCATGCCTATGAGATGATTTTGGGAAGACCATTTATGCGACAGTTACAAGTGGTACAGGATTGGGGAACCAATTCTTTGTACCTGCAACACTTAGGTGTTACGACCAAAGTCAATCTCAAGGATTATTCTCATAGAGATGTCCCTCCTATCCAATGGAATCCCATCCATAGAGCCAAAGATGATACAGAATCGGTGCATTCCATAGGGTCTGGATCCTCATGGATGCATGAAGACACTCACTTATGGATGTGCAAAGTAGCAGTAGAGGAAGAGAAGAGAGAAAAGGCCAGAGAAATAGGTGCAAAAGAAACACATAGAGCAATTCAAGACCCAGCCTATGCACCTGTAGTTTTTCCTGATGAGGAATTCGAACCCCATGGCTGGGCAGAAATTTTAGCAACAATGGACGTAGCCATCAATGAAGAACAATGGACACCTCACTGTGATGAGGATGGCTATGACATTTCAGTCTTCTCCATAGAGCCAATCATGGGAGAGGCAGTACTAGAAGAATGCGGACCTAGCCCTGATGCATTCGAGGATGCAAGTGACTGCGATCTAGAGTCAATCATTATGGACCCACCATTTGCATCAGATGAAGAATACTTCCATGAAGTAGAATTTCAACCCCAGAGGCATGGAGAGCTTACAAATGATGTAAGATTAGCAACACATGTGAGCCCAAAGGAAGAAGGAAAGAAACGAAAGAAGAAAGAAGTCTCACCAGAGAAGGAAGAATCTTTGTTTGAGGTCCCAGAAAATTTTAAGAAGTATGAGATAGATGACAGGAGAGTCATGATAAGAATGCCTAAACGAGAGGCACAATCAGGAGAGGCCTATGATAACAAAGAAACTACCAAGAAAATCGTAGTGGCCCTAGAAGAAGGAGAGGAGAGATGCACGTACATAGGCCATGACCTAACAGAAGAAGAAGAGTACGAATTGATTGCCTTGCTAAGAGAATACAGAGATGTATTCGCTTGGAGTTACAAGGATTTGAAAGGTGTCGACCCTGATATATGCTCACACACTATTCCCATGACCTCAGATGCCAAACCCTCTAAGCAAAAGCCTTATACATATAACGATAATTACGCCGCTAAGATCAAAGAAGAGATAGATAGACTGGTCGAAGCTGGATTTATCTATGAAATTGAGCACACTGAGTGGGTATCACCCATCGTAGTGGTGCCCAAGAAGAATGGCAAGTTGCGTGTGTGCATTAACTTGAAAAAGGTTAATGCAGCCACAATTCGAGATAACTATCCGCTTCCCATCACAGAACATCTCTTAGAAAGAGTGGCAGGCAAGGAAGTGTACAGCTTCCTTGATGGATTTTCGGGCTACAATCAAGTAGCCATAGCTCCAGAGGATCAGCATAAGACAGCCTTTGCCACAGAATGGGGCATTTTTGCCTTTAGAGTAATGCCATTTGGGCTTACCAATGCGCCCGCGACCTTCCAGAGGCTGATGTGCCATGTGTTTAAGGAGTTCCTGAGGAAGAGTTTAGAAGTCTATGTTGATGATCTTTGTGCTCATTCCAATATTAGACAAACCCATATCCCTGAACTCAGGCAAATCTTTGACAAATATAGAGAATATCAAGTCTGCCTGAACCCAGAAAAGTGCGTTTTTATGGTCAGACAAGGCAAGATTCTAGGACACATAGTGTCAAAGAATGGCATATCTACTGACGAAGAAAAAGTGAGAGCCATAGCAGAGCTACCTAGGCCAAAGAATGTCAAGGAAGTCCAAGCTTTCATGGGGCACTGTGGTTATTACCGGCGATTTATACACATGTATGCTGTCATTGCAAAGCCCATGTACGGACTTCTGACAAACTTTGAGTGGACGGATGAATGTGAGAATTCCTTCCAGGAGCTTAAACGAAGATTGTGTTCAGCACCAATCTTGACCACACCAGATTGGAATAAGCCATTCCATGTTCACGTGGATGCATCCAATTATGCCATTGGATGTGTGCTGGCACAACCTACTGGTGAAGGTAATATGGATCTTCCAATTGCCTATGCCAGTAGACAATTGAATGCGGCTGAACGGAATTACACCACTACAGAGCGAGAAGGATTAGGCATGGTATATGCAGTTAAGAAATTTAGACACTATTTGCTTGCAAATAAGTTTAAATTTTTTACTGATCATCAGGCATTGTTATATCTCGTAAACAAGCCATGCAATACAGGAAGATTAGTAAGATGGTTTCTCTTGCTAATGGAATATGATTTTGAGGTTGTGGTGAGAAAAGGGAGGACTCATTTAAGAGCAGATCATCTCTCTAGGCTCACCTCGGGAGAAGCCCCACAAGGAGTATCAGATGACCTTCCTGATGCTTACTTGTTTAATTTGGAAGTGGTGCCGCGGTGGGCTAAGCCATTGGTCCCAGTATTGACGTACGGGCCTAACCATCCAGTAGTAAACGCACGGAATAGAGAGGTTGTAAGAGCCCAAAAGTACCACATAATGGCAGGAAGCATGTACAAGCACACAGATCAAGGGATCTTGGCTTGTTGTGTAGAAGAGGACGAGTACGCTAAATGGTTGCAATTAGCACATGTAGGTGCACTAGAGCGACACCATTCAAAGCAACGAACTTTACAGACCCTAAAGAGACTCGGAGTACATTGGCCAACTATGGAAGCTGATGTCCAAAAGTTGTGCAAGGAATGCCCAATCTGCTGCACTAAACCACCAGTGGAACACGCCACTCTGTATCAAGTATCCATTGTGCCAGATTGGAGTGAACCACTAGTATCCTTCCTGAGGACAAACACATTCCCCCCAGACATGACGCTGGCTAGGAAAAGGAGTTTAGAACAAGAAGCCCAGGATTACTCACTCATAGGTGATAATCTATATAAGCGTGGTAAAGATGGTTACCTAAGACTGTGTGTCCATGAGAGTGAGTATCTTAAGATCTTAGAAACTGCTCACCAAGGTGTAGCAGGAGGACACTTTGGACCGGATCGGGTGATCAAGGCAATTCTATTTGCGGGCTTCTGGTGGCCTACCCTTCACATGGATGCACATACCTATGTGAAACGGTGTGATGTTTGTCAGAGAACTCAGTATCCTATACGAAAAGATGAGATGCCATTGAAACCTATGATGGGTGGACGTGCATTCTCTAAGTGGGGAATAGACTTCGTCGGTCCTATTAATCCCCCAGCTAAGGGTTCTCATGCGGAATACATCATTGTTGCGACAGATTATCTCACCAAGTGGGTGGAGGTAAAGGCTACGACAAAGAACGATGCTCAAACAACCGCCAAATTCTTGTTTGAGAATGTATTCACAAGATACGGGCTACCTATAGAGCTTGTAAGTGATAGAGGCACTCATTTCTTGAATGAAGTGATTGAAAATCTACTCCAAGAATTCTTGGTAATACATAAGAAGTCTGCCCCTTATCACCCTCAAGCTAATGGACAAGCTGAGAGCACTAATAAGATCCTATGCAATGTACTGACGAAATTAGTGAACACTAAACGCTCTGATTGGGACAAACAGCTACACCATGCTGTTTGGGCATACCGAGTTGCCTACAAAACGGTACTCCAAGCCACCCCCTTTCAGATGGTATTCGGCCAAAACGCTGTGCTACCCTTGGACTTCCTGATCCCTACATTGAGAGTCGCACAAGAGCACGAATGGACAGGTCATGAGCTCTCCTCTAGGATCTTTGACCTTGAACGATTAGGAGAAACAAGACTGAGAGCAACTGCAGGAATATATGCAGCCAAGAAGAGACAGAAGGCATATTTCGACGCCCATGTGAAGGATAAGGGCTTGAAAGCAGGAGATCTAGTTTTAGTCTATACACTAAAACAACACGCAAGGAAGCTAGAAAAGAGAGGCTACGGACCAATGATCATCAATAGGATCTCCACGAGTGGAGCAGTACAATTGGCCACATTAGAGGGTGATGTTCTCCCAAATTATATTAGCGGTTGCAGAGTCAAGTTGTATCAGGAAACCCTCACGGAGGAAATGCTCAGCCGACTCAACACTACTAAGAAACGCAAAGAGGAAGAAAAGCGAGTTCGAGAAGAAGCTCAAGCAGAAGCTTTAGAACGCATCAGAAGGATGAAATTACGAAGCCAAGGTAGAGATCAGCCTCGAGCGAATGACTATGCAGATCAAGGATTTCCTATGGCCATGTGTGAAGTTGCAGGAACAAGCTCGCATAGGATAATTGATAGACGTCCTTTCATAACCCTAGATATAGGACAAGGAAAGAGTGCAAGGAACGTAAGAGCCTTGATTGACTCAGGCGCAGCCACTAGTGTTGTTAGAGTGTCTTACTGCCAAGAATTACAGTTGACTGTCAATCCTGTGGAAGCATATCTTATAGGATTGGGAGGAGTGGAAACCCCTTGCATGGGCGAGGTGGAACTTCCCCTTTACATTCATGATGAGGCAATGACAGTTAAAGTACTGGTGTGTCAAGATGAGGATCTCATTGAACCTCTAGTCTTGGGTCAAGATTGGATCTATGACCAAGCAATTAATTTAAACCTAAGAAGTGGACTTCTCCAGGTTTGGGTCAATCATAGTCGAGTTACAATAGAATTAGACAAGGGAGCACTCAAGGAACTAGGAAAGGCACAGGCTCCTGGTCCTTCCAGGGGTACACATGAAGATGACCATGCTGTTCTTGTCCAAAACTATGTGTTGCAGAGGAATGATACTCGCAAAAACGGAGTCAGGAATGCAACGGAACTCCCTTCTTTTCCAAAGGCCAGAAGGAGGCAGCAACCCAAAGTGGATCAAAGGCAGAAGAAGCAGAGTACTACCTATGTCCGAGATCAAAAGTACCTGCGCAGCAGAATGTCCCAGAAAGTAAACCATGTGTGGGTGCGGAAAGGCGAACAACCGGTTGCACCACCGTCAACTACACGGGCGAAGTTTCTTATTAATAACCAACAACATGACATTAATAAGAAGTCTTGCAAAAATTCTCCTGCTAACGTGAAATCTATTTGGGTGCCCAAGAAGTCGATGAAGGCTAGCCCACAATCAAGACAAATTTGGGTGCCTAAGGCTTGCTTGAGGGCACAAGTAGCTACGCCGAGGCCACAACCTAAACAGCATGACGCAGCTACGCATACTGCCAGTATTCACTCGTTCTCAACACTCAAGAACACACCAAGACCCAAGAGCGCACATGTAATCAATTGTAAATGGGTCCCTAAAAGGCCTCATTTTCAAACCGCAACACCGAGAAAGCTCTCTAGAGTCTCTACGAAACCGAAAGCAAAGCCCATCCACTGCATTTGGCAGCCTAAGACCTGTAATAAACCCCCCGACCCCAATTTGTAAATTCATCCCCACTTACTAACTTCATTAGTCTCCTAGGACTACCCAAGCATTAACTACACACACGTGCACCGGACACTTACTAACCCATTACCATTATTCGCTCCCGACCCTTATGTTAATATTGTGATGGGAACAACAACGGTCCTCCCTTGTCCTGTACAATATTAACACCTGTTTGTATATTCTCACAGAGACAGACAGCAAGAAGTAAAATGGCAGATACAGTAGGAACTAGCTCCCAAGCAGGCACCAGCCCCCAAGTGGTGGACATCGAAAGCCTTCCGGTCGAGGAGGAATTAAAGGAAAGACCAGCGGCATTACGGGCATTACATGCCATACCAATCCAGAATCCTCCACAGGGTCATACCATGCCGGTGGGCAAAACCTCACACTGGTTCAGTGACGTTGCTGGACCTCTGGGTGAAGGCACATATATGTGGGAGTCCGAGGTCGAATTCAATGGACGATGGGGCAGATACCATTTCCTTACCAGGGAGTTTGAAAGGCTACAGAATAACGAAGGACTGAAGCCGATCTGGAAGAAGGCAGGGCTTTATGACTACTTCAAGTCCCAACTACCAAAGCCAGATTTCCTAAGATGCTCATATCTAATTAGTACCCTCATCCCCAGCAAAGACAAGAAAGGATACAGCTCCTTTGTGCTCCCATCACTCACAAGGGGCAACGAGCTGAAGCGTTTCCGCTTAACTATCAATCTGGTAAGAGAAGCACTCGACATGCAGGGTATGCACATTCCAACAGAGAAAGAGACAATGGTTCCAGACAACATGAAGAATAGGAATCTGACGAAGTTGAAGGACATGGTTGCAATGACACCCACGATCGCCATCCACTTACGTATGGTCATGCAACATTTTGCCTTCCCCGCGCAGGAGAGGTTCACAATGCCTCCCAAAAAGATCTGGTTTAGCCTCTACCTGGCGGATGCTTTTGAGTTGACCATCAATATGCCCCACTGGATTATCGACCAGATTCATATGGCTCATCAGAGATGGTATAAGAAGCAAAAATCTGTATTGTATGGTTGCTGTGCACTCACAAGAATTGTATACAGATGTCTCGCCTATGATGTACCGGTGCAAAGGGCTCTGATCTGGTCCAGAGCACAGGAATTTCAACGAAGATTGTCAGCCGTAGGGCCTCCCTCAAAGAAGATGAGAGGTGCTGTCCAGATGCCTTGCGCACAAGCTCGCGGTGCTACCCTGACGCCTGAGACCACCCCAAGACTCCCCCGATGAGTGCAACCATTTACTATCAGGTTACCCAGGCACAGCACAGATGGCCCTAATCTTGTGTTTCCACCAGTACCGGCTGATCTGGAATTCCCGCATGGGTTCACTCTGGAGGATCTAACGGACGAAGAAGTTGCAAGAATCATAGATGCTGTAAATGCGGAAGTTGAAGAAGAGCAAGCCGGTGGACAGCAAACTGCCCCAGACCAAGCCCAGCCCAGCCAACCGGACGTAGTCAACGTGGACGATGAAGAAGAAGCTCAGGAGGAGGCGCAGGGTGGACAATCAGAAGCAGAAGAACAAGAATATGATCAAGAAGCCCTACAAGTACTGGAAGGTGCTCCCGCCTATACTAGCGCATTAAAGAAGCTTTACGATACAATGAACCGAGTTCAAGAGCAACACAGGCTCTCATTAGCTGCAGGTAAAGCTCTCATGAACCAGATTCTGGAGGAAGAAGGTGTGGACGAGCAATACCGTGCCACTTTGGAAATGATATCAGATGCTTTGGGAGTACCGGAAACAGTGCACACCGCACTAGCGCAATCACGAAGAACAGAGAGAAGATATGGAAGACGCCCCCCACGAACAGGAAAACGAATGAATGTATTAGGTTCAGGACCACAAGGCACCCCCACAACCACTGGCACAACACACACAGTTCACGACACCGAGGAAGTCCACACATCGAGTGCACCCCCATCACCTCCCTTGCCACCTCCCCCCCCACATCCACCTCACTCACCTCCCTCTGCCCCTGTGACCTCCACTGTCACCACCTCTGAAACTACTACACACACCCACGCTCAAACCATCAGCCAACCCACACACTCTACTTCCACTGAAAACATAAGTCTAACTACAGCCACGGTGCACCTCACTACCCCGAGCACACTTCCTAGAAGTTCACAATTACACACACCTCTATACACATTCACAACCCTCACCGCTACCACAATCCCCATGTTCACAGTCACTCCCACCACGAACCCCACTTTTATGGAGGTGTCACACACCTCTGCACCTCTCCCATCCCCCATTTACCCACAATCTCCCATTCCCCCACCTCCCCCCTCACCCGTCCCTAGTACTACATTCACAATCCCCTTTCCCTTTCCCTACCCCTCTGCATTCAACACTATTCCTCTCGATAACTTATTTAATAATATGCATCAATGCATGGCCCAACTTCAGCAACATTACCAACACTTTGACAACCAACATACAAGGCTCTTCCGAAGCCACGAGGATCTCCAAGCAAGATGTAGGGATCTTGAAGAGCAGAAGCAGCGACTAGAACAGCAGCACGCGACATTACAGGAGCAATACGCACAATTAGAAGCCAACCCACCCCAAGCAGATGACGACGAACGACGACACATGGACGAGCTGCTACATTCTCAGATCACGGAAAACCTGAAACTTTGACGGAACTTGGGCCTCCTCCGCAAGCATATGTCGACCGCGTTAGAGGAGAATAAAAGATTACAGAAACAGAACGAAGAAAACCTGGAGGCGGCCATGGAGGGCTCCCCACAGGAGATCGACCCAGAACAATTCAAGGCAATTCCCTCGGAGAATATGCAGGTGGTGTTAGAAACTCATGCCGATCTAATGGAGGCCCATGCCGCTTTAGAAAACGAAAGAGATGAGTTACGAAGACAGTTGGCCACCCGACAGACAGAACCCAGCCCGAGCATAACCGCAGAAGAAACAGCTGAAGAGGTCACTAAACTCCGGGCCGAACTTGAGGAATTACGCAGCAAGGTTATGCAATATGAGCGTCAGCCCTCCCCTCTGGTAGACCCCGAGCCTGACGATCTGGTGCCAATTGAAGTAGAAGAAACATTCGAGGATCCCTATGTACCAATGCCAACACCCGGCGGTAAGCGCACAGAACAGGGAATGGACACAATTGAGATTGAGGCACCGGAATGGATGCAAAATTTAGAGAAAGTAGCCACGACGCATGATGATAGGGTGGCAGTCCAAATCGCATTGATGTCAAAACTGGAAGAGGTGGTAATAAAATCTGATTATTTTCAGAATCTTTCACACCATAGGTGGATCGGCCCATCGGATGATCTGTATGTACCTTTTTGCGTGCTAATGGCGGATTATAATGCGGAGATCAAGCGCCACACCTCAAGGGAACCCACCTCTGCCACCCAATTTGCACCCGATGACATCCCAGAGAGTGCCAAGCAAGGACATATCCGCCAACCAACGTGGAGAATTCGGCTGCTCGAAACCTACTCGGAAATGGTAAGAACATGGAACAACATGCCATTGTACATCAAATATAATCCATGTTATTGCCCTGTATTTCGAAGGAGATCCTGGCCGGAGTACACACATACAGTGCTGACGATTAAAGGATGTGAGAAGTGGCTAAATTACGTGTACTTCGCACCCCCTAAAGGCGCACCTACAATTGGCTATATGATTTCAACGATCCGACATTGGGGGGTCCGTTTCAAGAATGTTCCTGATATCATGACTCAGATGTGCCTGAAAATTTTCGAACTTATGCTGGTCATCTTCAAGACCTTCAAAAATGTCAAGGAACCGCATCTCTCAGCACTAGGATTTAATGAAGGGAACCAGGACCTTGTATACGACATGAGCACAACTCCATCGATCAATGTGGTGTATGCATGGCACGCTCGCATCAAATATCTACCGGCCTGCTTCAAACAAACGTTCGAAGAGATGTTTGTCACGGGATTCTGGGAATATCACTCCGAGATATTCATTCCCAGACCATTCCATCTCTTGCAGTTGTTTGCAGTGGAACAAGCTCTCCACTCCGAAAAGCTACGTATGCCACATCCAGAGGTTCCTGGGCCGGTAGACTGGGATGCTCTTCTGACAGATTTGGCTCAAGGGTTGCGAATTGCTGAACATCATTTAGCGCAGGACGTCGTCGAGTTCTACATCCAAAAACCCTCTCAACAAGGGTCTGTCAGGGACGACAGACGCGAGAGAGGGGGGGGTGTTAGCAGTGGACAAGGGAGAGAAGGCACAAGCAGACAAGGGAGCCAACGAAGATCTGGCAAGTAGGCCAACAATTTTCTTCAGAAAGAAGCACTTATGAACATTCACGCAGATTTAGCACTAAGGCAACTTTAATCTTTCAAAACCTCTACACCCATTAAAAGTGATTCTCATCACTAAGCACCATTGTAAATATCATTTCATCTTTTTGTAGCTCCATTTTGTGCAAGCCATGGAGTCCTTGAGCTTGAGGAGCATTAGAAGTACCTACCTGCCAATTTTCGTGATTTTTGGATATCCTTTGAGCCCCCAAATAAGCCTTGGAACCTAATTTTTAACTAGGCCGGACACTAGGTCTGAACAGGGCCAAAGCTAGTCAAAAACTATAAAAGGAGCTAGAGAGCTCATTTTTGGGGTTAGATTGTAATTGAAACAAACTTGTAAGAGCTTTTGAAAGTAATCTAAAGAACTCCATTGATTCTCTCTCTTTGTCTTGCCGTGTGTGCGCGTGTGTGTGTATGTGTGTGCATGCTTGTGTGCTTCTCACTCACGCACTTGTGCCGCCACTTGCTCGAGGTCTTCATACCATCCTCACATCTTCCCGGATTGACATTAAAGGAGGTGCTACTCATCACTGAGCTACACATATACATACTGATTCTCTTGTACCTATGCCGAATAGGACTCCTCCTGATATGGATGCCACTGCCTCCATAAACTCCAAGAAGTACCTGTGTGCATAAAGAGAATATGTACCTGAATCCTTAACATAAGATGTAAATCTTATGTTAACCACCATCCAATGTCTTTGAAGTAACCCGAAATCTTCATGTAGAAGACATCCTTCAAATACACCATGTGAATGGCCGATCCTCACCACCAAGCTACTAATGACCAAGTCCTCTTTCCATGAACAAGAGATAACCTCCTCTCCATGAGCAAGAGTGTGAGCACACTCTTCTTCTCCAAGAAGAACTCCATAGCCGCTCCTCAACATGCTTCAAGTTAGCACCATGGCTGCCCCATGTGCTAGAAGAAACACCACCTCTATTGAGGTCCAAGCACCAAGGCTTGTGTTGAACACTAGGTGAAGGATGCCTTGAAGTGACCCCAAGCACTTCTTATATAGGATTCTTGATCCCTCAAAAGCACCAATAAAGCACTACGCACAAGCATTCTTGAAAAATAAAATGTGTTCGTTAAAGCAAAAGCTTTTGCCTTTTATCGTGATTCGTCGTACTTGGATGATTTTTCACAAACTAAAAACATCATAAAAACTATGCGAACGACGCTGTTGGAGCTGGGAATCGAAACCGCATCCTAGCTTTGGGAGGCCACTTAACTAGCCAAGGTGTTGGTCGCCATTGTGTGTACAAGGTGTAATAAGCATGTCTACACATGCTATAAACAATGAGTTATATGGACCATGGACAATGTCCTATATGACATTTTATTCCAACAAGTACTACCTCGAAGGATAAAGACCATATATGGAAAGGTTCCATGACTTTAGACATTCATTGTGAAAAGGAAAGTCTTCTTGATAGTGTCTTGTACCTCAAATACATCTTGTCCTCCTTCTATGATGCACCCTCGTATCACGGTTTGTGACTCATACTCCTCTTCATATACTACATCCATGAGGATCTAGACCAATTCTTCTTCAATCATGAGCAATTTAGGAGGTGAAGGTGGAAGCTTCTTGCTTGCCATTTTGAGGGTAGCTTCGTACTCTTGAAGTTGCAGGGACATATCAATGAATTATTTGCATAGTTCCTCTAACTATCGTGTTGTTTCTTCCACAAATTCGAATCATATTTTTTTAACTGTTTGAGTGGTAGGTGTTGGTCTAGGATTTGTATCCCTAAAAATCACTAATTCCTTGGTAACTTTGCCATGTTTTGTCAATAGATTAGTGTATTCTTGAGTATAATTTGAATCTCATCCATGGACATGGCTTGAAATCATGAGGGACCTAGTTGGGTGGTGCTTGTCAATTCCATTAGAACCTCAAAGTTCTCTAGATTTTGTTTCTACAATGTTACATTTTCTTCTCCTGCAGCTGCAAAGTAAGCCCATGTTCCTGATTAGGTGGGCATTCCTGTCCATCTATGTGCAACAGTCTTTTTATGGGCCCCTATTTGTAATTCTAAAACGTTGTGTGCTTCTTTCAATTGAGATCATATTGCACTTAGAGAGGCATTTTCAATCATAATTGAATTAAGTTGTGATTGCAAGCAAAATGAGTGTGCTTGCAATTGTGTGTTTCTATGTCCTAAAGTAGCATATTATTTTATGATATGATTCATCCATGTGAACATCTATGTATTACACTATTCACAATGGACCATATATACAAGATTCAATCTTAGGGATGCAAGTTGATAAAAAAGTGATGTAGACAGGAGGGAATGAGTGTTGGTGCAGGGCAATCAACAATTTATGTTTTAATGAAGAATTGAAGTCAAGGACTAAAGAAAAAGGTTCAAGTTGTGAATCATGAAGGAAGAATACATCCAGAAGATGAAGAGGTGTACACATATGTACATTAATACAGAGATAGTTCACTTATACTTTTGTATAGTCATGAATTTGTAAATATTTGCCTATATATATATATATATATATATATATATATATATATATATATATATATATATATATATATATATATATATATATATATATATATATATATATATATATATATATATATATATATATATATATATATATATAAAGGTAATGTCGGGGAAAATATGAGAGAGCATGAAAATAGAGAAATCAGTAGTTGTATGAGTAATTAGACATCCTAGAAGTGAGTTGAGTCTCTCTCATCACTCAGTTGTAAATTCCTTCAAGAATGAAAGAAAATTGTGCCCGATGTTTCTGTGCATTCTCCTACTGTGCTTGATCATTTTGAGAATCCTTTTGTAGATGTCTAAGTTCATATTTAATGAGTCTATGGTTAAAATTTGAGAGCCTAATTGTAAACAAGCTGTGAGAATTATGTGTAGGAACATTCATATGTGAAGAAGTGTTCACTGGTTCCTGAAACAGGCACAAAATTGGATGTTAATGTTTTGGTCAGTTCTCCTTCCACAGTGTAACATTTTGAGCAAGCAAGCACTCAATCTTTAAGTTGGAAGGTAAGATATTTGTGGCTAAAAGCATTTTCATAAACGGGTTCTATATTGAGAGAACCAAGTGTTAAAAGTTATAGGTGTCTAAATCGACTTCTCAGAAGTGCAGTTTTAGACATAGGTAACTTGTTGAGATCATTTCTCAAGATATACTGAATCTTTTGGAGTGATTCAACTTGGAGAAGGTGCACAAACTATAGATGACACCTTGTGTAAAGTTTCATCAAAAAATTTACACAATTGATGAGTTAATGTGAGAGATATAAGCAGCACACTTTCTGTGTAGTCAACCCCCTCACAGATTTTTCAAAATCTTTATGATTGATCATGGATCCTCTAAAATTGGTGAAGGTTTGAGTTATTCTTGTTATAGAGGTGCTCTAACTACAAGAGTAACTTGTTCTTTTGGATATTAACACTCTCCATCAGTGGTATCAGAGCAGGAAGTATCAAAATTGAAGGAAGGAGGACCCTGACTACTGCAGGTGCAAAGAATTCAACATCTGAAGGTTCAAAAGGTGAAAGCTTGAGGGCAAAGCTTGAGAAGGAGGTTATACGACATCAAGGAAGACAAAAGGAACATTATTCAAAGTAAAGGTATATCTATTACTCATACAGTTTGAAGAATTCAATATACAGGTGAAGAAAGAATGGGAGATTCTCTTCAAATAGAGAACTTGGATAGAGAGAACTATCTAGCATGGTCAATGAGGATGGAAGCTCATCTTATGAGCAAAGAATTGATAGCTTATATTACAAGTGAAGAAGAAAAGCCTCAATTCAGAGATCCTAGTATTCCAACTAGGGAGGAATTATCAGATTTGAAGAATTGGATGAAGAGAGATGCTCACGCTAGGAGCATTATCTATATGGCAGTCAAATGAATACTTGCTACCTCACATTAGAGGTCTTGAAAGTGCAAGTGATATATGGAATGCTTTGGAGGAGCATTTTCAAAACACCACAAAGTCAAGGAAGGCATCTTTGTGGGCAGAATTTACCACTTTCAAGAAGAAGGCTTCTCAATCCATCTCAGACTATGTAACAAGGATGAAGGACATTGCAAATGCATTAGGAGCAGTTGATGAAGACATTGAGGAAGATAAATTGGTAAGGCGAATTCTCACAGGGTTGAGAGGTGATGACAAATGGAATCCATTCATTTTGTCTACTGAATTATCACTTGATCATTTTACTCCTGACTTAAATCAGTTGCTAGGACATATGTTAACCTTTGAGAAGGATGTCAAAGGTGAAGGTGACAAAAGTGCAGGTCATACAATGTATTCAAAGGATAAGAAGAAAAATAGCAAAGGGAAGCAACAAGAAAATGAAGATGAAGGCACAACTAGTCAAGCCAACTTCCTAAGAGGAAGACAAGGTGGCAAAGGTAGAGGAAGAGGCAGGAGTAATAAAGATGGAGTCAAAGATTGCTCAATTTGTGGTAAGACAAATCACTTAGTTAATGATTGTTGGCATAATACTCAGAGTAATGGTGGATATAATCAGAATTTTAATTCAAGAGGAAGAGGTGGCAGGAATGAAAGAGGTAATTTCAGAGGTAGAGGTAGTAGAGGTTACTTTGGAAGAAATGCAAGTAGAGGATTCCAAAGTCAACAATACAATAATACCTACTACAATTATGCTTCAGATCAGAAGGAGGATTCAACATTGATAACGAATGCAACTTGTGAAAGGCAAAGTGAAGACCAAAGAGTCTTCTACATTGACTTAGGATGTAGCAATCACCTGAGTGGCAACATAGCCTTGATGAATGATTTGGAGAATAAGGTAACGAATCATGTAGTTCAAACACGTGACAATACAAAGCACAATGTGAAGTCAATTGGATCAGTGAAGGCCAAGGATGGTAGCAATCTCTTGAGTAAGGTCTTGTATGTTCCTACAATTCCTAAGAATCTGATAAGTGTAGAACAAATTGTTGAAAAAGGTTATGAAGTTAGATTCACTAATGAAGGAGTGTTTGTGGAAGACGCTAGCAATGGGTATAAACAGGTTGTTTCAGGGAAGAAAGAAGGAAGATTGTTCCAATTGAAGATTCAAGGTAATGTTGGTCATGCCTTGTTCACTTATGGAGGGCATAAGATCTCTGAGTTAGATCTTTGGCACAAGATGCGTGGATATTTCAATGAAAGAGGTATCAAAGACATGGTTAACAATGGTTCAGTGCTTGGATTGCCTAATGTTGCAGGTCAACATATGACATACAGATGTGAGGCATGTCAATTAGGTAAGGCTCATAAGCAATCTTATTCCAAGCATGGTTTTATGTATTCAGAGAAGCTTGAATTGGTACACACAGATGTGTGGGGACCATCAAAAGATTTTAGTATCAATAGTTCAAGGTGTTATGTGATTTATGTTGATGATGCTACCAGATGGATCACTATCTATGTGATCAAAGGTAAATCAGAAGTATTCAATACATTTAAACACTATCATGTGTATGCAGAGAGAATTATAGGTCATAAGTTGAAGAGACTAAGGTCAGATGGAGGGGGAGAGTATTTCTCTAATGAGTTCAGTGATTACTTGTGGAATGTAGGTAGAGGTTACTTGCAGGTACTCTCCTCAACAAAATGGTGTAGGAGAGAGAAGAAATAGAACTCTTGTTGAGTTTGCAAGGTCAATGATGAAGGAGAAAAATTGCCCTAATTATTTGTGGGCTGAGCCTGTAAATACAGCTACTTATTTGGTTAATAGGTTACCATGTAAAGCCTTGCAGGGTATGACACCTTATGAAGCTTGGTGGGGTAAGAGATCTACCTTAGATCATTGCATTTTATCTGGATGTTTGGCATATGCATATGTGCCATCACAAGTAAGGCACAAATTGGAACCTAAAGCTGAAAAGTATGTATTCATTGGTTATGATGATAAGCAGATGGGATATAGGTTGTGGATTCCATCCACAAAATAATTCCTTGTATCAAAGGATGTTACATTTGATGAGCAAGGTACTTGGTATGCAGGTACAATCAATATTAATGCAGGTGATGAAGAAGTTGTGAACCAAAAGAAAGGTAAATCAAAGGTTCAGATATTTGATGAAGAGGAGAATAATGAAGTACAGGTTGAAGTTGAAGAAATGCCAAGATTTGATCCTGAGTGTGATGAACCAGAAACCTCAAGGAGTGGAGAACTCAGAAGGTCATCAAGACACAAGTGGCAACCTACAAGGTATAGCTATGACACTTCTTTTTTGGCTACCAAAGATTATGCTTATATGATGAAGGCAGATGAAGACCCTTCTACATATGAAGAGTCAAAAGGTAAGGAGAATTGGGAGGAAGCTATGCAGTAGGAGTATGATGCATTGATGGAGAATCAGACATGGGAGTTGGTTCCTAAACCAAATAGTCAGAAGATCATTGGATGCAAATGGGTCTACAAGACAAAGAGATTTGCAGATGGAAGTGTGTCTAGGTATAAAGCTAGACTAGTTGTGAAAGGGTTTGCTCAGACATATGGTATTGATTATGATGAAACATATAGTCCTGTGGCAAAGATGACAACCATCAGGACACTCATAGCCATTGCTGCATGTAAAGGTTGGAAATAATGCCAATTAGATGTGAAGAATGCTTCTTTAAATGGTTATATTTCAGATGATGTTTTCATGGAGCAACCCCAAGGATTCAGAGATGAAAGGTATCCAGAGTATGTATGTAAGCTCAAAAGAGATTTGTATGGTTTGAAGCAGGCCCCAAGGGCATGGAATTATAGACTTGTGAAGTTCTTGAAAGAACTTGGATTTCAAGTGTCAAAGGCAGATAGTAGCTTGCTTGTTAAAGCAAGTGATGATGGATTTATTTACATCTGTATATATGTTGATGATATAATTCTTACAGGTACAGATGAGAAAGGCATTCAAAGCCTAAAGAAGCAAATGGAGAAAGAATTCAAGATCAGTGATTTGGGTGACTTGTCATATTTCTTGGGCATGGAGATTTCATACACTCAACATGGAGTGTATGTGACTCAAGAAAGGTATTTGAGAAATTTGTTGATCAAGTTTAAGATGAATGATTGCAGGGTAGTACCTACTCCAATGGAGGTGAATCATAAATTGAGCAGATATGGAGGTGAAGAGTTCAAGGACATGAAACTATATCATAGTTTGGTTGGTAGTCTAATCTATGCTACATTAACTAGGCCTGACTTGTCATATGCAGTTGGAGTTTTGTCTCAATTCATGCATTGCCCTAGGAAAGAACATTGGATTGCAGGTCAAAGAGTATTGAGGTACATTAACGGTACACTCAAAGAGGGTTTGTATTATGGTTTTACATCAGATACAAACATCAAGATATATAGTGATGCAGATTGGGCAGGTAATCCAGATGATAGGAGATCAACTTATGGATACTTGTGCTATGTGGGAGATAAGTTAATTTCTTGGTGTTCAAAGAAGCAACACACAGTTGCTTTATCATCTACAGAAGTAGAGTACAAAGGGATGGTTGAAGCTGCAAAGGAAGTAATATGGCTTAAGACTCTGATGAGGATTTTTGACATCATTCAGAGTACACCTACTATTCATGGAGATAACATGAGTTCATTGTATTTAGATGCTAATCCTGTTTTTCATGGCAGGACCAAATACATTGAGATTCAGTACCATTTCCTAAGAGAGAAGGTAATGGATAAAGAGATTGAAGTCATACATACTTCAACAAAAGATCAGATAGCTGATATGCTAACCAAAAGCTTGGATGGACCAAAGCTATAGAGATTCAAAGACATGGCAGGTATAAAGAAGATAGAGAAAACCTCAATTGATGATTGAGGGGGAGTTGTTGGTGCAGGGCAATCAACAATTGATGATTTAATGGAGAATTGAAGTCAAGGACTAAAGAAAAAGGTTCAAGTTGTGAAGCATGAAGGAAGAATACATCCAGAAGATGAAGAGGTGTACACATATGTACATTAATACAGAGATAGTTCACTTATACTTTTGTATAGTCATGAACTTGTAAATATTTGCTTATATATATATAAAGGTAATGTCGGGGCAAATATGAGAGAGAATGAGAATAGAGTAATCATTATTTTTATGAGTAATTAGACATCCTAGAAGTGAGTTGAGTCTCTCTCATCACTCAGTAGTAAATTCCTTCAAGAATGAAAGAAAATTGCGCCCGATGTTTATGTGTATTCTCCTATTGTGCTTGATCATTTTGAGAATCCTTTTGTAGATGTCTAAGTTCATAGTTAATGAGTCTATGGTTAAAGTTTGAGAGCCTAATTGTAAACACGCTGTGAGAATTATGTGTAGGAACATTCATATGTGAAGAAGTGTTCACTGGTTCCTGAAACAGGCGCAAAATTTGATGTTAATGTTTTGGTGATTTCTCCTTCCACAGTGTAAAGTTTTGAGCAAACAAGCACTCAATCTTTAAGTTGGAAGGTAAGCTATTTGTGGCTAAAAGCATTTTCATAAACGGGTTCTATATTGAGAGAACCAAGTGTTAAACGTTATAGGTGTCTAAATCGACTTCTCAGAAGTGCAGTTTTAGACATAGGTAACTTGTTGAGATCATTTCTCAAGATATACTGAATCTTTTGGAGTGATTCAACTTGGAGAAGGTGCGCAGACTATAGGCAACACCTTGTGCAAAGTTTCATCAAAAAATTTACAAAATTCATAAGTTAATGTGAGAGATATGTGCAGCACACTTTCTGTGTAGTCATCTCCCTCACAGATTTTTCAAAATCTTTATAATTGATCATGGATCCTCTAAAATTGGTGAAGGTTTGAGTTATTCTTGTTATAGAGGTGCTCTAACTACAAGAGTAACTTGTTCTTTTGGAGATTAACACTCTCCATCAATGGGGGATGGCAAGTATGGATGCAAATGTGAAGAAAGTGGTGAGTGGCTCTAAAGTTGGTAGTGGGAGGATCAAGGATGGTGCTATCGAGAGTGTGGGAGGTGCCATGGTGGGAGGTCAAATGTTGGCTCGGAGTGGCAGTGTGTGTGGTAGTGATAGTGAATGTTGGAATAGGGTCCCTATTTTGCACTCAAACCTAGTCATTTGTCCTTGGCAAGGCTTTGCCTTTACTCTTCTTGGATCATATTGGGTTGGTCGGCAATTGAGCTGAGGGCCTTAAGTAACCCCACTACTTGTGTAAGAGTGTGCATGGTCTCAAGCAATAGTGCATCAAACCCACTTTGTTATAGTTCTTGTTGTAGAATGGTGTGGCTTTATTCTTTGTTAAGTTTTTATCTCTCTACTATTGTTGCCATGTTAGCATGTAATCTCTCCAAAGTTGTGATATAAGCAAATCTATGAGGTTCATGTACATCCTCTTTTTGTTGTTGCTTGTCATGTTCATTTTTTTTGCTCCTTAGTTATTTCTTCTTCTTCCTTAGTAAGGGTTTGTTCTTGATCATCGTGATCTATTGTGGTATGAACTTCTTCTTGATTTGTCTGTGACCATAGATAACTAGGCCTATCATACTCTTGGGAGACATAATGGACATTTGAATACTAGGACTCACCAAAGTTAGTTAGGGGTGGTTCATAATAAAAAATGAGTGTTTCCTCTCCTTAAGTAGTGGTGCTTGTAACTAGAAAGGAAAAATCTAAACCAACTCGTGGTACTAGCTCTAAAATGATAGTTTCCATACTAGGGATTGTCATTGGTTCTTGTGTTTGTGGCTTAGGAACAATAGTAGTAGCTGTTGAAGTTGATTGAGGGAGTTGAATGATGAAGGGTGGCACTAATAGCTCTGGACCGATGGGTGATTTCTCAGGTGTGACTAGTCTCTCGTTGTGTTGTACACATGGAATGTTGCCACACATTCTTTTATTTGGTTGGTCAAAAGAGGATCATTGGCCCTTTGATACTCGAATTTGAACACATGTGCCTACTTGTTTGATAGGAATATTTTAGGAAAAACACATATACATAATTCTCATAATAGCATAGCTTCCATTCACAACTTTCTTATATGGATATTATTGATTGGTCGTACAAAGTTGATCCATGATGCAATGTGGTAAGTCAATTTTCATTTATGTCTCTTGTAATAGATACAAGCTAAACCAAATGTTTTTATGAGGATGGTTGAGACAGTCTTGTCCATAATCATAGGTCCATAACTATAATTTCCATCTTACAATTATGTTGCTTCACGATATACACCAACACTAAATACTTTTAAGCATTTTTCTTTCAGATGTGCATAAAAATAAGCCTTTTGCCTTTTCTTTGATATGCATATTCCTACTGCTACCTTTGATCTTGTGTCTCCTAGATATTCTAGATCCATTATCCTAAAGGATAGCTCATGGTCTATCCATTTTTGCTCTTGTGCTACTTTCAATGTAGGTATCAAGAAATCTATTGGTAGCATTAAATGTTGTCCAAATACCATCTGAAAGGGATTTGCATTGAATACTATCTTATAGGCCACTTGATATGCCCAAAGTGCATGATACAGTGGTTTATCCCAGTCAAAGTGTTCTTTTATCTACAAGTTTTTTCAATACATTACATAGGATCTTGTTTGTGCTCTCTAGTTGTCCACTAGCTTATGGGTGATAAGGTGCTGATTTCTTGTGAACACCATAAAATCTTATAATAAATATTCAATCACTTCATTCAAGAAATGCATACCTCTATTGCTGACTAGTTCTATGCAAAGTTCATACCTTGTAAAGACATTCTCAAACAAGAATTTAGTAGTGGACTTCTACCCATTTTTTGAGATAATTTGTGCCAACTATGGTGTATTCTGCATGCGACTTTCTAGTTGGGGGGTAATGGATCCTACAAAGTCTATACCCCACTTGGAGAATGTAGGTCTACCCATCATGATTCTTAGTGGCATCTCATCTTTTTGTATAGGATACTAAGCTCTTTGGCACATTTCACAACGTTTCACATAGGTAAGCACATTCATGTGAAGTGTGGGCCACCAAAGACCTGAAACCAAAATGGTTGGGACTACATGATTACGTGCAAAGTGTCCACCTACAACATCATTGTGCATAGTTTCCAGTATTCTTAGATAGTTTCTTTCATGTATGCATAATATCAAATATACATCCCTCTCATTTGTACAAACTCTTGCCAAATCATGCATAGTCTTTTGCTTCTTGTTCGAGACTTCTTTTCGAGCTAATGTTATCTCTTCAGGGAAAGTTCTAGTTTTTAAGAAGTCAATAGGAGCACCACTCCAATCTGGTATTCACAACACATGCTATAATGTGGCATGTTCAATTTGGGGTTTGCTAATTTAAGATGGACATTCCTTTATCAACTTATGCAGATAACCCTCCAATGTGGGCCAATATACACTCAATCCCTTAAGTGTCTAGAGGGTTCTCTATCGACAATGGTGCTACCTAGGGAACCTACATGTGCTAATTTCTACCACATGATAATCTTCTTTGTCCACACAATAGGTCAAGATTCTTTGTTCACTTGCTTGTGGATGCTTCTAGCTATTATATGATACTTTTATGATCTGATCACTTCCTTGTGTTCTTACTATGGGGTTCTTGGGTCCATATCTCAATATTGGCACTATTTGTTTTGCCCTTGGAACTACTTCTAAGTTGAGAAAATATGTATCAAGAAGACAATCTAACACACCTTGTAGGAACTCTCCAAATGTGAGCCCTAAGATCCACTTTGAGGTCGGTTTTACCTTTCCTAACAAATACTTCAAAATCGTATTCCATTAGTAAAATGAAACATCTTACTAAGCATCTTGTATTGCAAGGTTTTTTGCCAAGTAAAGTAAGTATTGATGATCTATAAAGAATTTAAACTTATTTGTCACTAGATAATGTCAAAATAGCTTTACAACATCTATCATGCCTAATCTTTCACAATCAATTCTAGTGTAGTTTCTTTCTACAACGTTTAATTTTCTACCCGGGTATGCTATGGGTAAGTCCATATTTCCTTCATCAATAGATTTTGCTAGCACACATCAAATAGCAAAATTGGAAGCATCAACATGGACATGGGGAGGCTAGTTCAAGTAAAGCATTAGAAAAATTGGATCTGAGCACAAACATCCTTTAAATTCCAAGAATGAATTATGACACTCTTCATTCCATTCAGAATTAATTAGAAGGTTGTACAAGGGCTTGACTCTGATTGCATATATGTGGATGAAGCAACGGTAATATCCACAATGATTTTTGACACTCTTCCTTCTCTTTAGAATTAGTTTGAAGGTTTATACAAGGGCTTGGCTTTGATTGCATACGTGTGGATGAGTCATTGATAATATCCTTAATCATTCTAGGCCTTGGTAACTCTTCTATGGCTCTTACTTTATCCTCCTCTATGGATATTCCTTTCTTAGACACAATGTGACCTAGGATTTTCTTTTGTCTAACCATGAACACATGCTTTTTAGGATTTATGTACACCTAGTATTCTCTACATTTGTCAAT